>JAGFZM010000016.1:634854-682354 GCA_017657215.1 Limnothrissa miodon
TGTGTGTGTGTGTGTGTGTGTGTGTGTGTGTGTGTGTGGTCAAGTGCATGACATACAAAAATATAATTACCATGTGTACTATGTAAGGCCGTTCACTTAGAGGTCAGAGACAGAACAGAAAAACACACATCTGTATCTATTCACGAAAACACCACACTCACACTGTCTCACAACCCATCTCACTCACACCTCACACACTCTTTTTCTCACACACTCACTCTGAGTCACACGCTCACACATGCTCACTCACTCACTTTGTTACACTGTTCTCAGACCAGCTGTGAACGGTCAAATAATGATGACAAACAATGACGATGACATCATCATCACTCCATTTCCTGTCCCCTCGCTGGTACACTCACAGAGAGGTGTGAAGTGTGTCGAAATCCCATCTGAAACGCCTCCCAAAAAAAAAAAAAAAAACCTAAAACCTGTCACACTCCACTGTCTTCCTCCTCGCACCATCTTACAGCTGGCCCACACCCAGTCACATCAGGCTGATGGTTGAAGTAGAGGAAAGTCCAAATCAACTAGAGATTTGCCACATTACAGCCAAAGGACAGTGTCGGGACTCTGGCCAACCTTACAGGCCAAAGGGCTGACCGGGTGGTGGTGGAAGGTCACAGTAAGGAAGCGAGGAGGATCGATGACTCAAGTGCGACTCGAGCCACAGATCGGCTTCCTGTGGTGCCCGAGTCATCGCCGAGGGGCAGTCTGATGGGGACGGAAGTCTGGGGGATAAACCGTGTGTGTAAGTGGTGGTCTCTGGAGAAACACTTACCAAGGTCTAGACACACACAGACACACACACACACACACACAGCATGATGGCACATGCACAATGACGCAAGTGTAACTCACCCTATAATTAAAAAAAAAAAAAAAAACACACACACACACACACACACACACATACACTACACACACAAACACACATTAAAGCAGGTGGCTGTAGAACATCGGCATAATCCACCATGTTCACTTGGCTTTAAGCATGAGCCCTTTCTTCTGCTTTCTTTGAATAAACCAACACACTGACTGATCATCAATGTGTCTACAAAGCTAGGACTTATCAAAAAAAATAAAAAACTGGCAGAAGGATGTGCGTGTGTGGTGTGTGTGTGTGTGTGTGTGTGTGCTTGTAGTGGGGGAGTGGGGGCAGGCGGTGCAGAGGTTACTAAGAACATTTCTTTTCAGTGAGTCAATTGTTTACAATCACAGAGCCATTATACAGATAGTGGCTTGAATATCCAAATGTCAGAACCGCCCCAATCAGAAGTGTAGGGAGTTGCTCCAGGCATTTGAACTGTAAAATGCACAGCTGCCTGGAACCAAACGGTGCTGGCTTAGGAGGCTGAGAACCGACTTTGAGGGGAGGAAACGTTAGCAAGATGGGCCCCGTCACCTCGACTGACCTGAGCGGTCATGCCTCCAGCATCTATTTAAGGAGAATGAGCATTGCACACAATACTGTAGATAAAACATTAAGTATTCCTGCCTGGGGAATGATGTGCATGGTAGGGCAGAGATTTATAGCGATAGCTAGGTGCCTTTTTCCCCCTTTTAATTTTTTGGGGAGAACGAGGAGGCCCGAAAGACAAGACATTCCTCTTGAAAAGAAATGAGAGTTTTAATAAAGGTCTTTGTGCTGATGTAAAAACTCTTGCAATGGCTGTACCATTCAGTACCGTGTCCTTTTACTAGCACTCCTGCTTTGTCCTGAAATATCCTGGAAAGGACAGAGGTCCTGTGGGAGCTTTCTGCCTTCAACGCTAATGTAACAGCTTACTGCATATTCATATGGAATGAAAGTTTTAAGATACACTACTTCACAAAGTCTCATTTTCAGAGCAAAAAAAGCAGACTATTTTTGGCGACCTATTTAGGACCGCACAGGATCCTTTAAAAGGCATTATCAGTCTGTTTTTGGTTCTCATGGTTACGGAGTGGATGTTCAGGGAGGAGTTTGAAATGAATGGGGCCTAGTCTGAGGGGGGATTCATGTTTCAGACTCCGTTTTCAAAAGGGGCCATTTAACACAGAGGCTTTTAATGTCCACGGAGAGAAGGAGGGAGGTGTGTGTGTGAGAGAGAGAGAGAGAGAGAATGAGAAAGAGAGCGAGAGCGAGAGCGAGAGAGAGATTGAGGTGGGGAGGTGTGTGTGTGTGTGGGGGGGGGGGGGGGGGGGGGGGGTGGAGTGGATAGGTCTGTCATGAGATCATAGGTGAGAAAGACAACAGACAGTGAGGAGACCTCACTCACACTCACTCATCAAAGGCGCTAACCAGCAGCCTAGGCCAAGCTAGACCTTACCTCGGTATAGGCCTACTGGGAGTGGCAGGCTAGAACAGGGGGAGGGTGGGGCATAAGCCAAGAAGGAGATGGAGGAGGAACAGGAGGACGGGGTGGAGGAGTAGGCGTGGGCAGGAGAATGTGCTCTGGCCTGTGCCCATGACTCTGTCTGTACTTGTGTCTCTACCTGTACCTGAGAAGGGTGTGTGTGTGTGTGTGTGTGTGTGTGAGAGATCTGGGTGAATACATGTGGGTACACATGCATCTCTGGAATAGAAAGGTTTTTGGTCTCAAGAAAACACCCTTCACATGAAATTCAAGCAAATGAGCTGCACCTCAACAGGACATTTTCCATAGGTAGATTATACATCAGAATACATTCCAAACCAATTACACATAGCGCCTTTCCAGTCCAAGAGACAGACAACACTAAACACTTCTGGCTTTCCCGTTTTCACATGGAGGCAGCGGATCTGCTGTAAAAACCCTGATATGGCCCCCTCAACATCTACATGACAAATTGCACCTCCATGTTACCAGCTGTCTCTTCGATCACTCCAACCAGCCACACTTATTCTCACTCTCTCAATGGCCCGAACCTTCTTAACAGGATTGAAGCGATTTGGACAAAAAAGGCGAGTCCCTCCAAAGCAGAGTTATGCAGGAGATCCTCAAACTACAGCTAAGGGTGAGGATGTATTTTATTCTACTGTTAGTTACAGTGTGTCTGTGTGTCTATGTGTGAGAGAGACACACCCTGCCCCACCCAGAGTCAAAGCCCTGGCCTTCTCTCCCCATGTCACACACACACACACACACACACACACACACACACACACAGAAAGAGAGACAATTGAGAACTAAGTCTGCCTAGGCTAGCAACATGCCAGAACCTGTGCTTTCACTTCCAAAATAGATGCACCTGACTTTACAGTCTACTCTTCTCAGCACCACAAAAAATGGAAGTGGTAAGCATGAGTATCAAAGTCAAAGTCAGTTTAATTGTCAATTTCTTCACCTGTACTAGAATCGAAATTACGTTTCTCACTGCCCCCTTGCGCACATTAAACAGACAATAAAGGACGGAACAGACTATAAAGTGCACAAAAACAACATAATCAATAGTTTGACAGAAAATAGACTCTATAAAAATATACTCCAATATACTCTAATCCCTATTCTTATATGGCAGCACTACATCAGCCCAACCAATATGGCAAGATAACCATACACAGATAAGGGGACTTTCAACAACTATTAATGATTTTTAAACAAGCAAGATGTTTATTTTCTTAGACAGACAAATAGAGAGATGTGCTCTCCTGTATAGAAAGGATTTTTTAATCACTAGGGCTAAACTGACTCTAGATTAATCCTTCCCCATCTACCAAACAATCAAGTGAAGAGACAGTCCTGTTCCTGTGAAGGAAACTTCCTGAATGTTTCAACTGATTTCCACCATTCTGGCTGGAGGACTTTGGTCCCTGTTACAGCAGTCCGTTAATGACTGACAGGCTCTTCACTCTTCATAGCTTTACCAGTCATAAACACACACACACACACACACACACACACACACGGGAGTGTTTTTAGGCAGTGGTTTGCAACATGCATTTTTTGACACTGTTTTGGGGGGTGGAAGGTAAAGGGCCTGCAGGAAGCCCACACAATGGAGAAGGAATGTCAGCTTCAGCTTCAGTGGTGGAGACAGCCTGGGGACCAAGACCAAAAAAAGGAATAAAAGACAGAAAAGACAACAGTGGTAGGAAGGAGTGGCAAGTAGGAGGAAAAGAAAGAGAGAGAGAAAATGAAAAAAAAAAGGCTCCATGCTGGTTAGGCACAGCTCCATAATCCCGCTGTGACATTCCACACTCGTCCAGTACATTCCCTCCACTCTCCTCTCTCTCCCCCCCCCCCTCTCTCTCTCTTCTCTCACTCTCCACCGTCTTGCTCTCTCCTCTCTCGCTAGATACTCTATTCTAATTTCCCTGCACACACTCCATCTCTCTGCAGTCCCTGCATCATTTAAACACTACTGGCCCCAACTGTGAGAGAGATAATGGTAGTGCATGTGAAACACTGCACCCAAGGTCACACAGGCCAAACCACACAAACAGAGGAAGTAGCTAAAGAAAATAGTTTCTTCTTTGTCCGTCCTTCATAGTCAGTCTGCTTCTCTTTTTTGCCTTCCACCAAGTTAAAAACTGAATGTTGTGTTGGGTGCAAAGATGAGATGAGGTTGATGATTAACCATTAGTTTTATCTGCGAGAGGCACAGAGGGAGCAAACAAAAGATTCTCCACACAGTGTGACTCTCACTACCCCCCACCCTCCTCCCTCGTCAGACAGGGTGTGTCTGCATGATGGCCTAACAACTTATTACTTTGGGTGTGCCACAGGTATGTGTGTGTGTGTGTGTGTGTGTGTGTGTGTGTGTGTGAGATAGGGACTCAAAAGGTGTGACATACCTGATTCATGTACATTATTTGCATGTACACACATGAACCACCTTCAAGTTTTTTTCTTTAGTTGTTTGAGCTTTATGTCCATATGGCATGTTTGAGCATTATTATCTTGTGTCGTATTAGTTCTTTTATCATAGGACGATTATGTGTTCATATTCGACATGTTTGTTATTATGTTGTTGGACCATTAAGTGTTTATATACCAAATGTTTTGTTACTTTGTTTCCTACCATGTTTTATTTTTGGCAGCCTCTTATGGTTACTGTGAATGTTCTGCCCAGTGGCACTATTTAAATAGCCACTGATAACAAATCCATGATGAAGTGACAGATGATTCTGGATCTTTTCAACAGCAGGCATAAATAAGTAAGTAAATAAATGAACAGAATAATAAACAAATAAAAGCGACATGGGGCAGGGAATGAGCATCCACTCAGCATGACATCAAAGGGCTTTTCAGTGTCTGAAAATCTATAAACACACACATGCAGAGAGAGAGAGAGAGAAATGTCTGTATGTATCAGTCTATCTGTAAGCAGGCATGTACACGCATGCACACGCACACACCATCTGTGTGAATGAGCCTTACAAACACGCAAACATTCATGTGAATGAGTATCAGTCTACCCCCACTCTCTCTGCCTCACACACACACACACACACACACACACACACACACACACAAGCTGCATCCTAATGTGGTTAATGGCTTTAGGAGGGCCAGAGTGGCCAGCTGAGCCCCAGCTGCTGAGAGCCTGTGGTCACTGAGTGGCTCCCCAGACGCTTCTCACCTCCTCTAGTGCCCATGGCCAGCAGGGGGTCAAGGCTGCCCACCGTCTCAGGGCACATGGAGATGGCGGCAAAAAAGGAAGGGGTGTGGGTGTTCAGGAGGATAAGGAGGGAAGGATGGAGAGAGAGAAAAAGAGAAGAAATAAAAGAATGAGGAGGGAGAGATGACAATATGTAACCCAGGGAGAACAGGGGGTACAGGTGCAGGAAGTAAGGGGATAGAAAGAGAGAGAGAAAACAGAAGAAAGAGAAGAAAAAAGCAATTGAGAGAAGAAAGAGAGAGATGGAGGGAGAGAGAGAAAAAATCCTTGAGGTGTGAAATATTCATAAATCCCCTGATACACAGTTACCACAGTAGCAAGTTATTTCCTGACGTCAGTCTAACACCAATGCCTCAATGCCTGATGAGGTCAGGAACTATGGGTCTCAGACACAAGATGGATAGATTTTACACACAAGAGATGTTATTTTACAATGACAGCAAGATAACAGAGAGAGAAAAAGAAAAAAAAGGGGGGGGGGTGATAAGAGTAGGAACATGAGACAAAACAGAATTAGTGGCACTGCAAGAAGAGCAACTATATCGAGAGAGAGAGAGAGAGGGGAAGAAAAAAAAAAAAACCTGAGCTAGACAGTCCCAGCTGTATAAGGCCATTAGATCTAGACACTGCTGAAGGCAACCCAAGCGATCTGACCAAACACTAACGTCACACACACATAATCAAACATTCTTCCAGGACCTGGAACAATAGCATAGGATGGAAACAAGATAAGACAAGACAATAGCTCATGAGAATGACATCCACATTGGATAAACCACAAATAGAAACTTAGTCTCTTTGATCAAGTTTGACTAGCGTCACACAACCCTGGACTACAGACATTTGGAAAAAAAATAAAATAAAATAAAAAAAAAAAAACACACACGATGCCTTGAATACATCTTAGAAATCAGCATTTGCAGCCGCATTCCTTCCTTACCTTATTCTCTCAGCGTGACCTCGGCAAAACCTCTGAAGTATGCAAGGGCAATGTAAACATCAAAGACGTGTGTGTGTGTGTGTGTGTATGTATGTGTGTGTGAGTGCGTGTGGGTGAGTGAGTGAGGGGGGTGGATTGGATCACTGGTATCAGGGAGAGTAAGGGGAAACCTGAACCCAAATGCTCACGCTAGCCGGTTGGCTAAAGGATCCCTCCAGTCTGACCACCGTCACCACCACCACCACAGCACCACATCCGTACTTAGAGCATCTCAAGTATCTTAGGGCCTTGTGTACACATAGTAGTTCCCAGCTGGTGGTTTGCGTGCAAGCTTCTGCACACATGGCCTCTGCTGAGGGATGCAGACACCGGATTGTGTGTGTGTGTGTGTGTGTATTCGTGTGAGCATGAGTTTGTGTGTTAAAATTCCATTCCTGGACACCTGAGCCAATCTGTGAGGGGATGTGTGAGTGTTTATATGATGGGACGCTCTCGAAGATTTACACATGCTCACCGTCATGCTGGATTCAATGATGCAAGATCAGCCTCTGCTTTGTGTAAACGGCTCAGACGGGATGACACATCTCGGGTGTGGGTGGGGAGGGAGTTGTGGGAGTTACAAGATCCAGACCCACCAAATAACTCTTCCTTTCCTAAAATCACACTCATCTAATGGACAGTAGCCTATCAGTCTCACCTCTGTGCATTTACTGTAACCTTTACATGTCAATATGCATGTGTCTATTTGTAACCACCCCAACAACAGCATCAGAGTCTGGTCAGGAACACATACGTCTTGTAGCTTCGAAAGAAACACACATTTTGAGCTTGTTGCTCTACCGGCACGGGGGATGTCACGTTGCTTGTGTCACCGTCGAGCAGGCTACATCCTCACAAGCAAGCACAAGTTTGCCGTTCTGATGTGAGCCACTGTGACAGACGCTGAATAATTCAACGGAGCCGTGGCCGCTGAGGAAGAAACTGCGGGGCCGCGCCGGAAATCAGCCGGGATGTTCTAGATCGCACTGCTCAACACCCCCCCCCCCCCCCCCCCCCCTTTCAGACCAGCGTGTGGTTGGCTAATAATTAATCAAGGACAAATTCAGTAGCCCGAGGAAAAAAAGAAGGCGGGGGGGAAGGGGGGTCTTACAAATTAATCCCTAGCTGCAATGACTGCTATAAATCCAAAAGTGTACAAAACTTTAATGAGAGGCTTACAAGATGACAAGATGGAAGCTTACAAGGCTGGCAAGACAGCTGAACGCTTTCTCAAAAAAAGCCACACACCCTTGCCTCCACTGTGCTAGTGTACCGTACTGAATGCTCAACTGGTGTCTTAAGTCTCCCTTGGCTTTTTCCGAGGGAACATAATCTGGAGCAGAGCAAACAGAGGGTGAGAGCTGTTCATTTCAACCTGGCCCTCTCTGAGACAGATTTCTCCCTCTTCAGTTCCACCATTCCCTCGTCCAGCTCGACACGTCGGAACAAGCCTGAGTGACTCTCGGCTGTGACTGCCTCTTTCATAGGTGTGTGCGTCTATAAAATGACGCTTCTTTCTCGTTTTAGTCCCCCCTCCCAAAGCACATTGTTCAGTGCTTCGGTAGTCTGTGCCTACTGTGCCTAAAGAATCTTCAGTGATCAGCAAACTCACAGCACCACTCCCACCACAGGCCAAGAACCCCCCCCCCCTCTCTCTCTGAAGTGTGTGTGTGTCTGTTGGGCGTTGTTTTGAGGAGTGGCACCACTATGTTGTTCCTGACAATCCTACCTCATGATCTTGACTCACTCGTTTTCCATTGAAAACAGTCAATGAGAAGTACAGTTGGAAAACACATGCATGCACTACTACTCCAGGGAACTCTTGCAACGCCACAGGAACTTTTGTGAAAGTGTGTCAGTATCCAAGCCATTGAGGGACAAAAAAATGCTGCTCTTGGGCTGAGGAATTTATGGTTTTCACAAGTCTGCAAGTCAGTGCGTGTCTTCTTCACCAAACTAGAAAATGATCTGTATAACAGGGAGGTTGAAGCAACAAGACCAAGAGGTAAAGGTAAACGAGATTGCAGAATCAGAGTTGTGTTTTTTAGGGACATTTTGACAAAGACATCACAAACACCAGGATGTGCTACTGATCAAATATTTATGGCCACCCGGGCCACAGGAAAGCCTCTTGATACCAGCAAGATAATAGCAGTGGATGGTGGACGTTAATGCTTATGAAAGATTATGTCTTGCTGCATTTTGAAGGAGGAAGAGGAATGGAAGCTGACCTGGGTACAGTGGCTTGGCCCAAGAATTCAATTGTTTTCCTTAGGTACAATAAGCAGACTGACAGTAACAGATACTGACACAGCTATAATGAGAGTTCATCTATCTACCTAAATACAGTGTGTTACAAAGTGTGTTCTGTCTATACAAGTGTGTCTTTGAAGACAGACACACACACGTAAGGCTGTACAGTATGTGATTAAGTGAGAGATGCATAAAATAACAGGCAAAAAAAGCAGCCAACCCCCCCCCCACATACACACACACACACACACACACACACACACACACACACACACACACACAGACAACCCCACGCCCTTTCTGTTTACTTCAGAGCATTAGAGAGATCACTGGTGCTTGGCTGATCCTTAGGCAGTTAAATAACACCGACGCAGTCCACTAGGTCAGGCTGATGGAGAGTTAATCTGCTTTGGGTGGGTATCATTGTCTGTGAAGGTGCAGCGCTTAATAGCGCAAGGGGACTTAACCTCTCATCGAGATTATGTCTCGGGCACCGTCATCACCCACGCACAGCCTTAGCACTTGATGCCTACAGAGAGCAGACGGTGGTAGCAGCATCCGTGCCCTCCGGAGTGGATGCAAGACAGACCCAGGAACATCCATTAACCCTTCAAGACCTGCCATTCCTACTGTTTATCTCCCGTCACTGTGCAACACGATATGGCACAACACTACACTGTCCATGGCTTCATGCAGGAGTCTGGAGGATGATGAGGCATGGAAGTCACTAGAATGAATGAACTGGGTTCAAAAAGCACAGCCAAAGGCATAATGGCTTACAAAAGATGCTTAAATCCAGCCATGAACAAGACATTATGAGAGCAACAGAGACAGAGAGGGGAGAGGGAGGAGAGAGAAGAGAGAGAGCGATAGGAAAAGAAGGAGAGAGAAACAGGCCAAACAGAAAGTGTGGAAAGGGGTACGAACCCCAAGCAAAGTGAAAAAGACAGAGGGAGAAACAAGAGAGGAGAGAGAGAGAGAGAGAGAGAGAGAGAGAGACAGCAGCAGCTCTTATGTTCTTGTTGGCGAATAAATCGTTTGTCCCAGCCCCCCTTGTGGGAAAGAGTATTTATAAACTGAAGGATCCTGCAGCCCTGCCTCTGGCCCCTAATGTAGGGCAGTTTCAGGGATTTAGGCTGGTGGGGAGATTAGTGCCTGGGTGACCCCGCGTGCCTCAAACGACCCCCCATCCTCACCCTCACCCCCACCAGGTCTCCTGCCAGCCTGCCCTGCACTACGAGTATGGTGCCTCAAAACCTCCTGTGCCCACACACTGTTAGCCACCTGAGGATGCCAACAGAATTCAAATTGAGGCTATTTGGGCAGAGCAAAAAAAAAAAAAAAAAAAAAAAAAGGTATTCAGGAGTATTCGGGAAGCCCTATCGAGCGTCTGGATGCTTCTAGGACTGACTGGCCAGTGCTTTAAAATAGTTAATTGGGTGCCATAACAGCAAAGCCACGTTTGGAAATAATATAATAAGTCATGAAAATAAACAGCTGTGACGTTGCTGACAAACAGCAAATTACTGGAAAATTCTGGGAATTATGGTGAAGAGGATGAGTAGGGTTTCAATTTGAGAGGCACATCATACTTCTTCAATTAACGCAGACATGCGTTGATTACTTATTTCTGTGCCATAAAAAGAGACCCCAATCCCTGTTCGCAGGACTGGGTCTAAAATAAGCCAAACTTTCAAGCCGTGCGGCTTAGCCTCTTTAATGCTACATTAAGACCAGGTCATTAAACTGACTTTCCCCAAATACGCCAAAGCCAGTTTAAGTTGGTGGCCATGTGAGGCACACAGTTACACTGACCAGTGTTCAGTTCCGTTTGCTATAGGCGTACACTACAATGTTCGGTTTATCCATCGCCAGAGTACATGAAAGTAACTGGAAATAAACACGCAACTACATTAAGGGAGGTTGCAGATGTACATGAAAACACAGAAAACATTAGGGATGTAAAGTCCTTCCTAATGGCCCACTTAAAACACTTGGCGTAATCCCAGCCTGTCCACTATGACTGATGGTTAGCATTACCAATACTGCGCGACCTCTTGATCCTTCATTTTCACGACATAGGCTACCACATAGATCTGACAACATTGGAGTGCTAGGGAAATATACAGCAATGGGAGCTTACAATTGAGGCTTCTCAGAGAGTGAGTATCGTTCGGCTATAGCCTATAACCAACAGCACTGAATACAGATGACATCGACAAAAAGTCTGGAAGGGAGAACCTCACTGATGAATGTTGCGAAGTGTTTCCATGGATAAATCAGATTAAAATTAGACAAGAATAGGGTAGGCATAGGTTGAGGTGTGGGAATAACGCAGAGGATATCTGGGATAGGTACTAGGCTATAATTTCATTCCATGACATTCCATGCGTCATTGTAGGCAGCATTCATGAGTTAATTGGGCTATATAGGCCTATGGTAACGTTACTAAAAAAACACACAGTACAATCCCCAACTCACCTAACGTTACTAACGTTAATACAGAGAGCAGCTTTGTGAATTTGTTTGTTGCCCAATAACCTAAAAACTTACAGCATTGTATTCCAAGGAAACTACCCACATACTTAAAATAATTTGTGAACTACTTTCACTGCCTTCCTAGGGATTAAAAAAAAAAAACAATACAAACAAAGGTAACTTAAAACAAGTTCAGTCGATCTCTTTAGACTATAGGCTATCTAGTTTCGCCTGCGCCTCTGGATATCGCTGAACCTCGACGTAGATCTATACACGGAAGCGAGCAAATTACACCCCACAGGTAAATCGACACCGACTTAAAAAAAATGGCAAGACAAAATCTAACATTACTCTAAATCCAATGTTATCAGATGAACACGATAGCTGATAAACAGAGTGTTAATCTTGGGGGTTTGAAAATGTACCACAACGGAATATCTGCTTTCGCCAACACGTTACCTAAATTCTCCAATTCTACTTGGTTTAAACGCACAACGTTATCGCAAAATAGAAGAAACTAGATCTAAGTTACATCACACGACATTTAAAGTCAGTGGAAATACATTTGACGCCAAAGCAAGCCGCAGTTTGATGCAGTCCTGTTTACCTTTTGAATGAAACGGTGGCTGGGAACACTCCAAAGAGACAGTGGTCCGGAGAGAAAATGTTTGGCGTAATTTCTGTTGACCGTCCACTTTCCCTTCAACTCTAGTATCGCTGAACAATGCGAGTGTGACAGTAAATGCCTCACTACAGACTCCGCCCCCGATACCATGAGGGTTCGCTACCACACCCTGCTTCGCTTAGACCTCAGAGCTCAGTGTAAGGAACGCCACCGGCAAACGGTAGGATAGCGGCACTGGTGTTAGTTTTTTAACAGCTTATCTGCGACATTGCGATTGATATTGATTCAACGATCAAGTGTGTTATTGTTATGTGTGTTAAATTATTCACATTATAGCCTTTTTCAAAATATTCAGCTTGAGGTTGACAGTCCATATATGGTATAGGCCTACCTGCAGGGTATGTTCACTCAGACAACCACACCTTGATGCGTCATGCAACTAGTCCTTCCAAGATGAACAAGATATATGTCAAAAATTGTAGTTTACGATCTGTTTCACAGGGTTTTGTTTACAAAAACATGAAACCATTTTAATTAGTTTCTTACTTGTTTAGTAGCTTACTTTTTACTTCCCTCTTTACTCGTTTAGGTTTGCCCAATTTAACAATTTAACTCATTTCTCAGTTGTAGCTCCTAACCACCCCAACCCCCCCCCCCCACACACACACACACACACATATACACACACACAAACAAACAAACAAAACAAAACAAACAAACTACATTCCATGTAAACAGCAGGATGTGAGAATCAAAGGGAGGCAAAGTGATGCCAGTCTCCTGCATATTGTATGACTTGTGGAAATAGGTCAGTAGTCCTACAGTTCTTTACCATTGGGACTATAATGTTCTTCCTGCCACAGAGGTTCTGTTGCTCTGTTTTAGGGTTCTCGCACAAGAGGGTCTAGTCACCTGTAGCAAGACAGACCAGTGACTCACAACACCTGTCAATAGTATGTCATATGTCAACAAAAACGAAATCCATATGCAACCATATTTATTTTTTGTAATATAAGCCAGGTAGACATGTGTTGCTTATAGAAAATGTATCAGTAAAAAGGGCAAAGGTTCAGTTAAAACAACCTGTGTGTACATATGCATAATTCATGGATTGGATAAGATTACATGCTGAATTATTTAATGAAACCAACATTAGATGGGAAGATCATTTTGCCTCCTATAGACACTTGCCTAGTTTTGTCTGGTTTGCTTTTAAATGCTGTGTTTGGTGGCGTGTATTGGTTTTTATACTGTAATGATGATGACACAAACCAAAAGTTATGTGTTATGTTTTACCTAAGTAAAACATTGGTGAATGTAAATTTATGCATTTAACTATTTTACATAAAGTAGAGAGAAATTTAGTTGATCTATGAAGTTGATCATGAAGTTGATCAAAATTGACCCACAATGTAAATATTGTTAATAGTGAAAAAAAAAAAAAAAAAGGATCACTAAATGACATTATTAGCTGATGAAGCATATGGCTATCTTACATCAGGTTTTATATAGTAATCCATCATTTCCGGGTGAATACTCACATTTGAATATGAAAGTGAGTCCCCATTGAGTCCAAAATCCTGTAAAAAGACACATCATTCCCAGTTTCTTATGCTGTCAGTGACCAGAATATGAATCGCAAAATGGAGGACCCATGCCATTTAACAGTAGGTGTTCAACTATCCTCATTAAAAAGAAAAATGTGACATTGATCAAATTTTTTTTTTCAACTGCTGCCAGATAAATCTTTGTCACACAATTTCTGAAACATACACAAACACACAACTGCTTTACTGAACATCATCATTGCCATATAGACCTATGAATTAGTTGAAAATAACTCCTAAATTCACATTTAATTCTATAATTTGAATTTGAATTGAGGTTGCAAACAGGAAACTGGATTTCAATTTAAATTTCAGTTCCATGAAATTCAAATAAATGTATGATACAAAATTAAACAGTATTTAGCAATGATTCAATGACACTGCAGACAACTCTACCACCCAGTCTGCCAGATTACAAACCATCAACAGAGCTGGAACAGGTGGACATGTCCGATTCAGTGACAAGGAATCAGAGAGAAACAGGAAGTTCCCCTGATCTGGTGTCACTATCCCCATCACCTCCATGCTTGAAATTCCCTCCAAGTTTGCAGAGGATGCTGCCCATAGCACGGCTGTCTTTTAGCCCTAGAAATTCACTCAACATCGGACTGTCTTTTAGCCCTAGAAATTCACCACACACTGCGGATAGGTCGGTCAACAACGGACTGAAAATTCCAGCCTTTCTTAAATCCTCTCTCGCCTTCTAAAAGCACAAGGCACCACAGCCCTCAGACCAGAGATATGGGATGGAATGTACACAACTGCATAATACTTCTGTTTGATATGTTGTGGGTCCCTGTGCTGAGAGTGTTTTGAAAAACAAGCAGGGACCCAGGATGCCCTTGTCCTTTATCCCAGTGCTCACAAGGAAAAGAAGAACCTGTGTGCCAGAGGAGTAAACCAATCTAATCTCCTGCATGTTCCTAAACAATCTCAGAGTGGTCCAGTGAATCAGTGCCCCGCACTTACTGTTAAACTAGCTCTTCTTAATATCAGATCACTTTCAAACAAATCATTTTTAATCAATGATTTTATATGCACACACAAACTTGACTTTCTGCTTCTAACTGAAACCTGGCTGGAACAAGGAAACAGTTGTCATACCCTCATTGAGACGGCTCCTCCAAATTTCAATTTCATGAGTGTGACAAGAGCAACGAAAGGAGGAGGGGTGGAAAAATATTTAATACATCTTTTCAGTGCAAACAGATATCTCATGGTGACTTTGCATCTTTTGAGTACATACAGTATGTGCACTTGTTAAGGGTTCACCCTGTATTTTATTATTGACTATTTACAGACCTCCAAAACATTCAGCTAAAGTTTTTCTTGAAGAGTTTGGTGAATTGCTAACAAATATTTGCTTGAGTTTTGACTGTCTAATTATATCTGGTGATTTTAACGTATATGTGGATAATCCAGAAAACACATATTCTAAGGAACTACTTAGACTAATTGACACTTTTGGCCTAACCCAACATATACAGGTTCCAACACACTCTCATAGTCATACTCTTGACCTAGTCATCACAAAGGGTCTTGATGTCTCTACAACAATTAAGGTTTTGTCTGATCATTATTGTATTTTCTTTGACGTTTCTATGTTTCCTCACACACAGAACAAGGCTTTGACTATAGAACGGAGAATCTTAAATGACAATGCAGGTTCTCTCTTTGAGCAAGCTCTCTCACAGCACTCAAGTAGAGATTCAGATTCTGTAGATGACTTACTGACCAATTTTAATTCTAAGATGACACAAATTATGGATAATATTGCTCCGTTAAAAAACAAAAGAATCACTGATAATAATAAAGCACCATGGAAACAAAACCTAGCTGTTAAACTGTTAAAGAGGGAGTGTAGGAAGACTGAAAGAAAATGGCGTAAATCAAATCTCCATGTCCATTACCAAATCCATAAAGAGATGCTAAGCAAATATAACAATGAAATTTGTAAAGTAAGACAGTCTTTTTTCTCCAACATTATCAGTAAGAACTTGAACAATGCTCGTGTACTATTTTCAACAGTTGAGAAGCTAACAAATAAACCATCACAATTAGCACCTGAGCTGCTCTCAGTAGAAAAATGCAATGAGTTTTTCAGAGGTAAAATTTATAAAATAAGACTGAACATAACTTCACAAATATCTCAAACGCTAGAACCAATGTCTTCAAAGAGAGGGGAACTAAACACAATGTCAACATTTAGCTTTATTGACTATGAAACGCTTGAGAAAACAGTACAAAATCTAAGCTCTTCTACATCCCAACTGGACGTTCTGCCAACCAGCTTTTTAAAAACTGTTCTACACCTTGTGGCACCTGACGTGCTCCGAATTATAAATTCATCTTTGCAAAGCGGCATTTTCCCTAAATCAGACCACTGCTGAAAAAGAATAATCTGGATGTTTCAGTGCTTAACAACTACAGGCCAATATCAAATCTACCGTTCATTGGAAAGATCAT
The DNA here is from genome assembly GCA_017657215.1 of Limnothrissa miodon. NCBI lineage: Eukaryota > Metazoa > Chordata > Actinopteri > Clupeiformes > Clupeidae > Limnothrissa > Limnothrissa miodon. Next base: position 650,849 of record JAGFZM010000016.1, read on the forward strand.
TGAAAAAATAGTATTCAATCAATTAACTGCTTTCTTGACATCTAATTGTTGTTTTGATAAGTTCCATTCAGGTTTCCGGGCTAATCACAGCACTGAAACAGCGCTTGTTAAAGTTGTAAATGATATACGTCTTAATACTGATGCAGGCAAAACATCTGTCTTGGTGTTGCTAGACCTCAGCGCTGCCTTTGATACTGTTGAGCACAACATACTGCTACATCGACTTGAACACTGGGTTGGGTTTTCTGGTATAGTTCTCAAATGGCTAAAATCATACCTACAAAATAGAAGTTTCTTTGTTGCCATGGGCAACTGCACTTCAACACCTATGTCATTGACCTGTGGTGTCCCCCAGGGGTCAATCCTTGGACCATTGCTTTTTAACCTTGACATGCTTCCACTTGGACAACTTATTATGAACAACTCAATCTCTTATCATAACTATGCTGATGACACCCAGATTTATTTAGCTTTGTCACCTAATGACTATGCCCCCCTTGAATGTATGTATCAATGCTTGGACCAAATTAACAACTGGATGTCACACAATTTCCTGCAGCTTAACACAGACAAAACTGAAGTAATTATTTTTGGAAAGAAGGAGTCAATGCTCAAAGTCTCCTCTGTCCTCGAAACTAAAGGGCTTAAAGCAAAAGAGTCTGTTAAAAATCTTGGCATCATCATTGACAATGATCTAAACTTCAGCAGTCACATGAAGGCTATCACCAAATCAGCCTTTTATCACTTGAGAAACATTACCAAACTGAGAGGTCTAATGTCAAAAAATGATTTAGAAAAACTTATCCATGCCTTTATTTCTAGTAGGGTTGATTACTGTAATGGTCTGTTCGCAGGCATTCCTAAAAAGACCATTAAACATCTTCAACTGATCCAAAATGCAGCTGCCAGGGTTTTGACATGTACAAAAAGAACCAGCCACATTACCCCAATTTTAAAGTCATTGCACTGACTTCCTGTAAGTTATAGAATTGATTTCAAAGCATTACTACTTGTGTTTAAATCACTAAATGGGATAGGACCTAGTTACTTGTCTGACATGTTTCAAAAACACATACCACCTAGGTCTCTCAGGACACAAGAAAAAAATTTGCTTGTAAAACCTATGGTCAAAACAAAGTGTGGCGAAGCAGCTTTCAGCTACTATGCATCTCAGATTTGGAACCAATTTCCTGATGATATTAAAAATGTCCCTACTGTTACCAGCTTCAAAACCAAACATAAGACCAAACTTTTCTCTGATGCTTTCTCTTAATGATTCATTTATTTTGTGAATTTTGGGGAAATCCTTATTCTAAAATTATTTTAATTTTCTGTCCTTTATCAACTTATTATTCTTTTAACTTTTTACTCTTTCCTTTAATCTTATTTGTTTGTTTTCTTAGGCTACTTTATTTTATCCACTATGTTTTTATTTTCTGTCTTTGTAAAGCACATTGAACTGCCTACTTTGTGTATGAAATGCGCTATATAAATAAACTTGCCTTGCCTTGCCTTTAGTATATACAATTATATGACTACAACATACATTTAATGCAGATATTATTGTGGACACTTTGTACTCAATACTTTATTAGACTTATATTACTTAGGCCAATATTAAAAACTCTACTTATGCTCAGATAGGGTTGGATCATCAGATCATACTAGTTGTAATAATTTTCAAGATCAAAAGTTGGCTTTTATCCCAAGTGACATGTGGGGTTCAGGGATCATGATACGCATCATAATACTGTTGTTGTCCAAGTTCTCTGACTTGGTTTCCTGTTGTAATGATGTAACCTTGTAAAAATCAGTTAAAGGGATTATCATCACTAATATGTGAAAAAAATACATTTCTCTAAATTGCAAGTAATTTTCATTTTCTGCAATTTAAATTCATTTAATTAATTGAGTTAGAGTAAATTCTGAAATTCAGAATTTTGCACAAAAGAGTCAGCAAATACATGCGATGTTCATTGATATTTGTTTTTTCTCTAGGAAATATAGGCATATATTGTATTTTTTGCTTACATGCTTCTTTTTTACAGCCATATTTCAACTTTTCTCTTCAGCATACACCATCCAATTACTTTAGACAGTAGTGTTTACAGCAATAGAGTGTGTGTACAATCATGTACATAAAAAAGTGTTTATATATATGAGATGTGTTTCTGACACAGCAGGTGTGAGACATGGGTTTCTGTGTAAAGTAACAAACAAAACGCAAACTGAGTTTTAAAAATGTGTGTCAGCAGTTGAAAAAATGCTAGTAATGTAATTGTCTCAGTCTATACCACTTCTTTCTGAATCCCCTACCCCAAAGTTCAGGCATTCATATAGTCTAGAGTACAGTAGAGACGAACTGCAGTCATTGCCTCACTCACTCTGTGCCTGAGTATGGCTGTCTACTGCAGCCAGGACAGTGTGTATGTGTGTGTGTGTGTGTGTGTGTGTGTGTGTGTGTGTGTGTGTAATTGGTTGCAGGTGTAAGTGAGTCAGAAAGATTGTGTGTGTGTGTGTGTGTGTGTGTGACAGAGAGTGTCATTGCAGGTGTGAGTGAATGAGTGGGAAAGAGAATGTGTAAGTGTGTGTGTGTGTGTGTGTGTGTGTGTGAGAGAGAGAGAGAGAGAGAGAGAGGGAGAGAGGGAGGGAGAGTGACAGTAGGTACAAAAATAGTCAAGCATTTACTGCAGCCAAGCCCGTTTCAGCATCCTCAGCAGAGTGACACTCTAGATATAGACTGAGCTGGGCTTTTTAAGCACACACAAACACACACACACACACACACACACACACACACACACACACACAATCTAGATACAGACCAAGCTTGCCTTTTTATCTGGTATGGCATGTCAGTGACAGGGAGCACTGTGAGGAAAACATCACCCCCCTCAAGGTAGGCCTCTCCTAGATATGAGCAGAGAGGACCATGACTCATACCTCATTAGAATGCATACTGTACATTAGTAAGGGATTATGCACAACACACACACGTTCCCTCTCTCTCTCTCTCTCTCACACACACACACACACACTAAAAACTGTTAACGGTGTAGAGGCACAAAAGGCAGTGGCACATGAATTTTCAGATTACACACAACACAGATCATACACCGTAAAAAAAATACACATTTTCTCCTAACAAATATTAGTGTCTGGGCTACCTAACTATTTTCAGTTGACCTTGAATGGGTCAGCCTGGACCAATAGACCCTGTGATTGAAATGATTACTATAACTATTCACATGGAAGGCTTTGAATTCTTTGACAAAAATACTTGCCATGTGACATATAGGAGATGGCATGCATAGCCATGAGTTCAACGTATGCAATTTCACTGCATGCAATTTCTAGAGGAGTCTACCATAGTTTCATGAACTGGTGACATTATTCGTTTTCTTAAGAATTTGATATCTGGATAGATTTCATTAGCATCTCGCATATTTGACTTGTGACTTTTGTATTAACTTTTTTTATTAACTTTTCTGAACTCCATTGATCAAACTAAATGAAAGTTAGTTCAAAATACATTTGACCAATGGCCAATTGTCATTTGTCTGCGCTAGAACTTGTGCCTTTAGAATTATAAGAAGTTTTTACACTAGGTGATCAGATTTATTTATTTAGAGTCGTGATTTAGACGCAGTCACTGTAGGTTATTCGTGGAACTACGAGATCCACAATCCACCGCTTCACTGGTCAAGTAAACGGACATCCCCCTTTCCCTGACAGCTTGCGGTCTTGAAAAGTTCTTCCAAAACAGCCTGAAGGACAGTTTTCATTGCAACCGTAGTGGAAGTCGAGAAGGAAAACGTTCTTTCATACATAGGCCCGCAGAGTGTGAGGCATCTGAAAGCGCAAAATTCAACACTGTAGTGAAGAGCGCAGTATCTAAAGTAAGTTTTTCCCCTTACATTATTGTGCCGGAGGGAGAGGGGGTGGGACGTAGTCCGGGTTTTTTCCAGTCCAAAACGGATTTCAAAAGTATACGTTTGTTGTGTACATTTTTTCTTTTGCAGAATTTGACAGTGTCCCTTTGCTCTTTATGTTTTCTTTACGGAAAACACAACAGAGTGTTTTTGAAATCGCCGGATTTTTGGGCTCTTCCGTAACCCATACTCCCAAATAAGGTTGGATAGAGGTGTCGGACGGAAGCTTTAGTGAGATTTCTTGCCGGTGCCTCGAGTCAATTACCCTCACTACAGTCTACTACAGTCACTACAGTCGCGTACGATACCATAATTCTACATCAGAACTGTGATCTTTTTGCATGTGTTAGTGCGTGCTGTGAGAAAGATCGATTATTGATGCAAATGAGCAAGTAGGCTACTGAAATTCTTGTCAAAAACACACAAAACATATCGAAATGTGAATTAATCCTAATTTAATTGCGTATACAGATGTATTTATATTTTGCACAGCTGTTTCCGTTCTTTTTTAAAGTCCTCAGCAGTCTTTCAGGTCATTTATGTGTCAGCCTTTGCAAGGACCGCATGCCTACCCCGTCTTTTGTCTGCTACGGTTGACAATGGATATGCTGGGAACAAAACAAATAAACATACTAATTTTATTGCGTAAAACTGATGTGAAAATGACCACGTTTCTAGAAAAACTCAGACAGACCTTAAGTAAAAAAAAGTAACCTATTCACAGAATCAGATTGTTGGGGGGCACTGCTATTTGTTTGCCTCTGCTCTAACCATTTTGCGTCATAGGAATGTTACTGTATTTGAGTTTTTCATATAGGCAACAAGTAGAAGAAAACGTTGCTGACAGTATTCAGCGCATGGGTTAACAGTTACTATATCTACATATCTAAGGCAGAAAGGGAGAATGATTCTTTTTGAGGTTCATTTTACATTTTGACACTAGAGGGAGCTCAGTCCTTTCTCAGTGGAACTAGATGCCCCCTGATAACCATCCATGCAGTCACAGAAAGAAACAATGGGAACACTTTTTGGTCATACTAAATATGCAACTCCTTTAATAACAAGCTAACAATATATGGATGCCCGTGAAGGTTCCAGTTTCCAGTTTGGGTTACCACCTACAGACACTGTGATGTCCCCTCTTCTCCATTTGTCCTACAATACATATCACACATTCACTAGTTTAAATAATTTTATTTATCTTCAGGGGATTAGTGGACATGCCCATAATTGTACATACTGTACCGTCAACAGCCTCACACAGTGTGTCATATTGCCAGCTGATGTTAAAAACGGCTTACGCCGCATACAGTGCACTTATGTTGGACAGGTAATGGGATCCCGGGACTAGATGTGCCATTGTTAATTAATTATGAAGACATATTAATTTCTCTAGAAAGTAGACAGTGGACAGTTGAGAGAACAAACAAGGAAAAACTGCAGGAACCTTAACAGGGTACCCTCCAAAGTTTGTGTAAACACTGACCTTGTTTTGGTCACATCTCTTGTCATCTTTATTGACTTAACATCCACTAGTCTAGACTAAAGGGTGTTCTGTTTACTAATCAAGAAGAGGCTATAACATGACCTTTTTTAAATACACACTGGGAATATAGCTCAGTCATATGTGTGTGTTTGTGCACTGATGAACAGTGCGAAGCATTTGTACTTTGCTTCAGTCCTACTTGGCACGGCTTCAAATGAGCCACAAACAGAGTTATTAGTGTTTAAAAGCCCATCTCAACCAACCAGCTTAACTTTTAGTGCTGAGTGACACAGGCACTGTACACACTGCATGCCAGAGCAACAGGGAATCTTCTTTTATCAAGGGCAGTATTAGTATGTGCTTTAAAAGATGATCTTGTATCACACTGCCTGCCCAGTCAGCCCAAATGGACATTATTTTGATTTGTTAAACCTGCAGGATGGATGTGGGAGTGACAATCACATACCAAGATCTTTATATTTCTGAGGTTTATGTTTCATGTGCAAGATGTGTTAGTCCTTATGTATACATCAACACCTCTGCAGTGACTGAGTTCAGGTGGTGATAAGCCTAATGGATGAGGAGTTTGCTTAGAGTCTAGCAGTGACCAAGGGCTTATTTGATTGAATGGGCTGCTCAGTACTGGGGGAGTGACGGGATGTGATTAAAGTGATCGGGGAGTGAGGACAGACAGCCCGGACACAGATCTCTCTCTCTCTCTCTCTCTCTCTCTCTCTCTCTCTCGCTTCTCTCTCTCTCTCTTTCTCTTTCTGTACTTCTCTCTCACTGGCCCCCAGCTGCAGCACTGGACAGACTGCTGACTCACAGGTACCTCTCTACTCTCTCTCTCTCTCTCTCTCTCACTCTATTGCTTTTCTCACTTTGTCTCGTGTAACATTACAGACACTATTCCCTTCCTGCCTTCCTCTGTATGTCTCACCTTCTAGCTGTCTCTATTTCAACCCTCTCTCTCTCTCCCTCTCTCTCTCTCTCTCTCTCTCCTGCTCCTAGCCTTGTTAACTCCTCCCCTCCAGTTCCTCTCAACCCAGCCACTCCCCTTCTGCCACTGGGCACACAGAGGGATGAAACACAGGCACTGAGTGAGTGATTAGGTGAGTGCGTGACTGACTGAGTAAAAGAGAAAGAAGGGTAGAGAAAGCCAGAGAGAAAGAGAGAGGGATAGATAGAGAGAGAGCGAGGGGGAGAGGAGAGGAGAGTCGTTTTAAGTGCGTCCAGCTGTAAGCGAGGGCAGGTGCCGATTGGCTGAAGGACTGGAAAAAGTGAATGTGACCTAAGCGCTCTGTCAGCTCACACAAGGACGTCTTGCCGGCTCCATTGGATGAGGGGATCCTGCGCTGAGTGCAGTAAGTGTCTTGAGGCTCTGCTTTGCTCTCATTTCTGCTCTGTGTGTGTGTGTGTGTGTGTGTGTGTGTGAGAGAGAGAGAGAGCTCTGTACTCTACTGTACTGTGCCGGTAGTATCTCAGTAGCAGCAGAGGGGACACAGTAGGCTACTGTACTTGAGTTGCACTCCCTGTTGCTTTTCATTGGACCTTCGCCATGAGACACAATTAAACATTAATGACTGAGGGATGAGGGGAATATCACACTGTTGTTATTTGTGAGCATGTAGGTGTTTGTTTATTTGTCTGCGTGTGTGTCCTTGTGTTTTTGCTCTGTGTGAGTGTCATTTGGCCTTACATAGTGAGCTTCTGCTAAACTTTGTGTGTGTGCATGTGTTTTCAGGACAAGTAATTGAATAGTCAAATATCTGATTTAGTCTGCAGTTGGGCCAAGCAAATGTGTATGTGTGTGTGCATGTATCTGTCTGTTTGTGCTTTGCATATTCTCCTACCAGATAGATGTGTCACATATTGGTATCCGTAGTAAGTTCATTCAGTTGCTGGGATCTCGATTTTGGATCATTATTGTGGTTGCAGTCCAGTGTCGTTTGATTCTTTCTTTCTTTTTTTCTGTGTGTGTGTAAACCTTCCATGGCTAGAACAGCTTAAACATAATATGTACCCTTTTGGAACAATATCACATGTTTTGGTACTTAGTTCAGTAATGAATCAATGGCATGCCTCAAAGGATGCCACTATACCCTGATAAACCACCATAGAGTTACAACAGAACACATATGGAGTTACGACAGAAAACTATCATGTCTGTGTAAAGAATCAAGAAGCTGTTCTTCTTTCACTTTTTGCACTTCTTCTTCTCTTTCTCACCAAACAGAACAAATACTCTCCCTCTCATGCACACACAACACAAACATACACACACACACACACACACACACTCGCACGAACAAACACTGTCTTTCTATCTCCCTTTCACATTCACACACACAGGCAGATCCATCCATCTGTGTCTGTTTTTTTTGTCACCCACCCCTAAGTCTTCACAGTGAGTGTATGGGAAATTCAGAGCCTATTACTTTGGGTATGGACTCTCCTGCCCTTGAGATGTAGCCCACCTCGTTGCCATGGTCACAAAGTGTGCTGTGAAAGTACTTAGGCACCCTTCAAGTTTTGTCTTCAAACAGGCCCACAGACACACACATACAAACATACACACTCACAAAGTGAGCCACAGTTGCTACAACACTTGATTTACTTGTTACTTTTGCCAGATATCATACAAAAGCCAGGCCAGTGTCACTGTCTATGCTATCTTTGGACTTCACCACTTTGCGTATGGACATTAGTGTTATCACCACTGATTTATGATATTTGCATATTTCTATGCCAGGGTTGGTCACGTGTGTGAGTGTGTGTGGGTGTAAGACTAAACAATGCCAATAGTAAAATGAGCCAAGTGACTGAGAAATTTCCTGATATTGTTGTACTACATTTCTTTTCCTATTCCATGACTGGGAACGACTGATGTCCAAACCGAAGGCACCTGAGTTCAGAGCTCAGGACGTCTTAGTTGTGGCGGTTCGGTTTGAAATTTTTTTTATCACCGTAGGGCCTTGATAGAAAAATCTTTCCATGCGGGAAAGGAAACGGTGGTTTAATAGTTAACCATTTGCAGCGTTGCGATGAAGGGCCACTACCCGTAAAGAATGGGTAGATATCCTGCACAGTAAATGAGATCATAGCTCTGACTGGGAGATAAGGGAAGATAAGATAATTCTTCGTTGGGCCCTATAGTGGTGCCATTTACATTGGTAAAGTAGCAATCCTTACCATCAGAACCTACAAGGAAAAGTGCCCAGATATATTGACAACATTATTGCACAAATAGAAAACAAATGAGACTACATCTGAATCATGATCACTGCAATATTTCAGCTGCAGCTGAGGAGAGGCATTGATTTAAAGAAATCTCATAGAAATGTTTGTAATGCAAAGAGAGCTATCACCATTCCCATATAAATCATGTCTTATTTGGGTTATTTGAGTAATGTATTTGGTAGACACAGATTTTCAAAAACCCACCAATCTGGCATTTTTGAACATCCTCATTCATTATGATGGGGCCTGATCTTGTTTATAGCCTTAGCTGCCCAAAGGCCTCTCCAATATGATTGCTGAGTGAGTAGAGTTGCGTTTGAAGAACTGCTGAAGTGTGTTTAGTGGTCTACTATACTGTTTTTGTCTAGGACTGTCTAACAGTGAAAGAGAGAAAAGACCTCAATGTAGCTTCACAAAATGTAAATACCTGAAAATGAACTAATTTCAATATTCTTTATGTATTTGCCTCGTTATTGTCATAGTCACAGCACTCTGAAATGGTAAAAAGTAAATATGAATATTTACAAATATTAAAATCTTGTCAAAAATATTCCAAAGATATTCAAAATATTCTCTTTGGGTAATCTGTAAAAGAGTTTATCTTTAAAGCACTAAGAAGCAGTGTTGTTAGATTATCCTGTACAGGGTTGAACACTACACCTGATTTTTCATTATACTTCTCTTTTTTCCACTGGATGGTATATTTTTGACTTGTAAATATGTGTGTGTGTTTCAGACCTTTTTCATTTTGTTGTATAGGTAGAATTTGGTGTTTGTTCCCTGTGGTCCCTTGAACTCTCCTCTTTGATGAGGCTGGAATTGCAGAGTCGACACAAACTTTTTTCGGCAGCAGTAGTTCTGTAGTGTCGAGGATGAGAAGAATCAAAATTAGAAGCCTTCCCACACTGCAGGGAGGCATGCCAGACAAATGGTCTTGCTCCATATATTGAGGTCAGTCCTCAAAAGGTCAGACCTCCAGTTCACTGTGACCTCCTGCATACCCAGACTGACAAGATCAGCAATGAAAGTTTGTGTCTTTTCCTCAGCTGACTCAGCAAGGTGCTAGTAATAGTTAGCCACATAAAGCGAACTCTCAAAGTCGCCGCTATCCTGCTCTATAGCACAGTCGCGGCGTGCACTCGTTTAGATGTGCAGCAGTGCATGTGAGCGTAATGATGTCCATATCAGCCTTATCAGAGACCCCGCACTGATTACACCATGTGTCACTGATGCTGGGTAACTGTTGGTACACAGCTACGTGCAGAAGACTACAGGGCTCCCTGATAAATGAACTATCAGTAACTACTTAGGAGACACACATGCATTCGGTCAGTACTAAAGGATGTGACTTGGTGCCAAAAAAGCAGTTTGCAAGTACGTACCTTTAATAACGTGAAAATACTAAGTGTGCAGGAATGTACTGAAATAATTAAGAAGAATAGAAGAATTAGAATAACAATATAGTTAGATTAAATAAGATACTTTGATGATACTTTGATGCAGATACTTTGGAGTTTTTACTAGAGCTGGGTATCGATTCAGATTTCCCAAAGTGATTCAATTCAGTTTTACTTCAATGGTCCAATTTGATTTGATTCTCAATTCATATTTATTAATTTTCAATTCAGTTAAGGATATATATTATTTTGACCTGAATGACATTCTCAGAAGAACTAATAATGCAAATAGTATGAACTAACTCTAATTGGTACACTACTAAAAATATGAATATTTATTTACATTAAGAATTTCACCCAATGCAGTTACATTAATCCTGTACGTATAAAAGATCGTTTCAAGTTCTTTTCAATCGATCGGTTCAAAGGAAAATCAATTGGATTTCGATTAATCAATGTTTTAAACCCCTACTTCGTACAGTTTATGGAGATTAGTGGTCTACTTGCATGTATGCTTGGGATTAGAGGGGGCAAAGCGAACAAACAAAAAATGGCAAAGGAATTTAATAAATTGGGTAATAAACTATAGCTTCAATTACCCACTTAATATTACATAAGGTCAAACCAGCCATACCAAACTCTCAGAGACCATTCAGACAGCCAGTGGCACAAGCCAGCAGCAGCGCTGCGTGTTTGCTCTGTCCAACAACCTGTCACATGCAAACTAAAGCTGATGCCAAACACTGTGCCGCCGTGCAGAAGCTCTCGTAGGCAGTGGGTGGTGTGTGTGTGTGTGTGTGTGTGTGAGCTCATCCAGTGGATACTGAGATGATAGGGCTTATCTTAGGTCATCCTCTGACTGATGTGACTGATGTGTCATGTGTAAGCAAGTTCAGACTGATATCCTTTCTCCTGAGCTATGTTGGGCTATACTGGGTTTTTACATTGCATGGCCCATGTTTGAACATTCCTTCTGACTGACCATGTGGTTCACACCAAAAGCGACCAAAGCTGCAAAATCGCCGGAAGTAATTGACTTTGTATGGACAATAAGTGCCAAAAGCGCCAAAAGCGTCAAAAGCGACCAGCTGCAAAAGTTGAGCGACTAGAGCGACTAAAAAAAGTTAAAGACAGTTTAACTTTATGCAAATTAGCCATGACACGTTTCGGCTGCAAAACACTGGCGACCAATAGGAATGTAGGCGCTCTTCGCTTGTTTGGCTCTCAGGGAACACACTGGGAAACTTCGTTCCTACTGCACTGTTGTTCAGCCGGTGTTGTATGGCCCAACGCTTGTCGAGATCGCCACAAAAAGGCTATGATCTGTAGCTTATGTTGCACCCAACATAGTAGCCCAAACGAAATCCCTTTCCCTGCACCTGCAAGGCTGTTTGTTTTATATTCAAAGTAGAATGAATGCACATTACGATTTGCAGATCACCAAATGCCATTTAGCAATACCAATACCTTTAACACTTGACGTGATTTTGTTCTTGGTTGTAACTTCAATTATGTCGAGACCCTCTTCAACAGGACAATTTGCTACTGAAGCACGCATTTTTGTACTGTTTGTACAACGGCTCCTTTAAAGGTCTCATTCCATCGTATTTTCATTAATTTTGTGGTGGTCTCTTGTTTAAAATAATGTCATGAGAGTTGGTTTCGACAAAAAATATGCTGTGGTTGTCTTGTTTCAAGCTATTTTAGTTAGGTGAAAACGAGAGCAGGGATAGCTCGAGAGGATTCTTATGAATATTAATGATATGCAAATGTTTCGCCTCTGATTGGCTAACAACACTGTGACGCTCCCTCTAGTGGGTCTGTCTGCAGGCAGCCTAACGTTTCTTGAGGGCGGATTAACTGCATAGCTAATGTTCAAATTGACGTACATTTGTACGGCTTTTCTGATTCGCTCGTTTTTCCCGGCAGTTTTCCATCACAGGCGAATACAGACTACAGGGGTAGGAGAGCAGTTTGAAGTTGAGCATAGAAGTACAACTTGGGCTGACCTATGGTAATGTAAAAACATCAAGTCTTAAACGGTGTATTTTGGAAGGAGACCTTTAAATGGTTAGGCAAAATCGAATGTTCTAATCCCTAACGTCATGAGCGACTTGGGCGACAAAAGCGAACAGAACTATTTATTGCAGCGACCGTTTGTGAGCGACAAAAGCGATTTTGCAGCTTTGGTCGCTTTTGGTGTGAACGCACAGTAGACTCTTTGTTTTGCCTGTTCTTAGTTTAGTTTTGTCTTGGGAGAAAAGTGTACTTGTATGACAGTGTGTAATACATTCTTGAAGGTAACTGACAGATTGAACTTTTATTCTTGGCCATTTAAACTGCACATAAACATAACCAGAACTGCTGACCCTTTGCAATACATTAATAAAACCATAAGACATTAAAAGATTTTTTGTAATTATATGTAATTATAGATAAAGGATAATTATATAAACATTAACTCAAATTATGAGTAGAATTAGTTTTGCCTCCCTGAATCATTGTTTACTGATGTCCTATGTGGAGCACATGGGAACTATGACATACATTGGCTGTAGCTCATAACTAAGACACAAGACACAACAGTTAAGTTATAAATATTAGTTAGTTTGTTATAAATATTAGCGATGAGTGAAATGACCTCCACAGCTGGTGGCCTGGAGTCTTTGAGCTGGAGGCCTTTGTCTCTCACTGGTCAGTTTTCTAATGCTGTGTTATGCTAAGTTCCTCATTAGCCCCAAGTAGACCATGAGTGCTGACCCCAAACCAGTCTGTCAGTCGATCACCCACTCACTCATTGTGTTTGGGTCCATTGTTATGGTTCCTCTACTCTCGTGCTAAATCCTGTCCCTTGGCGGAGCTTGATTCCCTGAAAATGGAGGTGACCTCGATTCCACATCATCTAATCATGACATCCACTTACCCTACTGTAAACAACGGGGCCTTTCATGTGGCCAGCACTGGAGGTGGGGTAAGAGCTGTATGAGGTCACCTACGGCCTGTTGAACAGCAATCTGAGAGGCCAGGTTGATTCCCTGATGCAAAAGAAAAGACAAAGTGTGTGTGTGGGTGTTTGTTTGAGAAAGAGAGAGAGAGAGAGAGAGAGAGAGAGAGAGAAGAGAAAATGAAACACAAGAGTTTTGCTATTTGTTCCGTTGATGATTGATTCCGTGTTTGGATGTTTTAAAGTTTCAGTGAGTTAAGGATTTTTTTTTCTTGGGCGTAATATAAGAAAACAAATAACTAGATCTCACTGGATTCTAATTACTAACCTTTGCGCAAGGTCATTTACTGTCAGTAAGGCAGAGTAAACAAAATGTTATCAAATGAAATCATGTGTTTCTTAGTCACTAGCTTGCTCATAAAGGAAAGTAACTGGAAACGAATGCCTGATGTGCTTTTGAACATGTTAGCATTTAACATGTGGTGTTAGACTGCACACAGAAAGTTAACTTTCTGACACAAGTTTGTGTAGTTCCCCGGCTAAGTTCCATATTCATAATGGTTCCAGAAAGACCAGCTGTGTCACATGACCGATGCTGACAACAGTCTGCGCATCTCCTGGGAGACAAGGGGGTTTGGAGTACAGTACAGTGGCAGCTTGGGTGAGCTGACCAATCAGAGTTGAGATGCTCAGAAGACCATGCTTTCGTCTCTCTCCCTCTCTACGCTGTCGAGGTTTTGAGATTATAATATGGTGTTCATGTTTGCTTTGACATGAGTGAAGAGAATTGAATGTGTCTCTCTGTCACTCTCATCCTTTACCCCCCATCCCACCCCCACCATTCTAATCCTTTTTTTTCTTTTTCCACTTCTCTCTGTTCTGTTTATCCTTCCCCTGCTAGCCTCAATTGTCTGCCCCTCCCCTCCCCTTTTCTCTCTCCCTCTCTCTCTCTCTCACTGAGAGTTTGGTGTGGAGTGTGTGAGGAGACACACGTACACACAACCCCCCTCCCTCGCTCACACGAACAAAAAACACATGCAGTCTCTATTTGTCTCTCTCTCTGTCTCTCTCTCTCTCTCACGTATCTCTCCCCACCCCTCACAGTTGGAACACCACAGGCTCTTTCCAGCTGCCTTTGGAGTTCAGAGTTCTGTTCTAGTTGCCTTGAAGGTCAAGGAGTGAATAAGAAAGCCAGAAATGTCACCACTGAAGTTAAACTGTTTTCGCCTGAAGCTCTGGAAAGTTTTAACTGTAGCAAAAATGTTTCAAATAATAGAAAAAACTACCCCATGGGAAAGTTGTTGTCCCAACTTAAGGGCAAGGAGTCATTGAATGTGACTCTTTTGTAGTTTATCCCTTTGGTTGGCAACACATAACTTTCTAAAAGGCACTGCTAGTTCTTTATTCAGCACTCAAAAATGATCTATTGGAAGTGGAAGTGAGTGTTGGAGTTAGGTTGTCTTTTGAACTGAAGACAGTTATGTTGTACAATTTAGATCCATGTACTTGTGCATATTTCGCATTTCAATGGAAAAATATTACTGACTCTGTCTATTTCTCATCCATTACTTAAGAGTGTATTATCTGTAGAGAGGCAGCTATTTTATGACTATCAATAGTATTTTATGTCAAATACTACTGATCTAAAAGCGGTGGTGATAACATTAGGATAGGTTAAAATTCCTAGCTGCTTCACCTGCATGGAAGCACATTAGAGGCTATCTGGTTACAGATCGATGTGTTTTCATTGGCCAGGTCAGTTTCCCAGTGAAAGTGATACGAGAAGAACAAGAACAAGCGAAGCACTGTTGTTGTTGTCTCCTGGAAAGCAAAACAAGGCCCAATTGAATGAGAATGAGCAAGCGAGCGCTAGGCTAACTGAATAAAGGCTGCAAATGAGTAAGCTCACTGTTGTCTTATCAAGCGGTTGGTTTACGTGAACAGTCACACCACTGATTAAACCAATAAGGAAATCACAGAAGGTTACTTGGTGTGATTTGGTAATTTGCTCTTTTTGACTTGGCTAGCCCTGTTCAGGAGTTCAGGGTTACGGACAAGAGGTTAATCCATGGTGGTTTACATAATTCTGGATTTGCTGTAGAGATGAACAGACATGAACAGTGACATGAAATGGCATATACATAATCCCCTCTAGAGCAAGCTGGTTTAGCTGCACTACCTCACCGCACACACTCCTTCACTGGGGATGCATTTACACATGCACAACAGCACATACACACTATTGCATCTTTTATAAGGTTGAGAGTATTAGAATGAAAAGCAAAATAGTCTGAAAAGCATAATGTATCAGACCCCCACCCCCTTCACCTCCGTTGTTCTTTTCTGTTTCTCCCTCTTTCCTCCCCCCTCCCTCTCTGTTTTTCTTTCTCCCTCTTCATCTCTCCATCCTTCTGTTTCAGGAGTCAGATGAGAGCAGCCTTCCAGACCCATGTGCACGGCTGTCAGCATTTCCTTTCATAGAGCACCACCAGCTCTTCCTCCTCGGTCAGGCGACCTCACCGGTCCAGCCTTGTCTGCCATCTCCCCCAACCCAGAACCCTGAACCGCCGGCCCCCTGCCGCGCTGTCCCAGCCCCCAGGGACGGGGACGGCCCGTCCTCAGACGTCCCTGCCAACACGTCCCCCTCGGCCCTCGCTGGACACCCAGGGGCCCCGTCCGCCCGTCCATGTGGGGGGACATGGGGCCCCGAATCGGACGCCCCGTCCACAGCCCCAAGCCCTAGGGGCCGGCACTAAGACCAAAGCTGGATCCCAGGCCAAGGATGTGTCCACACTGACAGGTGAGTCACACAGTCTCAGTGGGCATTTGTGTTAGATAAGAGAAAATCATTAGGAACCATCGGTAGTATGTCTCGTGCAGTATAATCAACTTGCAGGGTGGCTATTTGTGTTTCATATGCAAAAAGCTAATCACAGCTGCATCTATATCTAAATCATGTGCTGCTGATGCCAGGCAGTGTAAAATACTACATCACAGGGAAGTATGTACTCTATGTATCCTAAGTAGTGCAGGTTTCTCATTATCTAGTATGTGTGCTATCACTGTCTCACAATTATTTTGGTCTGATCATGTAAAGATTTTAGTAATTCCATTCGGTTTTCAAGCTTATAATGGACTGTGTACAGCAGGCGATCAAGCAATGCAACACAAGTGAGAAGGCTATAATGTTGTTAAAGGATTTACCCATTGCTCTCATCCAGCCAGGTAGTCACAGTGGTGACAATATCCTTTGGGAATGACACAAGTCCAGATGATGTATTGCTGTTATGCAACGCTTCTGTAACGCACTAATGGCAGACAATGCAAAAGATCACATTACCGTCAAGTACAGTGAGAGAGGCTATATGTTGCATAATAATGCAATTATATACCTACAGCTGTATGTCATAGATATACTGTAGGTTCGGATGTAGCCTACAGTACATATTCTTGACAGAATGGTGTCTGTGCTTTCATAAGTCTTCCCATCATCAATGTGAGAATTGTATGGTGGTAAGAACAGAACAAAGCTCCACAGTGTTTCCTATGAAACTCCGTCTACCAATGTTGCTCTTAAACAAAGCAAAACAGGTCGGAAAACATTAGTGCCCGAGCACTAATAACTAATGTGCTTTTAGGGAAGGCAGTCAATAACAATCGCATCGACTCTCTGTGGAGTCAGACCAAACAACCCCTCTGGTCAATGGACACCTAAATGCCCTGTGCTGGAAACCTTTCTTCACCTCAGTTGTAATACAAAAACATTTAAAACATAAATACCACTGGAGTCCTGTGGCATTACAGAAGCCATGTTGAGGTGTGAAAGCAACCTCTCGCAGCAGGGAGAAAATTGCCTTTGCCAGTGCTGAGGTCAAAGCAGGACTAATGAGTTGACTCCGGTGGGCCTATAGTCTGGTAGTTTGGCTACATTGGGATTCTTCATAATGATCATGTGATTTATTTAATTCCCTGTGGAGGATGAAAGCTTATTTACTCTGCTGCAGTATCGCATAAGGACATGCACGCACGCACGCACACACTCACACACACACACACACTGTAATAATAGGTAGGCACCACAGCACCAAGCAACCCTTTTATAGATCTCTGATGTGCAGAGATCTAAGATCCCCCCCTTTGCACACACACACACACACACACACACACACACACACACACACACACACCTGTGCACCAATGAGAGATGTTGAGGGGGATAATACTTGTAATGTTGGGGTGTGTTTGCTTTCTGTATTTTATTTGTGCTTTGGCTTTGTTGTCTCTGAGTTGAACATCTGCACTCTCAACTGAACCATTGAACTGAGCCATTGAAAAGCCACAGAACAAAATAAAGAAAGTATTTATTTAGCCACTCTTTGAATATTGGTAAAACAAATATATCACACTCTTAACAATTTGTATTATTATTATTATTATTATTATTATTAATAGTCTGCTAAATGCACAAATGTAAATGTAATGTAAATTTATTATTATTATTATTATGAATAAACTTTATTTCTTATAGAGGGACAGACAGTGTACATCAATGCATATTTTACAAAGAAAATGTGAATGCACCCAAAAAGGTTAATTCCCATTGGTAGAAAGAATGGTATTTAAAACTTCAAGTTACAACAAAGGATAAGTTTAAAATATATAACACAGATTCATTACACATGCCCCCGACACACACACACACACACAGAGAGACACATACACAAATCTTACGCAAGAAGCACAAACACACATGCTCTTGAGAATTTAGTGCTGACAAATAGAAAAGTTTTAATCCAAGTTTCAATGGAATAAACTTAATATTTACTGTAATACTGTAATACTACTGTAATAAGAAATGCCACTGAAATCCTTTAGTTAATTACATATGTCAATTGATTAATTAATCAATGGATAAGTAAGTATCCTTCAAGGCTAATTTAAATAACATAACCATTTGATTATTTGATACTTTGGTTGCTTGGTTGCTGTTTCTTACTAAGGATCATTAGTTTTTGTAGAACAAAAATTGTTGAAGTAAATACTTGAAGTAAACACAGAAGTTGTTGACTACCATTGGTTATTGGAGACTGTAAGTACCTTACCACTGGAAACAAAGACCTTTAGTCCAACTTAGTGTGCCTTAATTATGAGAAACTAATCCAATACTAGCCTATTTAACCATTTGACCCACATTAGCAGTGAAGCCATGAAAACCTTTGGTTTCACTACTCAGTATAAAGTTAATAATTGTAATAATGATTGTGAGACACTGCCAGCCCTTTTATTTAACACTCAAAAGTGATTCAAAACCCAACTGAGCTGCTGCTGAGCTGAAGTGTTTGTCAAAGTATTATCCAGTTGCTCTGACTATGTCTAGACTGTTTCATTTTGGTATGTGCACATATACATGTGTATATCTTACTTCATTAAGAGTGAAGGCAGATGGTACAGACCTTTTATCATCGTCATCATCATTATTGTCTTGTTTAGTATTTGTGTTGTCTTGTGTGCCAGCTGACATCAGCAGCGGTAACAGATTACGTAAAAGTCTCAAAGCTGTGGCGCTTGAGGACATTTTTTTTTCTTTCCTGCGAAACATGCTAATCAGACCTGCCCCACGTAGCCATATGTTATGTAAGCAGAACACAATGTCAAGATGTCACACACACACACACACTGTGTGAGTTCAGACTAATTGGCTCCACTCGGTTAGCTGCACACAATGCTGGATGTATAGTCGGGGAGTTTGTCTGGCGTAGGGGCCTTGAACAGGCCTCTGTTTTAGCCTAATGGGAGCTGAGTGCTG
Source organism: Limnothrissa miodon (assembly GCA_017657215.1). Taxonomy (NCBI): domain Eukaryota; kingdom Metazoa; phylum Chordata; class Actinopteri; order Clupeiformes; family Clupeidae; genus Limnothrissa; species Limnothrissa miodon. The sequence goes on from JAGFZM010000016.1 coordinate 669,654, forward strand.
CAACTGAAGGGCTGCTCCTGATCAACACCTTTGCCAGCTCACGTTAGCTGTATCTCTGTGACATGTATCTCTTGTCATAGAAAGCCCACACAATTACACTCTCTGTTAATGCCATACCCAGGGCCATACGCAAAACAACTTTCTGTTAATGCCATACCCAGGGCCATACAACTCTGTGAATGCCGTACACAGGGCCATACACAATAGAACTCTCTGTTAATGCCATACAGAGTTTCATACACAGTTGCACTCTCTGTTAATGTCGTATATCATTTCCTTGTAGGTATACATTTTTTGTGTGTCAGTGAAAATGCTTTATACAATATTGTAATTTTTCAATTTGTCACTAGGTGTTTTCTTTGCTGGAGTGCCAGAGTAAGTCAATTCACATTGTGGTCTGCAACACAGTTTAGCACTTTTTGGTTTGATACTGACTATGATGCATATTTTCATGTTTTTGCATCGCAATATGATGGTCAGTGATGAGTAACTTATAAGTTATATGCCATATTTTCCACAACGCACTCTGTTATAGGCAGACTGTGTGCAGTTACACCAGCAACCTGCAGGGGGCATCAGTGGTCAGTCCTGCGTAGTGTGATGAAGTGATGCTCATTAGGAAAGTGGATGCCTGGTGAGCCTTCCAGCAATGAATGACCACTTGAGCGCTGATTCAGGACTTTAATCTGGGAGGAATTGAGCATTCATACATAAAATGGGACGGGTCTTATTACGTAAAGATTTTCATTCAATTTTGGAAATTAATGTTGTTTACGCCCTTTTTTCTTCCCCCCTCTTTCTCCTGTGCCAAATGACCTTTCCACATGGACACATACTTTCATTTTTTCTGCTATATTCAAATTACCACATGAAATCCTACACACACACACACACACACACCCCCACACTCAACCTCTTTTTCTTGCTCTCTCACTCTCTCACTCACTCACTCACACACACACACACACTCACACACAGATATTTCCTACAATGTAGACGTGCCGGAGGTGGAGCTGGTGAGCCTGCTGACTGAGGAGCTGCCCAAATACACGCTGCGGGCGGACTGTGTGTTTGGGTACGACCATGACGATTGGCTGCGCACCCCCATCCTGCCACCAGAGGTTGCTCTCGGACTCTCACCGGAGCTCATTGAAGAGACGCTCAAGTACTTCTGTGAGTGTTGATACAGTTTTTCCCTCAGTCTTTATTGGTCTGCTATTAATCACTATTAATTAATTGCTATTAATAATGTTTTTACACTGATGCATCGCTAAAATGAGAATAATTAAGTAAATCTAACAGCAACTTGAATACTGCGGCTCTGTTAATGTTATGACAGTTTTCTATTTAGTATTGAATTAACCTGCTTAAAGTGGAGGGTATCACCTTGGAACCACATCTAAATTCAGTAGCCTACCGGTTTGTGTGACACTGTTATTGTGTAAATCCACAAAGTTTGAAATTAGAATTAGTCCACTCAGCAACTCAGCATTGGCCCACAGAGAGTTCCAGGAGTGAATTTTCATACTCCTCCTGATCACAACCTGAGACAGACATTAAGCTCCTTATATTATCCAGCTCACTCTTGCGTACGCATGCCCCCTTATGCAACACCCCCTGCAGTGCCCGGCCTGCACTAATGCACGCCCATCAGCTTTAACAGCCAAAGTGTCGCCTTTTGAGGTAATCAATACAACCCTGAGTGTGCAAGACTATGTGTAAGTGTGTGTGTGTGTATGTGTTGCTGTGGTCCATCTGGTTATTCTGTGTGTTCTGACTGGTGTAATCCCACTCTCCTGTCCATCCAGATGGTGCTCAGATTAGGCCTCACAGCCTCCCCTGTGTTACCTCTCAGTGCTGACATGCAATAGGGCGGGTGACACACAGAAGGTGAATTTGGCCAGAGGTGCAGCCCCCAATAGGATAAATCCACCACTGAGCCAACGAATACAGTAAAGTAGTGGGGGTTGATTGTTGCCAATAGGCCCTTGCTATAGCTTAGTATACCATTGCACAAGGTACATGCAACATATCATATGAGCACATGTTGGGGAACACACACTCACCATTCAGTACCTCTACTGAGTGCATGGGGTCTCTGAAGGCGATCTGTGCTAGGTAGTGTTAGCAGCAGATTCCCCTTAGACCAGGGGTGTCAAACTCACAGTGGGCTAGTGAAGACCAGTAAATGCTGAGTCACTTGGATTCTATTCACTGCGCCAGCTTGCCCAGGTGCTTGATGGGATTGAGACATTGGGGGTGTCCTGTTGCCGAGGACCGTGCCTCAGGGTGACACACACAGTGGAGTACAACTGGTTGGAAGGCGCCCATTTCCAGTCACATGCTGAGGAGAGCTGCCAATGAGCCAAAAACTGGATTGGCCTTCTCCCACGATGCACCCTGGTGCCCTCACTGCCTCAGAGACACAAATCCTTACAGGCATCAGGAACTGCACGAAGTAAAAAGGGGAGTGAGATTCCACTCAAACTGAGATGAATTTGGTGCTTAATGTTGTCTAGACATCTAAAATGAGCTATTGTATTAATAGAGGCAGTTTATCTATGAGTAGTCATGCTACCCTGGATCACTTGTTCACCTGGATCAGCATGCCCACTATAAAAATGGACACTGACAACCAAAACAAAGTGACAACATAAATGTTTCTTATATTACTGGGCTTAGGGGAAGTTACTCAGTGATTCGAAGGTGATAGGCCTGTCATAACACCATCGTAGACCACAGCTCTCGTAATCCTTTGGGATTGAAAGCATTTTCACTATTGATCTTGCCTGAGGACATCTTCGTCCATCTGCCCGCCCACCCGCCTGCATGCCTGACCGGACCGTCCAAGCGTCCGATCAAGACGAGACGGCGTACTGAGGTGATTTGATAAGTGCTCCTTAATCCGGGATCGCTTCCCCTTCCTCACAGGGCACACAGATGCCAAATGCCACCAATCTGCTTAGCTGGGCCTGCTTAAGTATATTTAGACCCTTCTGGACCTCCAGGGCGGCGCACCGCTTTAGTCTTGGCCCCTTGCCTGGCCCCACTTTAGGCCCGTGCTGACGTCATGGCCACCATGGGAACAAAGCATTGTTTAATGGGTGTCAATAATGTTGACACTCTCTCTCTCTTTCTTTCTCTCTCTCTCTGTCTTACTTTCAGGTGGTATAGTGATAGACTACAAGGGGGACAAGGTGTGCCTGTTAGTGTACTAGATGAGGCTAGATGCTTTGGAGTCGCCATGGGTCGCAACAGGTGGACGAATGGGGGTTGTGCCGAGGAGGGGCTTTCTTTGAGCTCCCACCCCTTGTAAACATTGGGTGCTTTAAAGGGATTGGCTAGAGATTTGGGGCGGCTCCGTGTGTGTGTGTGACTGTGTGTGTGTGTGTGTGTGTGGGGGGGGGGGGGGTTGGATGTGTGCTAGGAGTTCAGTGGAATGGCTCAGGGGATCAAAGTTGAGTTGTCGGACGGAAGTTTACACCCTGTTTCAACGCCCTCCAATATGCTCTCTGTTATGTAATAATGTATGCAGACTGAGCCCAGGGTTTAGAGGCCCTGTCTGATTCCCCCCTGTTGTTTTTCATTAAGCTGAGAACTCAGGTCGCATAGTCCATTTAGTGCTCTCTACAGTAAGGAAGACATGTAGGTGTGTGGTGTGTTTTATACAGGTGATTGTTAGATAAACGTGCTCCCTTTCGGTGACCACTCACCTAATTGATAGAGCACATTTTAAAACATCACATTTTACCAATGTCCTACCTGTCATGAATGTAACCACACAGAGACCTTTCTACCACTTGGGCACTACATGGTAATCCCAAATCGTTTGATCAGTACGTGTTTAGGAATGTCAAAAGCCACACCTTTTATTTAGTCATGATCTGAAGAATGAGGCATATGCAATTTTGAGACAGAAAACTATTTGTTATTTACTATATATACTACTATTCTAAGTTATTTATTCTTTTATTTATTCTTTTTATTCTTTTCTGTTTTTCTGTCTCTCTCTCAGCTATTCTATTCTGCAAGTGTGGAATACTATGAGATAATGAAACTATAAAATCATCTTATGGATAGAATCTAAAACTAAACAAACAACATATATTTGTTTTGTTATAGTCAGCTATATCTCTGTGGTAGAGACACTAAAAAAAGAGATTTTTTGTACTTCTTAATAACATTCATAACTTTCCTACTAAATGCTATGGCCTTGATGCTGATTCTGATGGGGATTTTTTATATTTCACTGTCTATCCAGCCAGTGGAGGTAGATTGGCATCTGTGTTATGCGATGATAATGGCAGAAAAGCCATTTACTTTTATGCATTTAGCAGACACCTTAAGCGACTTATTTTGTCAACTATCAAACGCATAAGGGTCAGTCTCCAGTCTTACATACTTGACCACTAACAGTAACTGTTTTTAGTATTCTTTATTCTTTATTCTGTATTCTTTATTGGAACTGTTGAAGTGCTATGCTTATTTTTTCTGTTGTCCTCTTTTATATATGCACATATTTATTGCTAGTCAATAGACTTTTAACCTGCTGCACTACTGGACTCATTTGCACTGTGGCACTACTGGCTCATTTGCACTACCTTAACACACACCCCATACTGTACCACAGTACACTCATGCACATCTCTACCCATAGTTTTTGCATTCTATTCTTATTTTTAGTAATGTTGATCTAGTCATGTTGTTTTGTTGATCTGCTTCTTATCATCCTGTGTACGCTGTAGTATATGTTGTGTGTGATTTTTCTAAGCTGCTGGGATCTTGAATTTCCCCTTGGGGATCAATAAAGTATCTATCTATCTATCTATCTATCCCCTAGAGCAACTTAGAGTTAAATCCTCATGACCATTGCCACCAACAACTGCACCAATACCGCCCATTTTTAAATTACCCTCGCAATGACCTGCTTGTGACGAGTGCTTTGATTTCAGCTAAAACCATTCCATAGGGGACACAATGGCTAAAATAATGGGGCCGGTTTTTAGCCTGTTAGGTATTACAAACAGCTATGGCTGCCAAAAGTGTCAGCCTGGGGATGTTCTTTGTGCTGCCAGAGATGTTCTCACGTGGGATGATCACCGATCTCCTTACCCTGGATGTTCAGCATCCATAGCCGAAACACAGTTGTCTCTTTGGCACGACTCTCTCTTTCACGTTTTTTTTTCTTTGTTTTACCCTCCCTCTCTCTGTTTTATGCTCTCTATCATCCTCTCATCCTCTGCAAACTAACTGAAATAGTGTTGTTGAATGTGGAGCTACTGAAGAGCCTGTGGCCCAAAGTGAGTGCATGGGTAGAGAGGGCCAAGTACCCCTGCTGTCTCTAAAGCTCCAAGCTATTTGAATCTCAGCTAGCATTGTCTTGGTGGATAATCAGGAAAGAGCGCTGACCTTGTTTAGTTACTGACGTAAAACGGAAAGGAGTGAGTTGTTTTGTGAATGAGTTTCCTCCATTGTACACACCGTTACACGGTTAGAAACCCAACAGTACACACCGTTACACATTGTTCGAAACCCAAAAAAGAGGAAAATGGGCTAGAGAGAAAAAAGGCAGCCTGAAATTTAGGCCACTCTTCTGCTTCAGGAGAGACTGTTTTCAGACAGACGCATCTGTTTCAAGGTCAGATTGCCTGCCATCACCCACCCCTCTCATCCCAAACCATCTCTAGGACACCCTGGGATTTGGCAGATCAGGGGCCAGTACTCAAAGTGCAGTCATGTCTGGCTACAAAAACAGTCGTGCACCACACCTGACCTGGAATCAACCGCCTCAGTCTGAAAAATTGATGCCTGCGAGGTTAAATATTTGATAGGATGGACAGTGCAGCATTTGGGCTGCTTGCAACAGTGTGCTCAGTATCAGGACCGCAGCCCTGACTCATAACAGAGACAAGACTGGAAACTGATGGGCTTTGTCTTCATTTTTTGTAATAAGCACATCTTCACATATCATCTTCAGTAATCTTCTCTTTCAGTCATCCAAGGAATGAATCTATTCACACCATGCAAAATAAACAGTCACAGTTTAGTGTATGACTTCTGTATTCAGTGTCTTAACATAGAAAATAATATAAAGAATAAAATAATAATTAACTTGTTGGAGAGCTGCTGTTGCTTCTCAGTGTGTGCACACTTCTTTTTTTAAGGTTCTCATTTGTCAGTGTGGAATAAGCACCAGGGTTTGAGTTTCTTACTTACCAAGACTGGACCTGTGTTTGGGTCGTATAGCACAGTACAATGAGACTGAACGTTAGATCTGGCCTAGGCACAACATTCTCCACTCTTAAGCCTAATCATTCAGAAGTCTTTTGAAGTAAATCTTTTGATTAAACTACCATTAGTCTATTTAGCACCAAAGACCCACTGTTGTTTGAGTTATCTGTTTACCTTTCTTACTGTACTTTCTTTTTTTCTTTATTTTTTACGATATCGTCCTTCCATGTAATGACTTTGACCTTTTACATGCATGCATACATGCATGTAAGATATCATGTATTTTAAATCAGCACTGATAAAAAAAAAAAAACAATAGACCTTTGTTGGTTATCTTTTCCCCTGTAGAGGTATGTCTGAAGGCTGATGTATGTCTGATGCTTTAGTTTGCATTGACAGCTCTGATGGGCTGGTGAGCTTGTTTAGAGTTATGTTCTGCACAGTGAAACAATGGAAAAATGGATGCTGTGAACCCAATTTTAGCATTATTGATTCCTGCTGCCTAAAACGTGATATCATTCATTGGGTTATGTGACTCCCTTCCATGGCTTCACACCCATTAATTAAATTGGATCGGCCTCCTATAATAGATTTATGCAGCGAGATCCAATATATCTTTTCAGTGCATGTTTACACAAATATGCACGCACAGTCTCACAATCTCTAGCTCATACATGCCTCTCTCTCTCTCTTACACACACACACACACACACACACACACACACACACAGCAGAGAAGCAGCATGCGTAGATGAGGAGGCAGACTGAGTCTCTGCAGCAGCATTACGTCTACAGTTCCAACACAGCACTCTCAGAATGTACCATCAGCTGCAGCATCGCAGGGGGGTTTCTAGCACATTATACCCTCTCCATTCGCTTTATAGTACTGCCTTGTGCCCTTCTGGGAAATTCTAATCAGACATCTTGAGTAAAAAATTACTAAATTTGATTTGCTCATTTATGGTTTTACTGATGGCTGAGGGATTAGGGTTTGGTTTGATCCACACACCACCCCTCACCCCCTTTTTCTGGCCTGACTATGGTGCACTTCTGCCACTCCATCTGCCCAGGTGAATAAGTGCAGTGACATAGAGCTGCATGCCCTCAGCCATGGACAAACCCCTCCCACTCTTATCCGATTTGTCCCCTACCTCTGAGATAGAGGCTGACCAACACAGAGAGGCGGCACAAACACTCACACGCACGCACACGCCCACACACACCCAGAAGCGTTGGTGAACGAGCATGCTGCCAAGACGAGCAGGCATCAGACAATAGCGGCGCTGCCTGAGGAGTGGACACATTTTGGGATACGTACGGATACGTAGGGGGGGCCCCCCCGGCTGAAAGGATATACAACACGAGACTGCCGGATAGACGGAAGAAAGGGGGTCCTGGAGGAGTAGAAGGTTTTGCGTCCACCAGTCACCATGGAGGTCTGGAGCTCGTCATCTTTGGAGGAGAGTGAGAAGGAGAGCAGCAGTGGCAGCCAGGATGAGGAAGAGGAGGAGGATGGCGAGGAGGAGAGGAGACAGGGGCCTGAGGCTGATGATCTTTGCAGGGAGCTGATGCAAGGTAACTTAAATGGAGGGAAAGAGAGAGGGAGAGAGGGGGGGGGGGATCAAAGGAGACGGCAACAGGAGAGAGGAGGATGGAGGCTGTGTGTGTGTGTGTGTGTGTGTGAGTGACCGTGCAGACCATGCAGGTGTACAGACCAGATGAGAATGTTGGAGGGAAAATCCAATGGAGTGTAGAGGAATGTAGCTGATGGAGAAATAATGAGAGTGGGAGAGAGAGAAAAATAGAGGCACAGGATAGAATACATGATGAAAGGCAATGATTGATAGATGGCAAACTGGCGACTGAGGGAGGGAGGAGTACAGGGAAGAGAAGTCTTTGTTCTCGTTCTCCAAAACTAATTAGGCAGGTAGATAAAGGGGGTGCCACCATATCTACAAACAACCATTCAAAAAATGGCACTGGGTGGCATTATTAATGGCTATTGGATGCACTATTGAATGTATTGTGTGTGTTTTGTGTTCACGTCATCCCGGGTGCTCGCTGTCCTTGCATTTGTACTTGGGAAGGGTGACCCTCTTTACACAACCAATGTTGGCATGCTTAGTTTGCTTAGTTGGGCTGTGTTATAACGTCCCTCCCAGTGTCCCTTGGGCTTGAAGGTCATCAAACTAGGGGCTGACAGTGGGGTTCATTCAGTAGAAATTGCGGCAAGGGGATCAAACACACACAGACACACACACACTGTTGTCTGTTGATGCACTCAGTGATGTACTCCAGTGTTATGTCCGTAGTAGCACATGTTTGGGTAGAAGGAGCAGAGATATTGCTGGAGGCGACTCTCTGTCATGTCCATAACAGCTGTAAAATGCCATGGCGTTTGTATGACATTAATAATTCTGTGAAATTTCAGCATTGTTTATTTTTTGGCAGTAGAACTTACATGTTTCATTACTTTCGTTAATGTGACTCATTCATTCATATGGGGTAATAATATCAGAAAATTACGGATCAATAAGCATGTAATTTCTTCTACACCACTGAGATCCTGCTAATGGTTTGTATAGTATTTGTGTTATGTGTTGGGTGAATATGGCTGTATCTGTATCAAGCTATTTATATTACTGTTATACTGAAGTACGTGTAAGACATCTGACCACCGCAAGCAGGTCCCTGGGGTCAGTGCCACATAACTATGGCTGTGGTCTGAGGTGCGCTCAAACTAAGCTGCTTATCTGTGACTAGAAACTACTGCATCTCTCTCTGCTCCTAGCCTGTGTGTCTGTGTGTGTGCGTGCTTGTATGTGTGTACTGTATGTGTTTGGGCTCTCGACCTCAGGTGCGCCATGTTTGCTCTTAATCTCTCTGAGAGGGTCAGATAAGCACAGTCGAACACAGGCTGCATTTGTCTCTATAGAACTATACTGAAAGCAGGGCCTAGGCCCAACATTTTCCTGTATAGATTGTGCTGGCAATGAAGTTAAAAGCAAAGGTGAAATTATGTGACCTGCTGCGCTGATGCGTTTTTTACTGGTTCAGTTGTTTTCATGGTGAAGTGAACTGTGTGTAATTCCAGTAATGTTCTTATGTAACAAACACAAATTCTATGTTGTGCTTCCGTATATTCAGCCCAGATACACAAGCAAACTGCCCGCCAGACACACAGTATTTGTAGACCACGCCATTTCTTCTTTTAGGAGACATTCATGCTGAATTTAATGTTTATTCCCTTTTTTGGCCAAGCAGTCATTGTCCTTTCTGTCTTTTGTACCTTTTAGTACAATGCTTTAGCCAGACTTTAGCCCTTTGTTTTTTTTCTGAATTTCAGATTTTTTCTTCCATATCGCTTATTTACATAGAACAGCCATGGCCCATCTGACCCAAATGAACCATCTGACCTAGGCAGCCTTTACAACCCCTGTAGTAGATTTGTCTTCCAGGATCTTCTACAAAGTAGCTGTCGTCCACACTTCATCTGCTAACCAGCTTTGAGAATCCCCCTAGTCAAGGTGATGACATTGATGAAATTTTGTAAAGGAGAATATGAGGAAAGCTCATAACAGGCAGAGAGGGGGAGTGGGAAAAAGAGAGAGCGAGAGTGAGAATTTGTCGTTGAAATTTCACGGTGGCTGTGCCCGCTTCACTCCCAGACTATGCCCAGCAGCCACCAGGCCAGTAGAGTCATTAGAGCGTGGCACAGAGGCCATGTTGTGGAAAGCATGAATGAGAACACGTCAGTGAGGGGAGCTGGAGCAGGCGTTAAGAAGGCTGAAGGTTGGGCAAGTAGCGGGATTAAGACCAGTTAAGCCCCAAGTGCCCAGCTGTGTGTGTGTGTGTGTGTGTGTGTGTGGTGGACTCAGGTAAAAATAGCCGTACGGGTTAAATGAGCTAATGACTTCATGGCCCAGTAGCTCCATGGGCATATTTTGTTTGGGTTCTTTTTAGATTCTAAGATAAACCTTGAGGGAACGGTCTGTCAAGTAGCTTGGTTTCATAGCTTGGTGTACGACAGAGGAAGAACAGCATACAGCCAAGCACTCCTTTTTCAGCTCTGTTGATGTCATGTTCTGTGCCAGCCATTCCCTGACATTTACTTGAGAGTTAAAAGTCCAATTATTTTTCTGCTTTTCTCATGCTTTAGGTTACCTCCCTCAGCCGGCTATCACACATGCCCACTGGGACGTTCTTTGTCCCTGGCTAGTCGATGATCTTTGTTGCCTTTAAACCAATGTACAGTGTAAGTGTTCTTTGTTGCCTTTAGACTAATGTACGCTGTGGGTGGCAACCATGGACCCACCTGACTTGGCCTTGGGAGCTGAACTTTTTTGACCGTATGGGCGTAGTCTCAAGGAAAGGATTGTCTTTCTTTCTTCCATCAAAGATAAATCATAGGCCATGTTGCATCTCCCACTCTAGTTAGTTCTCCCTTACATACCCTGGTACACACAGTTGAATCTAATCTAATCTAGTATTTTCAAGCATGGACAAAGGCTCTGCTCAGCCAGATTAACCTGTCTTGAGTATCGGAGGGCTGTATTAAGGATGCAGCCTGCACAGGGAGTACTCCTGTTACCGGAGACAGGAGGATGGGTTTCACAGTCACAGCCCCATGGGCCAATGTTAGCAGCACAGTCTTCAAATGTTTATCACCTTGGTTGAATCAAGTGTGGTGTCATTTAGGCTGGTCTAATCAAACCCGCTAGTCACTCGTGCTAATTATTCATGCTAATCACTCATGCTAATCTCTCATCATGCAAAATATGTGATGCCATCAAGCTTGGAGGCAAAACACATTTTGTTATCCTAAAGAATAAATGACACTAAAATGGAATAAATATTTTTTCATATTACATTTGCAAAATAATCCTAGATTAAGCTTTCCTGTATGGTGCATAAAGGGCAGAGTCATTCTGTTAACGCCTTTTTTAGGTTATGAGAGCCAGTTTAAGTACTGGCATGCTCTCATCGCCAGCTGTCAACTTTTTCCTGAGGGGAAGAGCTAGGTGTCCTCATCTCTTCCTCTCTCTCCCATGCACCCTCTCCCTGTCCCGCATTGCGTACCTCTAAAACAGAGTCCATCTGGCACAGACTCAGGGCTGGTAATAAAAAACACTAACCTTCATGGCCGTTTGATTCATTCACTCACTGTGCGGACTAATGGACATTGGTTTGGCTTGCATAGGAGGGGAAATAAGCCGCATGCCCAGAAGCATTCAGAGATAATGTACTGTAGACTCTCAGGAATCATAGCCATTGATGTTTCCATAGTGGGCCCAAACCTCTGGACTGATGCAGCTTCTAGTTGTGCTGTGTGTGCCGCTGTTGATCTCTAATGATGAATACCCAGAATCCTAAAAGCTAATACTGTATGTATTCAACTGATAACTGTCTGTTCCTTAATGCCTTATTTTTTAACACGTACACATGTTGGAAGTTTGAAACCAGAGCGGTGGACATATGTACGCAGGACAGTTGTATTTGCGATTCAGCTGCCGTGTTTGTGTCACTGAGAAAGACAAAAAAGACAGATAGACAGTTTGAGATCTACAGTATGTCAAGTCAACACCTCAGGGCCGGTTCAAGAGAATAAGAAGTGGAGATTTGTAACAACTTTTCAGGGCCATGGGTAAACAGAGTAACAGAGACCTGTAAACAGAGCCAGGTAAACAAGAGTTTAATTGGCATAGGTCTATAACTGGCACTAATCCCATTGATAGACACTCTTCGTGGCCTGCTTTTAAACCTTGATAGAGAAGGGGGGGGGTGTAGAGAGAGAGATGGGGATAAAAGAGAGAGGGGAGGGGGGGAGATGGGGAGAGAGGTGGAGGGTGGGGAAGGAAGAGACTCAGAGGCATTAAGGTCTTTATCTGGATCATGTCGAGTGACTCAGTTCTTGAAGCTGTTTTATGAGCATTAAAGTTGTATAATGGGATACACTGGCACACATTAACATTGGGCACAAACATGTTGGGGCTTCAGAGCCTCGCTATACCCCAAACTGTGGCACATGGTAGTCCCAAGATCTGGTTTAGACCGTAAAGTTATCGTAGTAAGGGAGAATTCTGTTTGTTTATTTTCTCTGTTGTCTCTGGCCTTTACTGGTAGTGATAAAAAAGGCAAATGCCTTCCATTGCTTGGAAATGGTCCTGATCCCAACAACATCAGCATTCTGCAGTAACCTAAACAGAATTTTGGACACTGACGAGATGGGCTGTTTAAAAAAACCTTTTTCAACTCCTTACAGGACTCCCGACTGCTTTGGTAAATATTAGCATTTAAATGCTAACGTTATCAATTATTATGCATTTTTGTCTCATTGCAGTGATTTGCTCAGAAAGAGTGGGACAAGTCACCAAGACATACCATGACATTGAGGCAGTAACACATTTGCTGGAGGAGGTAAGACGTTTTCAGGGAAGGATAAAAATCTGTATGACGTACGTACGGCATCT
>JAGFZM010000016.1:684854-721932 GCA_017657215.1 Limnothrissa miodon
GATTGCCAAAACCAGCTCAAGTCACAGGTAATGATCTCACCTGATCATTTATTTCCTTCTAGTTTAAAAAAAACATACATAACAGGTGTTGTTCTCTGTCCTTTTGAGAAGTGACATGAGATTTTTTTTAATGTGAAAGTCCCTTCAAACTGTCACTTTGAACCAGTAAAGACAAAAGCAATAAGAAGGGCAGTTAAATAAGCAGGGCAGAGCAGTGAATGGGACACTGATATCTATCGCCCCCCTGTGGCAGCTCCGAGACATCCAAGAGAAATATTCAGAATGTGAAGATATGCTACGGGAATCGAGGGAGGAAATAAAAAACCTGCGGAACAAGACCCTTCCCAACAGCACTGTGCAACGCTACAGTGCCCTGGAGACTGTGATCCCAATGGATTCTCTGGCTGCAGAGATTGAAGGAACATTCCGGAAAGGGATCGACAGTCCTGCACCGTCAGAATACAAGTGAGTTGGACCTCCCTCCCCATTGGGGCCTGTCTCTATTATATAAATTGGGAATACCAAGTCACAGAGCAATCTGGGTCTTCATATATACACAATCTAATTCACCTAGTTTTTGTTACTATGATGAATACTTACCACTGTATGCATTAAAGCAAACATAGAAAAACATACTTAACCTAAAAAGAATAATATTAAGACTACATAACAAAGAATAGGTCATCTGATGTATGAATAGGGCACTTTGCATTTAAAATATGTTTAGTGGAAAACATAAAATGTAAGTTAAAGTTTTGTGGAAAATGTAAGTTAAAGTTTTTTGTGCATTTATTTTGGCATAAAAATGTTGTCTTGTATTTCCTATGGTGTTGCTGCGTATGGTATACATACAGGACCCACCCTCTGCGCGTGTTCGAGACGGTGAAGGTGGTGAACCAGGCGGCGCGCCTGCGCTCACGGTGCCAGTCCCCCGGTGTGCCAGGCTCCAGCCCCGTGTCGGCACGCTCCAGCCACACCAGCACCCCTCGGACCAGCTACTATGGCAGCGACGGTGCCAGCATGCACATGGATGACAAACCCCCCGCCAACAGCCAGTATGATGAACAGAGGTCAGGGTCAAATATCTATGGTTAATATTATGAAGACATGCTATTATACAGTTATGTTCTCTTTCTTAAGGAGTGTTGTCTAATTGATTAACAATTCTCTCTCTCTCTCTCTCTCTCTCTCTCCGCGTATCTCTCTCTTTCTCTGTCTGTCTCTCTGCTTGTCTATCTGTCTTTCTTTTAGCTCCACCCCAAAGCGTGTGATTGGCCAGCCTGGCACACCTGGGGGTCATGACCTGGAGCTGGCCATACGCAGCCTGTCTGCACGGCAGGAGAGCCACTCGTCGGAGCGGCCCTTTTTCGAGGTGGAGAGGGAGCGGAAGCTGCGTGCGCTGGCCTGGCAGGGTGGAGAGGGTGGAGAGGGTGGCGAGGGTGAAACATCCAGCGGCTTCCTCACGCCTTCGTCCATTTCCACGGGTACCAACTACTCTGGCAGCTCACGTCATTCCTCGGGCCTGTCCTCTTCCACCTCCCGCTCCTGTCTGCCTGACCGCCTGCAGATTGTCAAGCCAATGGAGGGTGAGTAGAGATGGAATACCCTGTATTGTCATATGGAAATATATGAAATAATATATGAAATATAACATATGGAAATGTTGGTTATATTACCCAGCCCTAGAAACTATTTCAATTATTCAATTATTTATTCTTTAGTCCACTGAATTTGTTTAAGTTGTTTGACATATGGGTAAAGAAGTGAAGCACAGTGCTTTGTAATTGTTCCCATTGCTTCAGTGTCGTGTTCCCACAGGCCTAAGCTTATTCTTTCTACAGTCAGGGTCTGAAGTCTCCACTTTAGATAGCTCAGTAATGTGTTCTTTTTTCCTGTCTCCGCTTCATTAATGATAGTCTGTCATCACCTGTGCTCTACATTGTATTCCTGAATACACTGTCTCTCCACCCCTTACTGTGGCATTTGTTTGGTTTAAGTATTTGCTATTATGCGCTCTTAGACTCAGAAAGCAGAGGATGAGTTCAGGAGTTTAACCGTGTGCAGACATAACAATAACATCTAAAGGTGTTTTGTAAATATGCTGGGTCCTCTCTCTGTGTCTCTGAAAGGCAACTGTGTGAGACTTGCTTTTACAGTCTGTCTTCTCAGGCATTTCTTAGTCTGCAAGTTTGTCAGGAATTCATCTCACTCATCCTCCTCATGCCCAGATATAATTTTTATATATAGTGATAGATCATCATCAATTTAAAAGGATACCAGACATATATGACATTTTTTTTTCAAACCATGGAGCTCCCTCTTCACCATTTTTTCTAGCATCATACACTCTCACCAATTAACATTGGTTTGCTTTCAAAGCCAAAGAATAGCATCCAATACAGTAGTTATATTGACCGCCAAGGTACAGTAATAAACACAATGCTGTCAATACTGTGACATAGGGGTAGCCAAGAGAACCTTCATTCACTCTCACTGAAGCAACATAGTAGACATTTTAGCACTAATCCCTGCCCCTCCTACTCCTCCACCACCTCTCCCCACCTGTCCCCAGGTTCCGTCACTCTGCACCACTGGCAGCAGCTGGCCAAGCCCAACTTAGGGGGCATCTTGTACACTCGTCCAGGCGTTCTCACCAAAGACTTCCGTGAGCTGGAGGTGGATCTGCAGCACGTGTATAACCTCAACGATCTGGAGGAAGATGAGGACGACACCGCCACTCTTAGCAGACTCTCCGCGGGCCAACACAGCAATATGGGTAAGGGCACCTTTGCCAGGGGCATGTAGAGGGGACATAAAGGGGGACCATCCACTGCTGGCTGCCCGTGGAAGTAATTAGCCTTTCTGGTCAACAATCAGAATGATGAACAGTCCGTTTTTGTCCAGCAATACATACGGACATGTTTAGTTGGTTGAGATCATCTCCATTGTTTCAATTCTTCTGAACTCATTCCATCTGGTCATTGTAGTTTCTTGCGTTTTTGGGCCTATTTTTGTGGTGCAAAACGTTTCCAAACCAAAGTTAGTCATACTAAAGTCATATCACCTACATTTGACTGAGATGTATTATACTATTTTATATTATTTATGTCTCTTTCTCTCTTGTCTAAATATTGTTTTCAACTACAGTAGTCTCTTGATATCTTGATTGTTCTCTGAATTCCTTTTAGCGCTCATTTTGACTCTACAAACTTCTCAGCATTGCTTTAGACTGTATTTGCTTTGGGGGTCTGCTTGATATCCACTTCAAGTCTAAGTAGGGCTAATAAAAAAAAAGGTTTTGCACTCCAAAACGGTCCCCCTCCATTCTGTGAGCCATGTGTTGTGTCATGTGTTGTGTTGTAGCCCTGTAGCAGTGTGTGTAGTTCAGTGTTGCGTCTCTCCCTCCATTGCCACAGTTCCTCCATCCGGTCCCAATCTTCCCCAGACCTCCCCCACATTCACCGTCACCGACTGTCGGATACTCCACCATCCTTCCCTGTTCATCCCCACCCTTTCCACTAGGTAAGAAATGTCCATGTGCTCAAACATTTTCATCTTCTCCCGTCCTCACATCAGGCTTCCAGAGAGACAAGGTTCATCCAAAAGCTCGAGCCTGGCTAGACACTAACTTCAAAAAACATTTATTCATACTGTAGATTATTCACTATCACTCACAATTACTAGTCATGCCAGACCATCACTATCCCTCGTTCACAATATTGAAGGAAATAGTGGTGCTTTTTAGGGGGTCTTTGTCTTTAGTTTGACCATCAATAAACTGTGGTACACTTAGTTTTCTGGCTTGAAGGTATGGATTGTGTATAAAATCTGTAAAATACAAAACACTGAAATATTCTTTCCGTAGTTACTTGTTGAGATGATTCACCAGGGTAAACTCGAGACCAAAAGTAACCTGAAGGAAATTGCTCTGCATCTGTTGGTGCTCATGTGTTCTAAGAAAGAAGATGTCATAAGCTGTTTTGATTGGTCTGTCTTCAGCCAATCCTTTGTTCCCTTTCTCACATCCCACCCTCCCCCACCCTCCCTCCTCAACCTTCCAACAGTGGCAGGAAACGTTGGAACAAGCACTTCCTACAGCTCTGACATGCCCTACCTCCGCAAAGTAAGACCTATGGACTGGTGGCCCAAGATCATCTCAGACACCTATTACCTTTTGCTCAAAGCATCCATGAGCCTACTAACTATAACCTACCTTTCCTATTAACACAATTAGCACAAGTAACATCTACCCTACTAACCATGAATTTAAAGGTGTGGACTAACCTCTTCTAGGTTTATTCGAGCTACTGACAGCTACTAACAGTCTGAAAAGTCTTGGTTTCAGCCTTCTCTTGACTGACGATAACCACAGCATGACTCAAAGGAACAGTGATCTCTTTACTCAGAATTAGACTTTTTATTGCACCTAACTGGATATTTGCTTGCTTTGTGATTTCTTTAGATGGATTACATGCATCATTTAATTTAATTCAGCAAACTGCAAGAGTGCAATTCTTTTCTTGAAAAGCACTCTCCTCATCTTTTGATATACTAAATGCTAGACTGAAATAACAAAGTTGTAGCCCTGCGTTTGCCAAGCTCATCACCACTTACTGAAGCTTTGGTCCTACATTGAAATTGTAAGAAATGTCGTGCTATTGTTTTCTGGACTAATGCATCCTCTATCCTGTTTAATTAGTCCTTGTTATGGTCTTGTTTTTTCAGTCTGTCATCACCCTGTCCATTAAAATGTACTGTATTGTCCATTGTTGTCCTAAATATTCTTTTACCTTTCCCTTTATATTGTAAGGGCCTTTTTCATACAACAGTTGTGTAATTCTTTTTTGTACCACTGTGTTTGAAGATGCATTAGCAATGAGCTTTCCTATACTGTGTCTTTAACTGCATCTAAATTGTGCTCCCCCTCTGTGTCTGCAGCGTTTCCGCTCACGGCCTGTCCGCTGGTGGGAGCTGTGAGCATGTGACAAATGCTGTACCCAACTCCCATCTCCACGCCTCCTTCTCAAGCCCCTCCCTGTCACTCAGCGCCAGGACTCCTCCTCCTCATCTCAGTCTGGTCAACCTCGTCCAGCAACAAGGGATTTCGGCCTGGATGCCGCACCGGCCCAACGCTGGCCCCTGCCCGCTGCCGCCGCCCTCCATCCCCCTGGCTAGGAAAGTGGCGAGGGGCTTAGGGCGCGGAGGCAGAGCTCAATGGGGCGAACCTGGGGGAGGGGAGTCGGGTAATATAGCATTGGACTCTGGGAAGAGGAGTGTGTTCAGCCTCAACCTGGTGGAGAAGCTCCTGAGCCTTGGGCTTCACCGGGTGGCGGCCAGGGGCATGGTTTCAGACTCGGAGGCTGGTGACAAGAGAGACTGGCCCTGGGTGGCCAGTCTGAGAGCTTTCGTTCCCTGATCTTTTTAAAGAACATAAGAATAAAAACAGTTGAATCACAAGGTCCACCGATATTCAACGTGTCTGCTGGGAATATTCACAGAGCCATAATGACCGTTCCTGTAGTGAATTCACCATTTTCATTCTGATCCCCATCTTTGTCTATAAACACTTAAAGTAGATTAAATGGTTGAGTGCCATTGTATGATCAAGGCTTTGACATCATCAACATTGACTAATTGGGTCCACCATGTTGCCAGAGTTGTCATTTGATAATTCAAAACCTATAGATAAATGAGGTACATTTTTTTTACCATTATGTTTCAGGTGTCAGTTGACATTATGAAAGGGAGTAGCACTTTTTTCTGTCTGAATTTAAAAAAGAACCACGAAGTGTGTTGTAAATTCAACTGTAAACTTGCTCATATAGACGAACCAGTTTGCTGGATCCCCAAGCTTTCACTGTTTCCAACATATGCTGGGTCTTACATGTTGTGTCATTATGATAAAAAACTGTTCTTCTCAATAACAATGTACAGCAATGCTTTCAACTGCTTTATTTAGATAGTAGTCCTATTTCATCCATCATGTAAATCACTCTGTTTATTCAAAGTACTACCATTTTGCACTGGATCACAGTATATTGTCTGTAACATTAGACACAAAATAAGTAAGTCTCACCATTTCCTTAGTAGCAGTACAGAGATGAGTAAAAATGGATGGATGTTGTTTTTGAACTGCTGTATATAACACTGAAAGGCTAGAGCTGATGCAGATGTACACAGTTGCTAACAAAATGTACAATACTAATAACACCGCCCAACCACTCCTCTCCTTGCAATTCAGTCTGACACACTGCACTGACTGGGACAGGCCCTCTATCTGATAGGCCCTGACTTGCTATTGGTCTGGACATCAGATGTCCTGGGGACAATACACTCTTGCAGGGTCCTACCACGGTGCTTGCTACTGCTAATGTTGACCAGATGCATGGAAGCCATTGTTTATTACACTCTTGTATTACAAACAATCTCAAGCTCTCACCAAATACAAAACACTGAAATGCATGTCAGAACGTGTCTTGTGTTGGAGGAATCAGTTGTGGAGTGGGGACTTACGGACCAGACATAAATGTCCATGTCTGGATACAAAGTCTCTCAAAAAGGAGAGCCAGACGGTTTTGTCAGAAGCCATCCTTGGAGGCTACTTCGCTGGTCTGATGGTCATTCCCCACACTCTTCACGTTTCAGGCTCAAAACACAACTTCGCTACTGTTGACTACTGACTTCACCTGCACTTCCAAAGCTTCTTCCTGACTGATTGAGATCAGCCAGCCTGTACTATGTAGCCGTCAGCGTCAACAACATCAGCAAGTCTTTTGCTGTGGCCACTACAAACACAAAACACTGGAGTGGACTATAGGAACTTTACGAACATTATTAGCCATGCATGCTTGCTTACAACAACGCCCAGGCAAGACTGTATTTGTGAAACAATCATTAGGTTTGTTTAAAGACATAGGATTTGCTGATCGGAAAAAAGGGAAAGTGATGACCATAAATCACGTTGTCTTCTGTGTGTACAGAAAAGATAATCCATGCAGCTAGGTAATAATTATGTAGATACCGGCTGATAAGGGTCTTGTTTATTCTGTATTCAGTATCAATTATCAATGTATCTGTGTTAAAAGAGTGCACTATGTATAAATTATATTTAATGTGAATAAACTCTTAACCACTGACCTCTGAATTTCGTCAACAAGTGTTATATAGCTGAGAGACGTGACAAAAAGGACAAGAAACCCTTTTGTGCAACACAGTGCAATTTATTTATTGCCATTTATTATACTGATCCTTTACACGTTAGGCCCAGTGCAAATGTTAGTCAGGGCTTCATTTTCCAAAGTCTACCCAGCCTTTGTAGTCTCGGTCTATGAAGCATTCGTCCCGACTGATAATTTCTGTGAATCAAATAACAGCGAAATGAGATTTCAGCGCATTGAGAGAGTCTACGCTCTGCCATCTGCACCTCATCCTACTGACACACACCTGCAAGGGCCTGCATGATTTGCCGATTCATGAACTCGCGCTGGTCGTCGGGAAGGGTTACCATGCGCTCCATACGCGCATCACGAGACTGAAGACCAGAGTTCTCCCGCAGCGTCAGGGCATTGGTAAGGACGTCTCTCCTGGGACGAGTTGCTGGCTCTTTCCCTGTGCCAGTCCCAGACTGAGACAGGGGTGAGCCAAGGCAGGAAGCTCCAAGCCACAAAAGAAGTGCAACAAAGCAGATACCTTTAAATGCCATACCTGAGAAAATAACTACAAGGAACAGAATTGTGTATGAGTGGAATGTATGAGACATAGATCAAATGAATGCAAAGTATAAAAGGTCAACATTTTTTTTTTGTTTAATCCCGCTAACCAACCAACCACAGAATTCACTAACACGCCAAAAGGATGAAAACAGCCTCTTTGGTGGAAGTCAGCGAGAATATTCTCTGTATAGTAATCTAGTAACCTTTGCAGTCAAGTGATGAGAAAACAGAGTGACTTACCTGTGCCTGTTGGAGTGAGAAACAAATTGCCAGGGGCTGTTCACTCCGATCTGAGGAGAAATCTCCACCTGTGTGTCTTTTTATAGACCATGCTGACATTGATACTTTCAAATCAATACTGTAATCAAAATGTTATGAATGGGAATGGATGAATGGGGCTCAGAGGATGTTGTTGCAGTGCGTAAAAGGAAATTATAAAATTGACTAAAACAGGAGGAAGACGCTTTTAAGAGATTTTTTGCAGACATTAACCAGAAATTAACTCTTCACTTTTATGACCCCATTTGTCCTCACCTTCATTCAAATGAGTGAAGAGATGAGTGAGCAAAAAGCCCATTGATCCACAACACACTTAATGGCTGGAGTGACGCAAACACCACTGTCCTTATCTTAAACTGAAACACTACAGTGTGTGTGCGTGTGTGTGTGTGTTCAAAGGTACAGGCTTAACAGAAGATTCTGGAAATATTGTCAATCTGGATGGACAAATGAATGGAACATCCTCCTTCAGAATCAATTCACTCACTCTGCATACTTATTTCTTCTCTTAGAATGCTGTTATTGAACTTAAAGAGTTTTTCCCCTTAAAATATGAATATAGTTTAAAGATTTAAATGGCATGAGCAAAGGTTTTGCATAGGGCCCAGATTCGACCTGGCTTGTCTGATACTTTGTGCCTTGCTTGGCTAGTGAGTTTATTTTAAGCGCTGTTTATTTTAAGCACTGAAAGAAAGCTTCCAATTAATTTCTTGTCTTTGTTTTTGTGACACAATCAAGAATGTGAGCAGAATAATGCCTAGACATTTCTTTGAAGGTCAATTCAAGGAGAACCTGTTGTGTGTTACACCCAAATACAAACACTGAGAAAGTGTAACATGGTATTTGGTTTTAAACATTAGGACTACAGACACCAGTAAATACTTCACATAGTTGGAATAACATAAGTTTCAAGTCAAGTCAGTTTTATTGTCAATTTCTTTACATGTACTAGACATACAAAGGAATCAAAATTATGTGTCT
Source organism: Limnothrissa miodon (assembly GCA_017657215.1). Lineage (NCBI taxonomy): Eukaryota > Metazoa > Chordata > Actinopteri > Clupeiformes > Clupeidae > Limnothrissa > Limnothrissa miodon. The sequence goes on from JAGFZM010000016.1 coordinate 693,827, forward strand.
CACTGCCCCTTGCATACACAATAGACAGACAATACAAGACAGAACAAACTATAAACTGCATAGAACAACATAAACTATGTTCTAACAGAAAATATACTAAATACACTAATCATTAATTCTTACCAGAGATGCAGTAGACAGAGTCTCTTGGTCTGGGACATCAACACACAGCCATAAGACTGTCAGTAAAACAGTGAAAAATAAATGGAGTACATGTCCTAACCCTATAGCAACAGTATGTAAAGTGCATGTGGAGTAAGGCATATGCTTTGCTTGTATTTAAATAACTGGTACTGAAAAAAGGCTTGAGAACGTTACTATATGGTAATGGATTTACAGTGCAAAGTCAGATAATGGGCACCAGTGGTTTTTCAGTGCGAAATCAAAGAGTAACAGCATTGATAAATAAAGGGGCAGCAGGCAGCAGTGGCAGCAGGCACATTTGAGTTTGTGCAGGAAGTAAAGGCGCTGCTGAGCTTTCTTTGCCAGTGATGCAGTGTTGGTGGTCCAGGTGAGATGTGTACCCCCAGGGATTTGGTGGTGCTCACTCAAGTTTAGACAAGAACATCAACAGCAATCAACAGAAATTTAATAACAATGGCATCTGACAAAAAGTCCTGGCAATATCATTAATTCTGGTATATTTTGATGAATCTGAATCCAATTAAGGGGTCGCACATTTTGAGGTTCACAATTGTGTATGCTGATCATATCATAAATTGTAAGATCACCTATTTAACTACTTTTGGACTACTATTCAAACTACTACTCAATAACTCCTCAGCTTCTCAACAACTATTCCTATACATCTGACACCCTGGACACCCTGGGTGGTGCCGGCTTCTGAGGTGTGGCAAGACAGGTGAACGTAGGTGAGAATAATTACACAAACTGCGGACAACAATCAAACTGAAAGCTAAATTACAGGGTTTCCACAGAACTCAGTGCAGCCATTGGCAAACCTCTGGCAGCACATAAATGCCACATGTCAAGATATATTTTTTTTTATGTTTGTTCACGCACTTCTCTAGAAGAGACCAGACAAACCACAAAGAGGTGTGGATGGCAATACTGTCTCCATACTCTAGGATGCACCTTTTTTGACACAGTAATATCTGGAAACTTGGAAAAGTCTTTGTAGAGTTGTGACATCCTGTTAGCTATATCAACTTGAGAAAAAATTCTGACTGAGCAACACAGTAGGATGACAAACTGCTAAAGATAAAAGGTTTTGTGTTCCATTTTGCTTGCTTCATTAGATATTCGCTGGCGTTGCACATTACTTAGGGGATTTTGGGTAAACCCATTTTCATGGAAACCTATGGAGGAAACACCCAAATTCTACCTGCACTGCATTCCTATGCTGTGTTCTTCTGTTACAAAGTATCCTTCACTTTAGACCTGAAGAGAAGCAGAAAACAATTCCCACCTGCTGCATATCTCGTACGCGACTGGATAATCCTAAGTCAAAGAAGCAGAACGAAGATAGTAGCCTGTATGGGAGGGTCCTCTTACCAGTTTGCACGCAAACGATTTTTGCAGACACATCACTTGTCACCACACTTGTCTTGTGTGTTCACAGTTAATCCTTTTCATGTATTAATTCTTTTTTTTTTTAAGTCACATTCACTCAGGCATTTTATTTGAGGGCTGGTAAGAAAGAACTGAGATTTATTCACGTCACAACTGGAATCTTTGTGCTCTGCCGATGCCACTGATGTTTACCATCAGTGAAAAGCAGACTAATCTTTGTCTCAGAGAGAAGCTAAATGTTTTCTTTGGATTTAGGTCTGTAGTTTAGATTCTGTTCATAAAACAATATCTCTAAGTATGTTGAACAAATAATATTTTGAATTACATATCATTTTCCCCAGACATGTGAGAGGAAGACCTACAAATCATTAGAACCAATTTCTTACTCACAAATTCATCATATTTCTAAATTAAAATTACAAAAATTACAAAAATTATTTTTTTTTTGTTCCATCCATAGAGAAGGTTCCAATTTTCACACAAGATTCCACTTTATTTCTTATTGTGATGTTACATATGATAGGTGAAAATTAGGCTACCTGTTCCAACTTGCACAATTTAATTTATGTTCTGTATATTTTTTGCCAATGCATTGAGTTATACCATTATTTATGTTTAAACAATAAAAATTACTCTCTCTGAAGTGACTCAGGTGCGGCCACGGAGAAATTACCTGCCTTAAAAAGGCTGTTGGTGTAGCATGACGTGCCTAACGACGACAGGCCCTTTCAATGAGACTATATAAAGAGTCTCACTAAGTGTGCACTTCTGAAGGAAAACAGGGACACACCTGGTAACTTATTGACATCATGTCTGTGCGAGTCAGCCAAATCACCAGCCACCGTAGCAGCAACGGTCTCAGCTCCGCCAAAGGGATGAGCCTTTCTGGAATCGGCGGAGGTTTTTCGCGCGTCTCCCTTTCCTATGGAGGTCACCGCGCGTCAAGCGTGTACGGAGGGACAGAAGGCTTTGACACACGCATCTCTAGCGCAATTTCCTCTGTTTCTATGGCGGCACCCGTAGGAGATGTGTCAATGTGTGTTACCAATACCATCGGCAACGAGAAGCATACCATGCAGAATCTCAACGACCGATTAGCCTCTTACCTCGAAAAGGTATCATTCACTTTAACAGAAAAGAAGAATCATACAAAAGTGGAAAAATAAAACACATTGGACCAAGCTGTAATATGTAGTCTGTGAAACAGAATATTTTTCGCTCGTGTTTTCTGCTGTATTTAGGCAACAATAAGTCTTTCTCCGACAGGTAAGGTCTCTGGAAGGAGCAAATCGTAAACTGGAGCTACAGATCAGAGAATATGGCCAGAAGCAGAGTCCGGTGCGCAAGGACATCAGTGGCTACAATGACATAATTGAAGGCCTTCGCAATCAGGTTCCGTGTGAATTTGATACATCTTTACTTTAATTTTATTTTTTATAGTGACCGCACAGATAGTCATAGTGTCAATTCATATAATTAGGTTTAGGTTCATTTTGTGTTGTTAAAACAATTGTAATTTTTCTATAAAAGATTTTAGCCAGGGTAAAAGAAAACTCCAGTCTGGCGCTGCAGATTGACAACGCAAAACTCGCAGGCGAGGACTTTCAGTTAAAGTTAGTAAAGTTCAAAACCACACAACAAACAATACCTCATTGTTTTTCTTATCATTATTTCGGTTTAACAATTTTCTTATTGTTACCTGTGTGGTCCATAGGTATGACAATGAGGTTGCGATGCGGACTGGAGTTGAAGCAGATATTTCTCGCCTGAAGAGGATTCTGTCTGAGTTCCAGCTGGCCTCCAAAGACTTGGAGGTTCAGATCAAGGGGCTGCAGGAGGAGCTGGTCTGGCTGAAACTAAATCATAACGAGGTAAGATGGACTCCACACCTTGCTGTCCAGCACTGCCGTTGATTTGTCTGAAAGTAGTAGTGGATTATGTGGGACCTGGGACTCACCATGACTTGAAATCATGCAAACTTTGAAGCTTTTGTGACACTAATAATAGTCAAGAGATGTAATGCCGTCAGTGAAATGCAATTGGGGGGGGCTGAGGCATGTTTCCTAGTCATGCTTGTTTCCTAGTCATTGGGGGGCTGTTTTAGGGCTGAGGCTTGTTTCCTAGTCATTGTCAAACATGGTATCCAGTCATCATAAGCCCTGCCAAAAGATAAACAAGCAAGTATCTGTATACACACTCATACACACACAGTCACACACACACACACACACACACACACACACACATTAACACTCTCTGCCTGTGTGTCCATTGATATGCTAGGAGTTGCAAATGTTGCGGGCCCAACAGAGTGGCTCGGTCAATGTGGAGCTGGACGTTGCGCCCCCTGTTGACCTGGAGAAAGTACTGAAGGAAGTCAGGGAACAGTATGAGGGAGTGGTCCAGAAGAACAATCAGGAGGCTGAAAAATGGTTTCAGAACAAGGTGAGTGACTAAACACTGATAATGTTGTCTCTTTATATCTAGTTAGCAACATATTCGGTTAGCAACTGGCAATTGCATTGTAATCGACAACGTTTCTAAACTGATCAGCGGATTGGGTAAACTGTGTTTCTTGTAACATTTATAAGCTACCTTTAGTTCCATTTGCTATGTACATGTATATAGGAGATTACTAGTCGTTGAAACCCTATCCTAAGCCCGCCCAGAAACACTTGATAGGATGTGATTGGTCTAACTGAACCTGAGAGAGCTGCTGAAGCTATGGTTAGTTTCTTGACATCCCTGTGCAGTACTTGCCACCACAAAAGTTTATCTAGGTTTCGTCTGGATTTCATCTACACATTCTCATTCAACAGCTATTAGATGATCTGTGCCTGTACAGTATATTTCAAAGTATTAGTCACACAAGGACACAGGCAAGTATCAATCACACAAGGAAAAGTCCAGGAAGTTCCAGAACATCTCCCTTTGTGTTTGGGAACTTTGAAGAATGATGTCATGGTTATTTTCATGCTTCATTCAATAGGCACCGCGTGAGGCAAAGGCTTTTATGACTGATCGAAGACCTACAATAGCACTTAATCCAGCAGGATTTCTTACAAATGTCAACCATAAATCATTGTTTTCATATCACATTCAGATATTGATGAAACACAACCGAATGTCATACCAGACCGCAACACAACCAAATGGCATACTGCCCCGCAGATTGTGTGTTTGCGTGTGGGTGTTTAACATATGACGCTCAATGGAAAACACTTGTCAGTAGTCTGTTCACCATGCACAGACAGACTCCCATGTGTAACAGATACACAAAATCTTTCCAGTGAGACCTGTGTGATAAAGCAATGTAAAACACCGTTCACACTATAACACTATAAAGTGGTTTGCTTTGCCACTGGCTCAGCCATTGGATGATTTTAACTGCCAGAGACTTAGTGGAAATGATCAGTGTATAATTTGAGCATGTGCATCTTTAGATTACTGTAAGATTACAGAATATTAGTATTTGTGTGATGAGAAGTGTGGGATTAATGAGAGAGCTTTGGTGCAGGTTTCAGTGCTGCAGACACAGATGAGTGTGAGTGCCACTGAGGTGAAGACATCTCAGACAGAGGTGTCAGACCTGAAGAGAACTTTACAGACTTTGGAGATCGAGCTTCAGGGAGTCCTGACTCAGGTGTGAACTGGCCATCAAACACACACACACATACATTTCGTTATGCCACACCTTAATGTCTTCTAGATTCAGATTCTTTTGATCATATTCTCCGTTCTCTCTCTCTTTTTTCACACATGTCTATAAGCGATCTTGTCAGTAGTCTGGTGTTGTACTGTTTTTATCAGTGAGAATATCTCATATTTTAATACCTAGGGTTTTCTCATATCTATTTTACATAATTATTTAAATCATCCTTATTCTTGTTCCACTTCCTCTCAGCCCTCACTCTCCTAACCCCTCTGACTTTTTGTGTCCATCTTTCATCCTACCTCCACTTCCACCTATCTAACGTATAATGTCTTTGCAGAAAGCGAACATGGATCAGCAGCTGTCTGAGGTGAGCAGCCGCTATGGCCTGCAGCTGAACCAGCTGCAGCAGATGATCTACAGCCTGGAGACTGAGCTGCAGCAGCTCAACCAGAGCATCCAGCATCAGGGCAGTGAGTACAAGCTGCTGCTGGACATCAAGATGCGGCTGGAGATGGAGATCGCCGAGTACCGCCGGCTCCTCGATGGAGAGGGAGGATACAGGTGAGTGGAAAGGAAACATATAGGATTCTTATCTCTTCCCGTAGAATAGTTCATACACAGTGTAATGAACATATAAGTCCTCAAATGATTCTTTTTTGACTCAGAATTATGTCTCCATACCATTCTTATCCCTTATAAAATATAATAAAAGTCCCCATATTCCATAATTTTACAATCACAGGTTTTGGTATGTGGGTGGGGGTGCCATGATAGACAGAAAAAGGGAATATGAGGGAAAATGAAAGTGAAAAGAAAGGGATGGGAAATTTACTTTAGGTTTTATGTGATACTGAGGATAAGGCATGTTATAAAATTATATACATATAGCCTAGATTTGAGATACAAAACTGTCCATCTTCAGATATTTTTAAAGATATATTTAAACAATTTCCATGTGATGTCTATCAAAATGCAATTTAAATTGTATTATTTGGTAAAAACTAATTCAAATAGAGTTGGCCTAATGATAACAGGGGTCAAATGGTTCAAATGTTTAAAATTTGTTAATAGCCAATGTAATATTAAAGGACCCTAATATATTTGTGCTGGTGATGTCTCTTAAACAGCAGCCTGACGTCAGTGACAACGGAGACAGTGGAGGAGGAAGAGGACGGTAGGTTCCTTCATCTTCTAGTTCAGTTTCTCTGAGCATATTGTAAACTGCGGTTATGTTCTGAAGAAGAGTTATCTGTGTTAGACAACTGTTTAAGTAATAAATCATAAACGGCAGAGGAAACTGTCATGAAATGATAGGGACAGTGGAACTGTTGATAGCAACCACAGCCAAAGCGTTGACAGTAACCATAGCAGAAACCTTGATTGCAACCATTACAGAACTGTTAAGAGTAATTATTGATAGCAACTGTTGTGAACCATTGTGACTAGCACAAAGACCAGCAACTGGGTTTTTGACAAAGGGTCTTGAGACTGGCTGAGAATAAAATGTTTTAGGGCTAGCGGTGGATCTAGGCAACAACTTCAACAAATTGTCTTTGCCCAAATACACGTCTGGAAAAATCAGAGGTACCGAAATGCAGTAGGCCTATCCGCAATATTGAGTATGGTAAAGGATGGCAGGTGATAAGTCAAAGAGCTTAGTTGTATATCTGATTTTAAAATGTTATTTGTAAATGTTTCCTCAGAGTACAATCCCCATCGCCAAAGGAGGGTGAAGGTCATTGTGGAAGAGATGGTAGATGGTGTGGTGGTGTCATCCTCTGTGGATGAGAAACTCACGGAAGTGGCCTCAGGCTGACTTAGCTGTGCGTCTTTGTCAAGAAACATTTGATGTCAGGGATAAATACAAAAGAAATTGCAAGTTAATAAGGCATAGTCATTTTAGGGCACTTAAACTTTGTTTTATTTACATGAACATTTTTTCTATATAAACGCAGAGTTTGCTTTTTTGTTGTCTTCAATAACTTATTCTTCTGTGTCACAAAAAAAACCTCTTCAAGTGTTTTAAACATTCCGGTGAAATGGTATTCTTGAAATTGGATTTACATCATATTAAAGCTCTCTTTTGATTTTTTTTTGTGTGTGTTTGTGGTTCATACCAGTGAGATCCACTAGAGGTCAGGTTCCCCTAAGAAAGACTACTCTATAAGTCAGAGTGGGGCGTGGACACATGAACATGGGTGGGGCACAAGAAGTTACACTAAACCATTAAGCCGATGGCTGTTAAACTGCACAACCTGTCCTTTCTAACAGTGTCATTCACAATTACTAACTGTGATGATTGGTTTGTGAAACAAAAAAAAAACATATATTTTGCTACTATTTTGTTCACACAGGTGGGTAAGTTGGGCTGTTTAAAGTTTGTGAACCAGTTGAATACGTCCTGTAATTGGTAGAATTTGAACAAGCAAAGTATTAATACGTTAGAAAAGATCCATTAAAATATCATGAACCGACATTGCATTCTTAAAGAAATAAACTTTTCTCAGCTAACAATAATTATACTACTATAGCCCTGGCTCCAAAGACTCACACCTGTTCTTGCAGTCTTTTTTTTGCATTACTGCTGCGGGTCTCATAAGCAATAAGTCAGTGTGATTAATAAAAACAAATGCAACTAAAGATTATCTAAGAGGAATCCAAACATTTGTATATGATAACCATTGTTTTATTTGCAGTATATGCATGAACTCTGAGAATCAGGATTGGATAATCATGGGTAGTTGCACATTTTGTGAACTACTTCTGAAAGTGATAGATTCCTTATGATTACACAGACAGAGAGACACTGTAATTCTTACAGCAGCACTTCTGAGTGTAGGTTAAATAAAGGAAGTAGACGGATGAGACACTGTCTCGAGGTGGTGTTGGGGCCTTTGGTGAAATATGGTAACACCACGTCATTGTATCTGAAAACATGATAAATAAAGAAAAAAATAGCTGTTAAATTATGAGATAGAATTTTGAATAATATAATTTAACTGAGCTGTACAATTTTGACATAAATGGTTCAGGAGAGTCCAACCTGCCCCAACCTGGGACAGTCTTGGGCCAGGAATTCATAAGAAGTAGGTAAGATTTATGTAGCATGGGTTCTATCAGGAACAGTGTCATTTTTTCACTCCCTAAAAGGCAAAACTCTAGTGCTGGGTGTTGGTGGTTGTTTTTCACTCCATAAAAGGTAAAACTCTTGTGCTGTCTAGGGTGTTGCCTGGGATATACAGTACATGCTGGGTGTGAGTTGCCATTGTCAAGCTTGGGGAAGGAGCAAAAGGCAGGCAAGAGCATTGAGTTTGGCTAAGAGCAGGGCAAACAGACCATCCCATTAGAGATTACCTGTAGAGAACAGCCGTGGAGTACCTCTGAAAAGGAGGCACATTGTTTTAAAACAGCAAGGGTTTGAAGAACTCTTAGAAAGCACTTGGCAAACATTGCTAAATCACACTCAGAAAAAAAAACAAACGCCCAACTGGAAAGGGATAAAAGGATTAATAAAGTCTTTCTCCTGAGATCTGACAGTATGATCTGCACTAGATTCATTCAGATTTTTGAAAAACCTGTTTTATAAAATCACTTTACTTGTTGAGAAGTGAAATAAAGCTGTCAACAACTATAAAATCTATCAATATCGACCTAAGCCCTGACAAATAGCTTGTCAGTGCATGCAGAAACACTTCCTTCTCTTGTCAGTTTCTAGTCATCTTTCACTGTTTGTCCTCTTTAAGGTATTTTTCTCCACATTTTTTAAAAATTACATTCTTGAAACACAAACGCATTGCTGAGAAGGGAGTTACCCTTCTCAGCAATGCGTTTGTGTTTCAAGAATGTAATTTTATAGTGAAACACGTCATCTAAGCGCATATTTCACTAAACATTTTTCTTTTCTCAACATGACTTGTGTAGAACTTTTACTGTGACTTTGCAGATATTAGGAGCAATAAGGCACAATAGGACACTGTTTTTGTTTGTTTGTTTGGTTAATTGGTTGGGTTTTTAACATATGCCATAAAGACCAAGCTTTATAGGTTTTGCATACCATTACACTTGCATTGTGTAATTCTTCCTGTGTTGAAGACTTGCCTATTCAGCCATGAATCAGTAGCTATATATGATTTACAGTATACAAGATAGGGTGCCCTTTTATTCTCATGCAGTCGATGCCAATTATGAACAGATGGAGACACATCATCGTATCTGATACAATTTCATAACAAGTCTGTTATCTGCCAAAAGGGAAAACCCCACAGACTAAAGAAACAGAGTTTTGCTGTAATGTTTTTCCACCACATGGAGGGGCTAGAACGACAAACGGAGGTGTTCTTTTGATGATGGATACTCAACTACATCATGACACAGTAATCTCTTCACAAGTCCCTGTATTCATCAAATTGTATTAATGGATGCTTAATAACATGGACGATATGTCTGTCTCAACATTAGGAAGATGACAAGTCTGTCATTACATGCAAATATAATCGCATGCCACTCTCATCTCGCAAGTGACACTTATGTTTAATGAGTGTTTTTGTGTTAAGTAATATTGTTGTATTACTTACCTGATAATTAGTCTATTAAAAGCTTGATCAAAACAAAACTGACAGCTTACATCTGTAAAGCCTCAACCCACATGAATGAGTTGATGAAGAATGAGGTGTGACAGATGTGACAGATCGGAATGTTTTTGTTTCTTCCCTATATGGATCTGTCGATTGTATTTGCGCAGTTGATCTTGGTATTATGCTGACACCAAGTGTGTGTAGTGTGTGGTTAAGTCACACCACACAGTCCTATCTCTGACACATGAATATTCTGGCACTTAGATTTGGTGGCTATGGAATTTGCAAGCTATCTATCTCGTAAGGTAATGATGATATAAATGGCAATGGAAAACAGGTGCAATATGGCATATGGAAGGTTGCAGGTTTGAGTGCTAGCCCCTCCTGTCCGTATCGAGGTGTCTTCGAGCAAGACATTGAACCCCAAAATCCAAGGCTCTTCCACTGCCACGGAATGTGAAACAGTAAAGTACTTTGTAGTACTTTGAGTGCTGGGGGAAAGCACTATAAATAAATATGCATATGCAATAATATGTGGTAAAGTTACTTTATGTAATACATGGCTTTATCCCATATGAAATCCTGTGTATGAAATGAAAACATCTGTTGGCACCGTACACTGAGACCATCAATCAGCAGAGCAGAGAGGATGTGCCAAAGTGAGCTCCTCCTTTATTAAGCACTACCAAGAAAACTAGCAAACAAGAAACACACACACACACACATCCACACACACACACACACACAAGCACACACAAACACACATACACACTCTCTCTCTTTCTTCACACACACACACACACACACTCTCTCTCTCTCTCTCTCTCTCTCTCTCTCTCTCTCTCTTGTTCTCTACCACACACACACACACACACACACACACACTTACATACACTGTTCATACCTCAATGGCACCGAATACATGAGCAAGATCCTGCGGGTAGTAACAGAAACCAGCGCACCTTGCAAGTAAACAGCTCCTATGCCACCATCTCCCATTCTGGGATGACACTGTCACAACACCGGAAGACAGGAAGATCTTCAATTTCATCTCTCATCACAGAGCCATTACTGTTTGAATCTTGGGTGTGGTTGCATCTGTAGCCCCTGCTACTGTAGCACCATCCAAGTCAAGCCAATGCAAAACTACTCCACCGGTGAAGTATGCAAGCTATCTTATATTCCTCAATATCTCTTTAAAATAAACTTTTATGGTGTAAAACTGTAAGATATATGGGCTTTCTCATTTATCAGATGTTCACAATGTCGCAACAATGTTAAAAGCAGAAACAAGTAATGAAGACAGGAATTTTTGCACACTCCTAAATATGTCATCACAGGAACCATGCTGCTCCATAATGATACCTGGCCAACATCTAAAGGGGTGAGGTCTTCTTTGGAACTTACTGAACCTGTAATTAACAGTGAACAAGTGCCAATCTGCTGATGTTAGTGATTAATTGTGAGGAAGGAAACTAAAAAACCCACAGGCTCAGTGGTTTACTGTAATACAGTCCTACAGAAATGCTGATCAACCCGCGAGCTCCAGATGCAATTACAGTTCTCAATTTTTGTAATCACTCAGTCCTTACCTTTTATAATTTCATCACATTTCTCTGCACATGTCACAGGTCATGGGTACGCTATTTCCAGTTACCGAAGTTGTCCTCTAAAGGAGAGTTGCAAACAGGTGTGGTGTAAGGCCTCTGGGAATTTGGGCAAGTGCTATAGTGTAATTTAGGATACAACCCCAAATCAGAAAAAAAGTTAGGAATCTTGGTAAAAAGTAAAAAAAAAAAACAAGATATTATTATTTTCAAATCATAAATTTGGGAAGATTGTGACAGTGTTAATAAAAGGCAGGAAAGTGGAGTAGACCTACAGACAAAACAAATTAACACACTTTAAGATATCTACAAAAATTAACATTTTTCACCACAGAAAAGTGCCTATGTCATCTAGCTGCTGTACACCTCAAATGAGCTTGGGTCCATAATATTATATTATAGACCTGTTAAACCTGTGGAACATGTCTACATATAAAGCATACTTGATTGGTCAACATGATTGGTCAACATGATTGTAAGTAGGAAGAGATAACGGGTAAATTGCACTTGACTGCATCCCTTTAGTACTTGTATCTTATAAAAAGTAGCTGAAGTAAACTAGTGTATCACCACCTTTACAGTTCTGCAAGCATGGCAGACTTATTTCACTTTAAAATCAGTGGCTTTGAAACTAAATATTTGATTTTTTAGTGAAATTGATAGTATTACAAATCAAAAAGACAAAATTGTCTTTGTGACTATTTCATCAGAATGTCAACCAGTTCCTGTTGAGATGCCGCTGATGTTTCTAAAACAAAACAATACTGCATGTTTCTAAAATAAAACAATACTGCATGTTCTGTTGCCATGTTCATTTGCTACAATGGGACCAGATGAGAACAGGGATGGTGAACTGTGTTCTTCTTTTACTGTGGATTTTAAGGCCACATTTCCTTTTAACTAACTCTCCTAATTTTAGTTGGCTTTAAGAGTTAAATAATGTTGCATTTTTATTGAGTGAAAATGAACTTTGTATAAAAGCAGAGATGTAAGGTAAAGAAGTTTGAGGTAGTTTTGCAAGCTAGCTCCCTAAAAAGGTGAAACTCTGGTCACAGGATTCTTTAATTTCTTTCTCAAAATAGAGATACTGACATATGACACAGTTTAATTATGTGTAGTGTCATAAATCTCTCCCTTATGCTGCTCCAAGTGCAAGTCAGAAACAAAGTGCAGATGTTCCCAGCACCATTTTTGCAAAACGTAGACACACACATAGACACACACATTGACTTATACACAAGCGCACACACATGCATGCCTACTTGATCATGATCAACATGACCAGGCCTAGCTGACTAAAGGCGATTTCTCAACTGTGACACACCCAAGCAGGTCGCTGAACATACCCTTTATCAAGTGTCCTGAATGAGAGTACAATACATCCATCTCCTCTCGCTGCTTTTTAAAGACACGGTGCAACAGGGCTAGAAAAACCAGTTCATGCAGAAAGTACTGTCATGGACGCGGGTTAGGTTTCAAAAGAAGGACAGCAAAGACACACAATGATTTTGTTGTTTCAAAGAAGAGCTGTCAGTTGTTGCACGCTGTGCCTGACATCTTGGTATGGGCCACTCGAAACTCTGACACTGGAACAACTAAACAATGTACTGTAGCACGATAGTGACATGACAGTGGAAACATACGGATGACTAAGAGGGTACATTTACTGAATGCACCACATAGAAACACACATGTGTTGCACATGAGTGCACCACATGTAGAAAAGCTTAGTGTTAAAAAAAGTTTATCTCTGTGATAAGCCAACTTTACATGTAACAGAAGATTGCACCCCGCACACTTAAAGCCTTTTGTCAGCAACATGCTCTAACAGGCTTTAGCAGCACATGAAACACAGATGTTAAGGCCAGAATGAGGTGTGCCATGCTACATGTAGGCCTGATTATCACTGGTAAAGCTGAACAACAATAGTAAAGATTAATATCTACTGAAGAGGTACAGAACTTGACCAATCAATATAATGTACACATGGTTATAGTATAGCAAAGGAGTCCATTTGGACAAAAAGAATTTGTTAAGGTTATTGGCCAAGAAGGTTTTCCGATAAAGTGGTTCAGTTTTGGAGAAGCTACTGTAGGCTAATTTGGTTGCTGTAATATTTAAAAATGTATTTGGTTAATGACCATGGTCAGTTCAGTAGGAGCTAATACATTTGTTGCTTAATCAACTGTCATTTACTAAGGTTGCTACCAAGTTCAAAAGAGCATTGATATGGAAGGGTAAATAAGGTGTTTTTACCATATCTACTTCATAGGTGTCCCGTTATTGCAGAATAACGGACAGATGTCAGCACTTAATTTTTCCGGGTGATAAAACATTGTTTGAATGTGTATGGTCTAACTGTGCATGGTTTGGCTGTTACTATGTGGCAATAAATCACTTGCAAAGGAGCTAGCAATATTGACTAGCACTGCAAGTTCAAGTAAATATTAAGGACACAACTTCATTACACCTTTTCTGCTCTTTGTCCTCCCTAGAAAACAGTTACTGGCTAATTCCCTATGCACACTCAAACCCACACAAACACACACACACACACACGCACGCACGCACGCACGCACAGACACGCACGCACGCACGCACGCACGCACGCACGCACGCACGCACACACACACACACACACACACAAACAAATACACACACAATCCAGAAACGGATTAATTTGGAACAAGTTTGGAACATGTATTTAACATTAACTGATGATCCCATCTTAGTCTTTTTTGTTCTCTTGTGATACTTTTCATTTTTGAAAGGGGAGGAAGTTTTTAGGGAGCCAACACTACAAGCAATAGCATGCTGCATTTTCAGTTGCAATCTTAAGCAAGCTCTGACTAATACACCACAAGAATTTTACAGAATCCCAGAGTACTTGTGAAAACTGAACCCCAGATGTTTGATCTGGTTTACTTTCCTTCAGCAGACTTTCTTAATTTTCACTGAAACAAACACACAGAACAAGATTTTGTTGTGGTTCATGAATTATCACGAAAGAAAGACACAAAAAGTACCATGTTTCACATTAAAATAGCTATCTAAAAGTCTCCCAGAAATAATTTACAGTCTCACTATATAGATCAATAGATTAATTTGTTAAAGAAAACTGTTAATGGGTTACTAGCTTTTACAGTCTCATTCTTTAGACATGAACTGAAGTGTATTCTAAAGGAACAAACTTATGTAATTGAAAAGGGCAAACATATTAGCTATTGAGACTTGCAATGGAAAAAGCACACACTGCCTTTTTCTCCTTTTGCCATGAAGACAAAGCAAGGTTTGTTCTGGTAGTGCTGGCTTGGCTTCAATTTGTAGAGAGCTTGTGCCCAACTGTTTCAGTTCACAGTTTATGAGGGTTGATGTATTCCAGCTGAAAGTTGTCTTGGCAACACAACATGGATGAATTGAGCTGTCAATCACGACGCTATTCACAATAGATGACCCTTAATTCACGCTCTCAACAATGTCAATACTAAAACATCGATATGAAGATGGAGTCCACCCTGGGGCAACCAACTGTCACAAGAGTCAGTGATTGGCTATGGAGTGCCTGAAACTCGCCCAGTGGAGTGTACTGAAGTTCATTTTTGTTCATGCACTTCAACACACCTATGTGAAGTGTACTGTATGGGGATGTCGACATGTTTTATCAGGGCAGACTACTGTGTGCATGTATCTTTGTTTGTGTGTATGTGTGTGTGTGCATGCTTGATGCATGAAGGGGAGAGTGTATGTGCATTCTTTGTTTTCTTGGCACTGGCACTTGGTATAATTGCAAACGTGTGTTTGCCCGTTCAGTGGTTTGGAAAAAGGCAGTGAGCAGAGTGCAAGGCAAAGCAAAGCATAGAGTTTGCATACATATGCACCTTGATACATGTAAACACACATGCATGCATGCACAAATGCACACAGACACAAGCACACATTTGTGTGTGCACACACACACATCTGCCCCTCTTTCCATCGTCACAGCACTTTCGCCTCTCTGCGTTGCTTCACCTGCCAGATATCTTCCCCCCCAGGGCACCAATCAGGGGGTGGAGAGGGAATGATGTAATGCTCTTCATTCTTTCGTCGATCCCTCCATTTATTCTTCCTCTCATTCGTCCACCGCCCCTCATCACACCCTTCTAGAAGAAGAAGAAACCCCTCCTGTTTGTCAGCCCACCACTCCCCTATCACACACACCCACACACACACACATGCACACTTTATACACACACACACCCAATCACACACACACACACACACACACCTACACACATCCTCTCTCTCCCTCCTCCTTCCTCTCCCGAAGCATAAAAACACCTGGCCTCCAGAACTCCGCTACTTGAGCACACAGTAAGGCTCTCTCTCTCTCTCCCTCTCTCCTCCGGTCTCAAGACTCTCGCTTCCTCCAGCTATGAGCTCCTTCAGCAGCCGCAGCTTTGTCTCCTCGGGCGGCTCCATGAGGGGTGGCCCCATCACCTCCTCCCGTGTTTCCATGGTGTCCAGCAGCATGGGTGGAATGGGTGGCATGGGTGGTATGGGTATGGGTGGTATGGGCATGGGTGGTATGGGTATGGGTGGCATGGGCGGGGGGCGCATCAGCGCCATGCGGGCGGGCAGTGTGTATGGGGGTGCGGGGGGCTCAGGTGTGCGCATCTCCAGTGCCTCTTCCTTGGGCTCCGCTGGGGGCTATGCTGGTGGGTTCGGCATGGGTGGCGGGGGCTCCATGGACATCAATGTGAGCGCCAACGAGAAAGCTACCATGCAGAACCTCAACGACCGCCTGGCCACTTACCTGGAGAAGGTGAAGTCTTTGGAGAAGGCCAACGCCGAGCTGGAGCTGAAGATCCGCCAGTTTCTCGAGAGCAAGACCTCACCCACCACCCGTGACTACAGTGCCTTCCATGCTACCATCAGCGACCTGCAGGATAAGGTGAGCTATGGGTGCCTGATGCATAATCTAGTCACACTGCATGCACTTATACCAGACAACATGTGCAACCCTTTTTTTGTGTTGTTGCAAAATGTAGTGTCACCTGTACGAGTACTTTGTCTACATTGGTTTTGTTTTCTTCCCTTTGAGTATTTTGTTCCTCCTGGCCCATTGTTAAATGTCTAGAGGCAGCTAAAGTAGAAAGGGGGATTGTACAGTAGCACAGCTTGTTGCAACACTGACCCCTGTTGGATGTAAAAGAAAATAACAAGTTGTTTTCCTCAACGCCTTCAGATTCAGGACGCCACCCGTATCAATGGGGGGATTTACCTGAGCATTGACAATGCAAAGTTGGCTGCAGATGACTTCAGAACCAAGTAAGTCCTTATGCATGGACGTATGCAAATTCTGTGCTTTAGGTCTGCAAGGCAACTATATTGCATGAGGTTATGACAATTATGACATGTGACAATGCTTCAAAGATACGTCTGTCTGATAAAATCCTTATCACACAGCTTGTGAAGACGATCAGTTATACCTTTCCAAAAGTCTGTGTTGTAGCAATGAGAGAGGGTAGGCTGAGTTGTGGGTGTTAGATAGGTACTGAAAATGCTGTGAATGCACACAGGTATGAGAACGAGCTGGCCATGCGTCAGTCGGTGGAGGCGGACATCGCTGGGCTCAAGAGGCTCCTGGACGAGCTGACCATGACCAGGTCTGACCTGGAGATGCAGATTGAGGGCCTACGGGAGGAGCTCATTTACCTCAAGAAGAACCATGAGGAGGTGAGACACCAGAAGCAGCAGAAACAGATTCAGAATTCAGGTCAAACTGTAAATAGATGCAGAATTAATGATGTGACAGAAACTCAGTGTGTGGGATTATTGAATTATCATTTATTATTGAATAATATATGATGCATTAGCCTATACATAGCATTAATCATATACATGTATTTTCTAAGGCATAACAAGCATATACATGTAAAAACACTTTATCAATGATGGTACAGGATGGATTCGGATGACCTTCGCTATATGCTGTGTCTCTATATGATTTCTATATATGACCTCTATGTCTGTCCCTCCCTCCCAGGAGCTGCTGGCGCTGCGTGCTCAGATGAGCGGTCAGGTGCATGTGGAGGTGGACGCTGCCCCTCAGGAGGATCTGTCCCGCGTCATGGCCGAGATCCGTGAGCAGTATGAGAACGTGGCTGCCAAGAACCAGCGAGAACTGGAGACATGGTTCCAGTCCAAGGTGCTGCAGGACAGCGTTGTTTGCAAATGTCTTTGCCTACACAGTACACATTGCTAAACACAACAGCATTTCTCTGACTTGCTTGAGCAAGAATAATGTCATGTTTTGGTCCCTCCCTCCACAGTCAGAGACACTGAGCAAGGAGGTGGCCGTCAGCACGGAGACTCTGCAGACGTCCAAGTCAGAAATCTCAGAGATCAGACGCACTCTCCAGGGTCTGGAGATCGAGTTACAGTCCCAACTAAGCATGGTGAGAGAGAGAGATATATAGAGAGAAAGAAACAGAGAGAGAAAGCAATAGCATTCCATGTTAATGACCAAATGCCCAATCAATTTGAGATGAATTCATCCAAGCCCAGATATCTGCATGGTTTCCAAGGATTATTAATAAATGTAGCATACTACACTAAGTGCCCATCCAGTTAAGGTCTATTCCTGGTCCTTTTACTCTCCTCTATTTGTGATAGTGTTTGTAATAATACATCTATTATATTCATGTTTAATCCTTAACACTGACACTATCTCTCTCTATTGGTTTACCTATAATATAACAATGTTCTTTCTATAAAAACATGAAGTAATTTCTCAAATAGATAGATCCATTCTATACTGACTTCCCATCCTAATCTCTCTCTTCTTTCCTCCAACAGAAAGCGTCCCTGGAGGGCACCCTGGCAGACACAGAGGCCCGCTACGCCATGAAACTGTCAGGGCTGCAGGCCCAGGTGACAGGGATGGAGGAGCAGCTGATGCAGCTGAGGGCTGACATGGAGCGCCAGAGCCACGAATACAAGATGCTGCTGGACATCAAGACCCGTCTGGAGATGGAGATTGCAGAGTACAGGAGGCTGCTGGATGGAGAGGCTCCTAGGTGAGTGTGTGTGTGAGTGTGAGTGTGTTTCTGTGTGTGCGTGTGTGTATGTGCGTTTGTGTGTGTGTGTGTGTGGTAAGGAGTGAGAAGTTGGGAAAATGTCTGTGAAGATTCTCCTTCATCTAGGTCATTGTAGTCAAAGTGTTCAGTTATAGCTATTAACATTCCCTTATCTCTGAGTTCACATAAAACACTGACATTGAGGTTTTGGTGAAACTATTGGTTGATGTTTATTTGATTGCTTTAATATCTTTTTTATTGATTCTTATTCCTTTTCTTCTTCAGTGTCATCTCCACCGGGAGCACCTCCACCAGCAAAGTGATGGTGAAGACCATTGTTGAAGAGGTGGTGGATGGGAAGGTGGTGTCCTCCACCAACTCCTCCCTCACTAGCTGAGCAGCCCCATCGGCTACTCTCGGCAAACGTCTGAAACATCAGCGCTTTTGTCTGCACTAGAGAGCAAATAAATGTGACTACTCGCACACCAGACTGTTTCTGCGTGTTTTTGTTTTCTACTTACTAGTTTGGTAGGAGATTCCACACGTATGTTTTGTATCAAGTTGTATATATGTAGTAAGTTTAGTTCTATGGGCCTCTTTGTCTCTAACCTAGACCTCAGCCTTTCTGCAGATCGTTATAGAGAAATCTGAGCTCTGCACCAATAGTGGGGCACACATGGCCTTCTTTCTCCAATATATTTCCTTAAAATTTGTACATTTATGTCTACAAATGTTTATAATATTCTTTATAAAGTGTATGACCACACACATTTTAACAAAACTGCAGTCGCAAAATCACAGATCACAAAAGTAGGCCTACATCAGGAAGGGTTGTCCCCACATTAATATATAGCTCACACTGAGTTATTTTTTGTTATCTGCAATGTTTTGTGCTGAGTTAATAATTACAAAGGGAGCTATACATCGGCCTGTGGACAAAATGTCATTATTATCTACTAATATTTAACTACAGGATTGCTGAAAAATCAATTATTTAAAAAAATATTTGTTATTTTGCACACTCAGGGTCCTCTGCAACAGATAGAGAATTGTTTTTGGTAACACATTCCAGATAAGAAATGATGTACCAAGAATGGTTGATGAATGAGGCCCAGTGTTTCT
Source organism: Limnothrissa miodon (assembly GCA_017657215.1). Taxonomy (NCBI): domain Eukaryota; kingdom Metazoa; phylum Chordata; class Actinopteri; order Clupeiformes; family Clupeidae; genus Limnothrissa; species Limnothrissa miodon. The sequence continues at coordinate 713,379 of JAGFZM010000016.1, forward strand.
CTTTAAATTGGATAACCTACACTCTTTAGCTTTTTCTTGTTTTTTAAAAACGTATAGGCTGATTTAAATGTTATTGCTTTTAAGTCTTTTTTTACGCATTAACTTGCTGTCTTCTGTATGACGTATGTACAAATGGATTTCTCCGCCTTAACTCAAGCCTATGACGTTTTGTACCTTTTCATATGTTTATTGCACAGCTTTTCCCCTCTAACACAGCTGCAGAAATTCCAGATAGAAATGTCAGAGGCTCAATTGGCCAGAACTGGATATAAAGACAGAGACATGCTTTCTATGCATCGAAGCAGAGTGACTTTATTGAATCTTCTCACTGATATTTAGTCATCATCTGACTGCACATCGATGTCAACAGTCTTGCTGGATTCAACTACCTTTCCATCAACAATGGTCTCCACAACAGTGATTATCTTGGTCACAGCTATGGAAGAGGCAGTAGAATAACAATGGTTAGGATCACTGTCATATAGTTTGGGTTAATACCAGTGTCTTAATCTAGTGTTCTTTCATTGGTACATATATTAAATATGGTTCTTATAAATGCAGAAAAACTACAAAACTACAATACAATACAATGGCAATACAATGAAATTAATTTGATCATAGGATAAATTAATGTATAGTTCATTTTCAAATGTTAATCATAAGGAAGGACTTACTTTGAGTGTCACTGTGAATAAAAAGAAAATGGAAAAGTATTAGAAACAGGTAAGTATATCAGACAATTATTACATCATATGGTATGTGCAATTCTATAATGTAATGTAAAATACAGAAATAGGACTTGAGTGCCTTAAAAAGTGAATGTAATATATTGTTTTTGTTGCTGCAATGTAATTCAACAAATTCATGGAAAGTATGTTGATGAGAATAGTTTAATCTAAAACCAGCGCCCCACATGCATGCTAAACACACCTCTCCTCTCCATCCAGCAGTCTCCTGTACTCAGCGATCTCCCGCTCCAGCCTGGTCTTAAGGTCCAGCAGCTGGTCATACTCCATCTGGTTGCTGGCGATGGTGGCATGGATCTGGCTGAGCTGCGCCTCCAGCCCGCTCACAGTGGCCTGCAGGCTGGCCAGCTTGGCACTGTAGCGTGCCTGGGTCTCAGCTAGGGTGCCCTCCAGCGAAGCTTTCTGTTAATGACAGGCAGTGACATTAGCCATCCGCTTGTCTAAATGTCACCCATGATTAACCATCCAGTGGCCAATTCAGCTCAGTGTTGGCTGGTTTGCAACACTTACTGTTTTAAATCTGTTCATTATGAACCCATAAAGGGGCTTCTGGGTGGTGAAACATAGACTGAGTGACGCACAGTGTTTTTTGGGGCAATGTTAGTTAAAACAGACTAACTCCTGTTTTAGAGATTGCCACAGTTTTTTTTTGTTTTGTTTGGCAAAAAATGAGAAAGTTTCCCCTGTATCTCGTCCAAGACACAAGAAGTTGGCAAAGAGTTTGCTTCCATGCCACTTCGATGAGACCTTTTTTTTTACCTAACAGCCTCAATGTCTCCACACTGCTTATGATGGGTGTTTTTTTCAGCCCAAACTGGCAATGAAAGACTCTATTTATGTGTAATTTGGCTTGAATGAGTCATACATTCATGACTCACATGACTCACTACTGGGTAGATGCCCTGCAGGACTTACTAATCTGCTGCCCAGATATTCCACAGAAAACACTACAAATCCTCTGTGCTCCTCCTATTACACTGTGTCCTTTACTTGTTTAGTTATCCCATTACACCGTGTGTTTCTCCTGAGTCCTTCTAGTGTTTTAGTTGTCCTAGTATGCTGTGTGTGTTTCCCACAGGTACTTTAGTTTTTTCTTTGTCTTAGTACGTAAAATCATGTGTGATTCTCTTACTGCACATCTCTGTTTTTGTGTGTTTGTGCCTGCCTGTGTGTGTGTGTGTGTGTGTGTGTGTGTGTGTGTGTGTGTGTGTGCGACCAGGTTTTACCCGGCTGTATAGACTTTACCATGCTGTGGTGGGACTGCAGTTCAATCTGCAGCCTCTGGAAGGTGCTCTTGAGCTCCTTAAACTCCGTCTGACAGAGCAACAGTCCCTCATTCTGGGTGACCACCTCCTGCTCCACTGTGGTGATCTGTGACAACAACAGCACTCTCAGTCATCACCCTCTGGGTTATACCTATCATCTCGCAATGCGATAACCATAATAATCATACAAGCCCATAAATATAGTCATAGGTCCATTAGACTATGGTGCAACATAATTCGAATATAAGGGACACTGTTACTATATAGTTTCCTTTGGAACCTCACCAATACTTTGGCCACAAGTTTACCTTAGTTTGGTACCAGGCCTCCAGCTCACGCTTGTTCTTGGCGGTGACAGCCTCGTAGTGCTCCCTGATCTCCCTCATGACCAGGTTGAGGTCTTGGGCCGGAGCTGCGTCCACCTCCACATTGACCTGCCCGCTGACCTGGGTCCTTGCCAGGACCATCTCCTGCAGAGGTCAACAGAGGTCACCACCACATTTAGATACCCTATGAGGAAACTCACACAGAACTGCAATAATAGAGCCAAAGGAGAGTTAAACAATCAGTGTTGTCTTCTGTCAGTGGACGGTCTACAATTAGGGTTCGCTGATGGTCAGTGTTTATGCTTTGTACATGATCTCAGTACATGAGGTGTTTGCGATAACTTTGTGTCAATGTGGCAGCTTTAGATTGAAAGCAAGAGATTCACTATTAATGCAGTAAAGTGTCTCTGACCAGCTGGTCTAAATCTCTGATGAGTCACAAGAGAAGATTTTATTATGACACATGGCTAGGGAATGCAGGGAGCGGACTAATTCATGACAGACTCTTTTAATTAGATTATATCTGACAAGAGGGGCTTTAGTGATCAAGTTCACATGAAGGTTGTGTGTGTGTGTGTGTATGTGTGTGTGTGTGTGTGTGTGTGTGTGTGTGTGTGCGTGTGTGTGTAAAAGCCTGCATTGTGTAAGGTTGAAAGGGTAGCTGTAAGTGGTGTGTGCGTGTGTGTGCCAGAGAACACAAAGAGAAGATGAAGGAGGATGGATGGGGTGGGGGTTGTTTTGGGTAGAAGAGGAGGAGAAGGAGGTGTGGGGAAGGATGGAGGGGTAATTGTCTCTGAAGACGCAACCCGTTTGTTTTTCATTTTTTTCGCCTCTAGGATGGAACAATGTGTGCACAGAGAAACAAGTAAGAATAGATTCCACCCTCTGTGCCACCACCACATACAGAGAGAGTGAAAGAGCAAGTGAGAGAGAGAGAGAGAGAGAGAGAGAGCTGTAGGGAGACCATGCAGAGAAAGTTTGTGGCCTGCTGTGTGAGCTCTTTTACCAGTGGGGATAGTTTTCCCTCCATATTTGGAAATGTCCATTTTGAACCACAAAAAAGTCCAAACTGGACATCGTCTCAAAAATCAACAAACTCCCAAACTACTGTGCACTCATGAACAGAAATACTGCAGTTTTTTTTCTAAGCATCTGATTCCCATACAGGGAGCAGTTTGCCTAGAGCTAGCCTAAATGTATACCAGCAGCTCTTTTGAAACAAGTCTTGTCTAACACACACACACACACACAGCCTACAGGGTGTGCCTGTCTGCAGCACGGTACTAAAAAAGACTGGTGGGTAGAAGGAGCATACTTAAGGAGGAAGTCTAAAGAAAAAGGCCTTTCTATCTTTTCTGGGCTAGGACAAGTAAAGGGGTAAGAGTTGTCTTTTGTGTTGCATGACAGCTCCTCTTCAGCTTTGCCCATTTAGGAATGGCCAATCCTATGATATTTGGTTGTGTTTGAAAAAATTGATGATAATTTGGTACATAATACGTTTTTTACATTTACAGTGTTGCATCAATACAATGTCAATACATCGATACAATCATCCCTTTTTTCCTTTCTTTCTTTCTCACCTCCTCATGGTTCTTCTTGAGGAACACTAACTCCTCCCGCAGACCCTCGATCTGCATCTCCAGGTCAGCCCGGGTCAAGGTCAGCTCGTCCAGAACCCTCTTGAGCCCAGCGATGTCCGCCTCCACCGACTGACGCATGGCCAGCTCGTTCTCATACCTGTGGCAACAACACAGGAGTCCGAAAGGCATTTGCGTCCCATATTTTATTGCACATCCTTGTGCACAAACTGACTAAAGATAAACACACACACACACAAACACACTCACACACACAAAACGACTTACTTCATTCTGAAGTCATCTGCAGCCAGCTTGGCATTGTCAATGGAGAGCAGTATCATGGCATTTACCTTAGTGGCAATACGAATCTGAAAACAACCAAAAGACAATAACCGCCTTTAGCATGGGATACACAATGTGCACAGTATGTATGCAATAACTCACTGATCACGTCCATCTTCCATAGGGATCACACAACTAGCCTAATGATAATAGCTTTGGATGTTTTCTTTGAGAGTGAAAAGTGTACAGCATGTGATTCAGAAAAGATCAGAATAGTATTTACAGTCCATACAGACACTGAGGCGTCACACCAATGTTTATAGTCTACAAATCAGTCAGACAATCATTCCAGCCAGACTAATAATTTGCCTTGATCACCTGGTCATATGATTATTTTTTTGTCTCAGCTGAAGCAGAATTTCTGTACTTCCAAGCCCTCACGCAATGCTGAAATCTGACACAAGTATATGAAATCTAACAAGTTTATTCAATTTTGGTATGGATTTACAGGCACATTAGATGCCAGAGGGTTCTTGTAGTCTCTACAAAGTCAAAGCACAATTCATGAAAGCAGTTCCACTCTAGTGCTTTTCTATGGCCTCGAGCAGATCAAGAGATTAGTAGCTTATTCGTCCTCCTCAGCTTCCTTTCTCTGTTGCCAGAGGTCATGTAGAGGATAAGACTCATTGTTTTCTCTGACGACTACTGTCTATTGACTTATATACTGTACCTTCATAGGATATTTACATAACAAGAAATAAACTTAACACATATACAGACTTGTCACTTATTATTTGTCTGTTTATTTGTCTACATTCCCCGTGGCACCACAGTGTCTACTTAACCACACACACATACACACGCACACACACACTCACACACAGACTCTATCCACCCCCACCTTGTCATGTAGGTCGTCGATCTTGACCAGGTGAGCCGTGTGGTCATGGGTGACCACGGTGCGCTGCTCGTACCACAGTCGGATCTTCTGCTCCAGCTCCAGGTTCTCCTTCTCCAGCGTGCGCACGCGCTCCATGTAGGAGGCCAGGCGGTCGTTGAGGTTCTGCAGCATGGCCTTCTCGTTGGCACCCACGTGCAGGTCCAGGCCGGCGGTGCTTGGTAGGGCTTCAGTCAGGCTGAAGCCCAGAGGGCCGGAGCTGGCAGAGGAGATACGGGTTCCGCGGCCGCCGGCGCCCCCGTAGACGCTCATTGTCTTAGAGCCGTAGGATCTAGAGAAGAAGGACATTGTGGTGTGCAGCGGTGGAAGTTGGCAAGGAGAAAAGATGTCTGGAGGAGCAAGCTTTCAAAGGTGCTGGCGTCAGTCCCAGTGAGCTGAGTGAGGTGACACGGAGTCCTGGCCTCCCTTTTATTTACCTGTCCTCTGGTGTCAACCTGGAAGGGGAGGGGAAAGGCCATTGTAGTCTCACCTGTGGCCATAACGAGTTAGCCCTCATCCAGCACACAGTGTGTGTGTGTGTGTGTGTGTTGTGGGGGTTAGGGGGGTGAGTAGGGTAGAGGGTAGGAGGGGTGGGTCCAGGAATTAGAGGGATGGGGGCAGGTTAGATGTGGGCGGAATAGGAATGCACAACTTGCAAAGCAGGATATTGACGTTTCCGGGTAGAAAAATAGGTACTGGAATTGTCCACACACCATGGCACAGTGTGCTGCTCAAGTCAAGTTGAAGGCTGTTTTGTCCAATTATTTATGATAAAGTATAGCCAAGCAACTTGCTCATTCCCAAATCTACCCTCATAATGGCTCTCTCCAAAGTTAAGTCCATATGCAGGGAGATAAAACATGTAGCCTCTGGCCATTTTACCCAGTTCAAAGTTCAAAGATCCAAAATGAGAGACTCTAATGTAACTGACCCATAGTAACATGACCCACAAGACATCAGCTGAGCAAAAGTTTGCACTAAAAGACAGAAACATACTGGACAAAAAAATATTAAAATAATTAATAGAATTTGTATTCTATTCTAATACACGTGTGGTTTAAGCCAACATTTGATAGTAACCAAATGTTACCATCATAATTAAGCACTATCCCCTAGCACTATGCTCCTTAAGGTTTCTGCTATGTAGCCTGATTGTTATCCTCGTTTTGTAAGTCGCTTTGGATAAAAGCGTCTGCTAAATGCATAAATGTAAATGTAAATGTAACCGGATACATTTAATCTTATTTGGAAAAAGTAAAACCTAAAACCCTAGATTTAATAGATTAAATAGATATGATATAACAAATTATAATATGACTGAAATCATATTCTAAATGCACTAGTAACCTGATTTTTATTTGCCTAACAGAGTATTTTAAATTTGTAGGTGTGTAGGTAGGTACTGTAGAATGTGTATGTAATTAAAGGTAAAAACTATAAATACATATACTATATGTTTATTCATTTGACCAAATTAAAAATTTTTTGAGCCACTGCAAATCTAACAAGGCTTTTTACCCTAACCACCCATAATATAAACATCCCATATGCCATAGACTATATGCTATGTTGATAGATTAAATGCTGAGTGACAAAAGCCAGTAATGCAGAGCTTTTAATTCTATAAACCCTTACTGTCCCTAACAGGGAATCAGAGCAGTGAAATAACATTTTATTTCTGTCATATGTGTGAATGTATGTGTGTGTATGAATGTGTGATAGTCAATAGGAACTCAGTGCTCAAGTGCCTTGTTTGGTTTTCTTTGTCAGTGACAAACTCGAATGTGTGTGCTTTGTGGGTTATCGTTCCTTTGTGTGAGAGAATGAGAAATTTATTCTGGGGGAGATGGTTTGGTGTTGACCCCTTGCTGCATTCCACTGCAGTGAGATTTTCTTTCTTTTTAGGAAGATTGAGAATTTTTCTTTGTCATTTGACACATGAGCACACAAGCCACAGTAAACCCAGTGTTTGTCATGGAGGCCCACAAAAAAACATCCGTTGTCAGCAATGAATGATATCACACAGTGAAAAAATGAGAGAAAAGAGACCATCTACACAATTGATCACCATATGTCTAAAGATGGTACGAGAGAGTGTGTGGTGCCCCTCAGGGGTCAGTCCAGAGGCCATGCATTATATTTTATATACAGTAATAATAATTATATACAGCAATTTTCTGGGATAACTAACATTGTGTCTTAATCATGTCATTTATCTACTGGCAAGATCCAATTCCATTGAAGATATAAGCTCCTTAATATCACCAATTAGAATGCCTAGGTGCCATACTGAGCAACAGAAAATGTAACTTGTATCTTATGTATCTTAAAGCAGTAAAATTATGAAAATGTTAAATGTAAAATGATGAAAAATGATGAAAATTACTTTTTTTCAGATAGAACAAAGTGTTCCAGGCGAAACAGTGAATGCAACTTCCTTAGGCGCTTTACTCACACCTTGAAAAAGAAGCATCATCTTGCATTTTGACATATTAACCTGTTAAGATCTTGGAAAACAATACCCTAGACAGTGGATTGACAAGAGAGTCAAATCATCTGTCAATCTACAAATAATCTCAGTGAGCCGATAAACCATTTCAACATGCGTTCCTCCCTAGTGAAGAGACGGTGACATTCACGTTGTTCGTCTTAGGAAAGAAGTCAAGACGGGATGGAAGGAAGGGAGTAAAAGTGTGACCAACCAGAAGACCTGGTTAAGGGACATTTCTTATCTTCAGTTCAATTCTGGGAGAGGCTCTGATGCTGCAGAGGTAAAGCGTTACAGCATTAAGGGGACACAAGCCACACATGCTTGCTTACTCAATTTGTCTAGCTCAGCTTATACTTTTCATCCTAATGTAGCCTACTAGGGCTGGGTTAAAAAATTACAAATTCACCGATATTGATTCTTGTTCGAAAAATACGATATTGATTCAAAAATTTGTGGATCGATCTTTTCCTTATGGCAGTGCACTACTTGCGACCATGCAATACTATAATTGGATTAGATAAATGATAAAATAACCACTTATTGGCAAAGTTAACTGTCCACAGATAATATCATACAGCCCAACTCAGTGATATACTCCACTTACTGATTAAACTAGTAGGCTAGAGAAACTAGTATTGACACTAAGAAAACTGTAAATCGATATCTAATCGAATCGGATCAAGAATGGGATCGGATCATGACTTTGTCAGGAAATCGGCAACGATACCCAGCCCTACCTACTCTATCATGTATCTTTAATTGAGGAAGATTTTTTGCATTAAAGCCTCTATGTGTAGGATTTATCTTCTATTTATCTTCGTCTTTTATTAAAAATATATTTTTTATTTTAAAAATATAATGTAAAACGATGGTAATTACATCCATGAATAAATTGTAGTGTTCCGGTAAACTTGGTAATTTCCATTT
>JAGFZM010000016.1:726932-752261 GCA_017657215.1 Limnothrissa miodon
AAATGGAAATTACCAAGTTTACCGGAACACTACAATTTATTCATGGAGGTAATTACCATCGTTTTACATTATATTAAAATATTATAAAATATATTTTTAATAAAAGATGAAGATAAATAGAAGATAAATCCTACACATAGAGGCATTAAATATATTGATAAATAATTTGATTTGGATATTTAGAGTTTATAAGGCTATTACTCCTTTTATGGTATGATATGATATATGGTGTTTGTTAGCAAGATAACTCAAAAAGTACTGGACAGATTTGGATGAAATTTTCAGACAACGTGGGTATTGGGACAAAGAACAGCTGATTTAATTTGGTGTTGATCCAAAACACTGTCTGGAATCTATGGGTCAGTGACCCATATTGCATTGGTGGAGATCTGTAGCCTGGACCCGCCCATACCTCCTGTGACGCTACATTCAATTTCGTGAGCAAGTCAGTATGGCAAACCTGCGGTTTTAGAGCATTTCTGTTCCAAAACCAGCGGGCACCAATGAGAAACCAGCTCCCCCCTCCCCCTTTCAGGTTCCGTTGCTATGCATCCGTCATTGGAATGAGTGGTCTGATTGGTTTTAGATTCATCTAGTAGTATACAGAGGCATCTGATGGACGCCGGTTAAGCCCGCCTCCCAGAAGGCGGGTAGTACGGTAGGTTGGCCAGACTAAGCTCCTATGAGCTAATAGTCGCAGAAGCCAGGCTAGGAGATCTGCGCACCAAGAGCTTTTGTAGTCGTTATCCTGATCATGTTCCATCCCTGCAGTGTTAAGACATCCATCAGCATCACAACTGCATGCAAGTATACAGGTCTGTCCACTCTTAAGGCAAGTGCAGGCATGTGTACGGCACTTGGTTCAACAACTACAAGCAACTACTTGGAACAGGAGGTTTCCTAGCCCACACAACCACCAACTGTTGGTCTACAACCTTACAACATTTACCTTGTCAGACTGCACATGCAAAATGCAATGCCAATGTATCACTTGTTTATTTTTTTTTTTTTTTTTTTTAAACCTCTTTTTATTGAGAAATATAAATTATAAACAGAGACGCATTAGTACAGTTACATTAATTTTTCTTTCCTTCTTTTTTTACAGGATATCTTAGCTCTACACCAATGTAGGCGATGTATAACCTTTAATTGGATTAAACCCAGTCTGGCACAGGAAGTGCTATTGTTCACTCTTGTAGTCCATACCTCTTCTGAAATTTCAGTCCAATTTCCTTTTCACATTCCTTTCTGATCTTACCTATCTTAACATTATCAAGTAACATAATCAATGAATAGGAATGTGCTGTATAACCTTTCAACCAGGAAGGAAAATGTATCACTTCTTATAGTGGTAACATTTCCATTGCCTTTCTGAAACAAGTCATGTTTAGCCCTGTCAGTACTCAAAGATGTACATAGCACTTTGTACATGGCACAAAAACTCCTCAACATCACCTTGAGGCCCATCCCGACCAACACTATATAACAGTTCTGGGTATTGCAAATACACAGTCCAACATGTCTTCCCATGTCCAGCAAACGAGGAGACAGAAATGAATCCTACCACCAATACACTAATGACACCAATATACACCCATCTCACCGGCACCAGTCACTTTGTCTAGTATTGGAGCTCTGCTAACTCTCTCTTACTACCCAATTACTACCCTCAGTCTCTCTCTAAAGACTTTTTGTCTGTTTAGAACTATGTCACTTTACTGCAATCATGCTCTTTTTGCAGATTACTACAATCATGCTCTATTTGCATATATATATTATATTAAGTATAACTGTATTTAATTGCATTTTTGTACCTTTTGTATTTAATGTTACATGTGAGCACATGGGGTCTGAGAGCAACCCAATTTCAATTCTCTGTATGTCCAGCATATATGGCAGAATTGAATAAAGAAGTTTAATTGACTTTACTTGATACAGAAAAAGACAAATAAGCAGCTCTCGTAAAAGCTCAGGCTACCCCCCGAACACTCCAGTCCTCCAATGACTGTCGACTGGCAGTCCCGGCACCTCGCCCAAGGCAATCCAGACTCTTCTCATATGTCGTCCCACGCTGGTGGAATGACCTACCAAAAACAATCAGAACAGGGCCATCTCTGGAGGCCTTCAAAAAGCTCTTAAAGACCCAGCTATTCAGAGAACATCTTCTACCCTAGCACTAAAATGAACTGAAGCACTATCACTTAGCACTATGCTCCTTAAGATTTCTGCTATGTAGCTCGATTGTTATTCTCGTTTTGTAAGTCGCTTTGGATAAAAGCGTCTGCTAAATGCATAAATGTAAATGTAAATGTAAATGTAAAAAATGCATGAAAGTTTTTAACTTTGACCTTCAAATTTGACCTTAAATTAGAAAAATGATTTTGGCAACTACTGGATTTTGGAACCTCAGACCCAACCAATAACTTCTAGCATGGTTGCCATCATTTAAAAAAGTCCCATGAAGATAGAGCCCCCCAAAAAAGACAAACAACGAATGTATTGTTTTTGACCTTTTGGACTTCAAATTTGACCATAGAATATGTATATCACTTTGGCAACCAGTGGATTCCGGAACCTCAGAGCCCACTAATAACATCCAGCCTGGTTGCCAACTTTTAACAAAGAATGCCATCAAAAGTGTTTTTTAAGCACATTTCCTGGTTTTGGCCTGCCGACTATTTCTAGTCAGTATCACCAACTGTACTAAAGCTTTTTTTTATTAGAGAGTTTCACAGATTTCTCCAAAGAGGCCAGCAATTTGTGCTGGTATATTGTCACTAATCATAGTGATTCACTGGTGAATAATATGGATTACTGACCAATGACAACTTGTTTGCATAACCTATCAAGATATCCCTTTCACTAGGCTATGGCATCAAGACAAAATAGGGTTGAAAATGTTGTATATGGTTGGAATAGATATGTGTAACATGAGAGATGTCAAAATCATGGCTCAGGTCCAAATAGTACATACCTTAACTAGCTCCTGGGCTGCCAGTATTATAAAAGGGGATAAGACATATCTATCACAGCTTGTGCAAGTCATAGCTGCATCCATAAGGTATCCATAGTTACAGAAGGAATTGAAAAAAATTGACTTTCCTGTTCATAAGACATGCAAGAATGCCAGCATGTATCTAATCCAAGGTGGTCATTAACATGGCCCATTGATCTCAATGTCAAGGGTAGGAAATACCATGGATTAATCAACAACTCATAACTTTTTTAAACTGAGAGATAAGGCCTGGAAAAAATATAGACCAACAAAGGATCCTAAACAATTGAGGAATGAAAAGCTTAAAGCTTCATGAATATGAGTGCAGCAGATGTTGTTTGAGTGTTCTTCGTACAATTGTTTTGTGAACGATTATTGGTTGTCTGTCCAAAGGAATCGAAAACTCCAGGCATTATGAAATTCACTGGGCATGAAGATGAAGATTTTAACAAGCAATAGGTTTTTTTCTTGTTTCATTGTATGCCACTTGTATGCCATCTATTATCAATTCAGTTATCAATTCAAAGTTAGCAATACTGCAAGTGAGAATGAGAATGCTTGGTTCACTATTTACTGGGGCTTATGATTTTAGAAATGTAATGTTAGAATGCAAGACTGATCAGATAGCTTTAGAGATTTGTGCACTGGCTTGTGAAATTGTGTGTTATTCATCATGGCCAACTACTACTACCAGAGACGGTTGATGTTCTCAACGGTTGATGTGAAGATCTTTGCTACTACTACTATGGGCTTACCAGGGCTACATGTCAAGCAAGTTTCAGTCGACTTGTTGTTTCAGTGCCCTATAATCACTGACGGAAACTTGGATACGAGAAAAAAAAGACAGATTTTGCCATTTTTTGCCTGTCCAAAGATGGGTGTAAGGGTTCAATGCTCCTTGACAACGATGTGTAAATATTTTCAGCTGGGGCACGGTAAGGGAAATTTTTCAAAATTTCAAATACTTTGAAAACTTTTTAATTAAAAGAATTCCCAAAAAAATAAGTTTCCCCTTTTTTGTTTAGTCTTTACTCTGCACAGAGGAGAGCGTGCCAGTGTCACGGTGACAAACCAGTCTCCAACTCCCCTTAATGCAGCCTGCTTTTATTCAAACACACTGCACTTAAGAGAACATATACTTCTCTCCTTATCTTGTCACACCTCTGACATGGAAGAAGACCCGCTATGGATTCATCCTTGAGATGTTTGTTATTCTAACTTGCTGGAACATTCTTTTCACACAGACACACTCTTTACTAAACAACATTAATGATAACTAAATTCTAGATTATAACAACTCGTTTGATCCACCAGTGCATCCACCATGACATTTATGCTGATACTATCATACTGTTATTTATGAAGAGCCCCGGAGGTGTCACAGCAAGGTTTTTGGGCATTAAGAAAATGTGTGCACATTTAATTAATAAGATGGCTAAATTGCATGCATGTTTTAGTAAATCATGCACACATTTTACTAAATTGTGCACTCATATCCATAATCCATACAGTCACATGGTCTGCCATGAAGTATTCACTGTAGTTAGATCCTGTTGAGATACTTATGTGTTGCCAAATTTCCACCTTGATATCAAATGCTAACAACCACAGCCTTTTTCCCCTAATGACAAACAGTCCTTGTTTCCCGATACCGCACACTGTTCGCGCGCTAAGACTTACTGAAGTTGTTTACTTTTCTAAGTATGTTCCCCAAACCATCTCTTACGATTCTTATTCATTAAGTTGTTCTTAACTACCTCTTAAGAGGCCAAATCCATGTTTCTGGTAGCCTATCGATTGTTGTCATTTCTAGGGGTGGGCTTTACCGTTCATTGTCGGGAACTAGTTCTCGTCGTTCAGTTCATGAAAACAATATGTTCGCTAAGTTCGTTCGTTCGGATTACGTCACGTGACAAGTTATGTGTCGTTATCTACCCAGTAGGCTACAAGCGTGGGAACCGGGATCCAACGACTGAACGACCACAAGAGGAACGAACTGACGAACTGAAGGAATGCACAAATGATAGGGCCTACTCTAGGTCAGACCAGGGAGTCCGTCATCCACTGACCACTGAACAATACCATCAATGAATGACTAAACCCATTAAAAATGCCAACATTCATGAGACAGAAAATGATAAGAATTTAATTACAAATAGCATTTACTGTTTCACAGATTAGATAACTGAAAGCTCTGGATGTAGTATGATTGTGCTTAATAAATAACCATACTTTGTGTCTCACAAAGAGATGAACATATGAGAACGTTTCAGACTCAATATGAATAACGGTGTTGTATTGGCTGGTTGGGTGGCGTGGCTTGACCAGTGTCAAAGACGTGTTTTCTGTACCGCTCTGGGCTTGATTCTCGACCGAACGAATGACGACCGATAACGAGAAACTACGAACCAGTTCGTGTCGGTCATCCCAAAAAAACGTTCAAAAGAACCGGTTCGTTTGTGAACGACACAAGCCTATCGGCAGCCAACTGAAAGGTGCATTAGCGGCACCATTGACTCAGTCTATGAGTGCCACCGACTGGGTAGGATCAATTAGTTCAGTCACACATGCGCATTTGCGCAACGTCCTATAGCTTCTGTGTTGGGGTTATTTCCCTGTTTTATTTGTGTCTTTTAGTTTTTTTCGAGTCGTTCGTTCATCACGTGACAGCCCCATTACTTAAACCAACGCAGTCTGAGCCGGAAAGTGCGGAAACATAAACGATTAGTTTATCTCTCGAGTGCTACTGCTTTCCAATCGTTCGTTTGACACTGGCTCAGTTAGGCTCCTCAGTCAAGTATTAACATAAAATTCAATTTGGGGCTATGTGATCATACTGTGGTGAAATGAATGGACAATGATTGAAGGGAATGTGTGGACACTAATTTTTATTTTTACCATATTACGGTAATCTGGAGGGGGATATGTGGGTGTGAGGTGGGGCTGTCACGTAGTGACCGTCTGATTCAAAACAAAAGCGAGAACTTGTCAGATGCTGGGTGCAGGGCAGGTGTAGACCAAAGACCCAGGTAAACAATGAATTAATATTTGCTGTTTCTTATAGCATTATAGTTTTGTCTTGTTTGTTGTGTGATCAACATTTGTGTAAGCAGTAGATGTGTTTGGGAGGTAACAGCCTAATATTTTAATTTAGCTCAAATGAACGAAGAACTAACGTGGAGACTGCATAGGGTTGGCTAATGGGGCTGTCACGTATTTTTATAAAGTGAACGAGATGAACGAGAGGACTCGAAAAAAGTTTAGTTCACTTTAATGACCAAGACACAAACAAACTTGTCAGTTAGGTGAACGGCTTTTCCCACTACTAATTTGCGGCTTTTTGAGCATGCGTGAAGTTTGTTTTATGAGCGTTAAAGTGCCGGTGTCGTCAAAAAAATATGCAATTTAAATTTTAATATGGCATGTATTAGTGAAATGTCTTTGCATTTTATTGGAATTGAAAGACGGAAAAAAAATTAAGTTATTTTGGCGTTTTATTTACGTTTTTAAGTACAAAATGCAACACAACCATGTCAGATCTTCCATGGTACAACTACAAGTTCAGAACTACTGTAGTTAGCGATAAGAAGGTTTTGGGAAATTGGGCCCTGATCTGTAACATGAGAAAGGGACACATACTGTAGGCTACAACTTATTCTCTCCCAGCTCTAAGCATTGATGTGTATGTCTGTGGTCTAGTCCTGTCACTGGTTCAGCCGAGGTTCAGAACATTGAGTGTTTGATCATAACAAGTAGAAATAATTTAAATAAAATAATGTGGTGAAGAAGAGTAATAAAGTGGTGAAGAAGAGAAATAATAAAAAAAATAAAGTGGTGAAGAAGAGTAACTTATACCAAATACAGGCTTACACAAAAGGAAGAGGGAAATTGTAGTCACTTTGCTGCCTCCTAGTGGTCAGTTGTCAAAAGCAAATAGGTGTCATATGGTAAAGTCCATATGATCATTATCAAACCTGCCATAGTTATTGGCTGGAAGGTGAACTTATGCACACATGATTATGCAAATAGTCAGACTGTTCACATCTCTTCAACGTCAGAAGTGCTGGATTTGTAAGTGTCTACCACCAGGGGATGCTGTACCCCCACATACACATGCAGTTCTGTACCTGCTGCACACACACACACACACACACATACACACACACACACACAGCTGGGTGTGGCAGGAAGAGTCTTGCCAGTGATAAACCTGCGTGTCTACAGGGATACGCATATGTTTGAGTGGGTGGCATGACGCCTTTCCTCTCAAAAAAGAGATAAGTTACCTTAGGTTTCGGAAGAAGCATTTATTAAATAAAAAATTCTGAATACCTAAATTAAAACCCCTCCTCCACCTCCATATTATAGTGGTATCCCTGTGTAAGAGTGTGGTAAAGTTTCTTTTCTTTTTTTCTTTTGTTTTGAATCGGAGGTAGGCAAGAGTTTTTACGATCACGGTGTTCTCATAAAGGGCCTTGAGCAACTTCTGAGATTGTGCAGGTACAACTCTCTTTTTTGCAATCAGTGTAAACACTTGGATGATAATATCACCTGAGAAGGAGTCGGGAATGCATCAAGCGGTTGACAGCATGGGAACATGTCATGGTGGTGCTGTCATTTAATGATGTGTTTGGTTTCGGGCTAAAGTTTCATCATGCCCGGCATAATTATGATACAGAGACTGAGAGAAGGAACGCATGTCCACCGCCTGGAATCCCGCTTGGCCAGTCCAGAACAATGGAGCGGATCCAAGCGTTACAGAGGTACTGTAGAAACAGGAAAGCACCCCCCTTCACATCCCAGGGTCAGTCCCAGCTGCCACCATGTTTGCACCATTGTGTTGCCATGGCAAATGGGCTCAAGGTAAATAAACAAAGACAGGCGTGTGGAATATTTGAGTCATGTAGGAGGAGAGGAAAGTGAAAAAGGAAGTGAAGAAAAAAAACTTATAAAGAACATTTGATAATATCTCTGTTTTCTGTAACTCTAAATTTATCTTTTGTTTCTTTAAAATTCAACACTCCAGAGTTATTTTAAATTTACCTAGACTTCCATTTTCACTGACTGATGTCGAGTCACACCATGTCAAATACATGTAAAGATACGCACCCACAGACATGCATGCACACAATGCATACTTTTTACAACATTATATTTTATGTGTAAACCTCTTCTGCTTTGGCAATGCAAAAATGTTTGTCACTCGCTCACTTGAATTGAATTGAGTTGTCGCTGCATATGAAATGTGCTATATAAATAAACTTCTTTGTCCGGTCTTCATTATACAGCAGTAAATAAATGCACACTATATCATGATAGATGTGCTGATTGTACATTAACTAAGAACTGTTGCCTGACTTTAAATACATCAGCTCAACCCACACAGTAAAATCTGCCATCTATCTGTGTGGCAAACAAACATGTTTAATGAGTAGCAAGGTTTTTTTTTTTTTACCATACATCAGCTTTGTCAGGGTGTTGGGCGTCTTTGGCAACAACAAAATGACATCACTACATGCTCTCATCATCATTAGACACCTGGGTAAACAGGTACGCCCCCCCCCCCCCGTATCACACACACACAGATGAATCCACCACACCTAAGGACAGGTGGGTTCATCAGTGACAACACCTTCATCAATAAAAATGGAGCACTACTTAGTCAACCAATACAGTTTACATACATGTGTGTAGATGCTTATGTGTGTATCAAATGTCCATTACATGTGCATTAGTATATTATTAATTTCAATCAGAGACTCCCTTATCAAGTGCTATGTGTATGCATTACATTTTAATGTTTTACACATAGCATATATGATGATTTAGCACAGTGGCCTACTCAATGACTCATGAATTTATCTCCATCGAAATAAGTATTTGGAGAAAGAAACACTTTTATGATAGACTATTTACTCTACTACATTTAGTATTTACTTTTTAACACATGAGTGTGAAGCACCAAACATAAAAGGTCTTTGTTTGAACAGGCTGTTTGAATTTTCTAGGGTGGGGCAGGCAAAATTGTTTGCTGCAGGGTATATGGAAGTGGCTAGAAGCTAGTACAACTAAAGCAATTCAGGGCCTGTTTCAGAGAGTGCATTGGTTGAAAAATCACTTCCATGGAATGGTCCACTTCAATCTGACCCCTAACACACACACACACACACACACTACTTTTTTCCTCCATTACTATGCCATGTTCTGCTTGTTCAAATAAACTTCAGTGGGTAAGTGAGAAGGGGGTGGGGGAGAACTCCTAGAACTCCTAGTTAATCTTAAAATTCAAACGTTTTTGAAAGCACCTTGTGGACAAGAAATGACCCACTGCTTTCATGGTTTACTCAGTTCAGCCCTCATCTGTCTGAACTTTCTTTCATTAAAAAATGCAATACATGTACAACACATTAATATTTTTTATGAAAATAACCAAAATAACACACCAACCAATATAGTATAATAGAGATGTTTTGGGTTGTCCTGGTGATTTTGATCACAGAAGCTCTGAATTCAATTACAGGAAGTGCAGAAGAGGTCAGCTGCAATTGAAGATGCGCATCAAGGACAAAGCCTCTGTAGGATGTTAACACTGCTTGTTTTAGCCTGCAGGTGTGTAGTATGTCTGAGCTGTGCACTGTGCACTCAACTGAACTGTGTACTCTTGTCTTCACGGCTCATTGAATGCCTTATTATCCTCTAAACATATATAAAGCTTCTAAACATCTAGTAAAGCCTCTGAATATAAGTAAATCAATTAAGGCTGTATTAAGGCTCTATTGTATTTCTACAATAGAGCTTTTTATACAAAATGTAAGTCTAGCACTCTAAAGTGTGCTAGCAAATAAACAAAAAAAGTAGACAGACCCTGAGACATAGTGTTGCTACTGTTTGTCAAAAGGTGTATTATTTAGACATCTCCACCTCAGGGGAATAGTCAAACAACCATGCGTAGCATTCTTTGGAGGATTATCTTACAAAAAAATTAAACATTATGCATGAACTACTTTGCATAGATAACTGAGGTGTTTTGTGAAAGCTAGGGGATGTATGCAATGGTTTACTCATTAATGTCAGTAAAAATTCTATTCTTATATGTCATGTGATAAGAATGTTCAATGTGTGTGTCATTTGAATCTGTCATTTGAGTCTTAACCTTGGTGGTACATTTTTATCTAATTTTTTTATTTTTATTTGTTTAAATGTCTGGGAAATGTTTAGATTTTATGACTTTCTTCACCTGGGACAGGTATCAGGACTCAGGTATAGGCCTTTGTGTCAGAGATTCTGCAGGCACACACAGACCAACGCTCACCTCTGTGAGAAAATGCCACCTGAGTCAACCATGAGACATGTGTACATGGGACACGAATGAATGTCTCACTAACGGCTGGATGGGTGCTTGCTACAACCACTCCTCACTGGCGAACACTCTACAATGTCACATGAGAGCACGCAAAGCAGAGATATATCACTTTGTGGCTGAGCTGAGATTTTTCTCACTGTTTGTATGCACCTATTGCACATCCAATGCAAGTTTGGATGCCAGTTATTAGTTAAGTGCAGTCCTGCAGTTAGTGTTTCTGGCCATTTAGATGGCAATTTTTCAACCAAAACCCCTTTCTTAGGATCTAAACTCTACAAAAACATTCACCTTATAATTGTTCAGATATCTAGTTAGAATAAGGGTGTGTCTAAATTTGAAGAAAAAAAAATCTAAAACCAGTGCTAGAATGGTATATTGCAGTATATTACCTCTTTCAGTTGTGGATCATTTGGATCCAAAATCAGAGACTTTACCAAAAAAGACAGTAGACTACCATCATGTGCAATCATGTGATATTCTCCTATAAACCCTTGAGCTGGCTGGCACTACATCTAACGCTGACTCTGCATGGCACCACATTTAGATGTCTAAGGAATGCACTGAGAGATTTTCAAAGGCTCAGGAGCCTCTTATCCCACCTCCGTTGAGATGGCTTACTGATTCCGGGCATCAAGAGTGACTCAACTCTGAAAGCAAAAACAGGCTTGTTGACACCCGTTTGCGATGTATGGTCATAACTTTCCCAAGAGTTGTCTCTGTGTGTGTATGTCTGTGTGTGTGTGTGTGTGTGTGTGCGTGTGTGTGTGGGGGGGGGAGGGGTTAGACTTTAGTGTTCAGTTGTTTAGTGTCTACAGACTGCATTGTTCAGTGCTTTAGAGTCTAGAGACTGCATTGTTTATAGAGACCGGTGATGTTTACAGTAAATGTCTTGTTATGACTAAGAGGCCCCACCTATGTGCCATCTGACCCACCCAAAAACAACCACGCCTCACTGTAGGTCCAACCTCACCACTGGACCAAACTGCATCCTGGAGGTGCCACATGATACAGGCCATGCTTATGAACCACTAACCTGCCTCCACACTAGCCAAACATGCTGTGGCAGACACACACGTGCACTCTCTCTCTCTCTCTCTCTCTCTCTCTCTTGATGCATTAGCACTCAATCTCTGCTTTGCTTATTTCTAGTGCGGTTCTGTAAGATTCCATGCAAGTCTAGCTAGGGATTATTCATTAGAACTATCAATATGATTTCTGAAATAGAAATAGATGGTTCTGACTTTTTGAAGTATTCAAGCACCCACATTTACCCACACACATTCACACACACTCACACACATTCACACACTCACACACACACACACACACACATGCACACAAACACACACACACATAGACCTATCTCTTTGATTTTACTGTAAGTTAAGATTGAAAAAGAAATCTATTACTGAGCTTGTGTAATATTTTATGTAGTCCAGCAACATCCTAAACACAGACACAGGACAATTGAGGTAAAAAAAAAAGGCATCACTATGACTATTATGTTTAAAAAGGATGTGTGCCAAGGATGGGCGAGGTGCGGGTGTATGTCATGAGCAGACAAAGGAGGGCCTGTAGGTGTTTGTGTGACCAAGAGTCTGCTCCACACCTGGAGGGCGAGCTCTGGCACAGCACAAGATGCCTAACTGATGCGCTCGCCACCTCCACCCATCTGACTAATAAGACATACTCAACCCTTCAGAACACACAGTGTGTGTCTCTAATCATCCTTCACCTGGAGAAGAATTAACAAATAAATAAATAATATAATAAATAAAATAAATATACCTCTTAGCAACATTCTGTTTTTCTCTCTCACGAGCTCCCTCTAAAGACCGCTGTATTGCATTGTATTGCACTGCATTCTATTGGAGGTGGACCGCGCTGCTGAACAGGGAAAACTCCCTTCCACGAACTTACTTATTTCTCTTTCTTTCTCTTACTCTCTCATTATTATTTGTCATTTAATTCAATTATTTTTTAAATTTAATTCAATGTGCTTTCTGGCATGACTTTACTGGCATAACATGAAATTCGTAATGGTGTTTTTGAAAGAATGTAATAAATAAATAGTAACATGAAAAGGGCTGAAAAGGATGAGGGGAAGAAAAAAAAATATATAAATAATATATAATAAAAAACATATAGAAAATATGTTATGAATGTATATGGTATAGATCTCTCTCTCTCTCTCTCTCTTTCTCAGACACACACACACATACACTCCCCGTTATCTTTGCTCTATCTCTATCTGTCTAGCAGGGCTGGAAGTGTGGATGGATGAACCCCTGGTGCCACTGGTGTTAACTGGAGCTGGAATGAATGTATTCAGAGTGGAATTGAGGGCCCCTTCGGTAGACCTCTACAAAAGAAAAGCATGTGGTGAAAGAAAAGTTCACCCTGAACTCACTTTCATGCATGGAAAACCACACACACTCACACAGTTGTGTGTTATACAGACACATTCCTGCATGTGTGTCTCTTAAGTTTCAGACTGTTGAAATCTGTTGAAATCCTCTTGCAACAAGATTTGAAAAAGAAATTGCACTATGCTGTGATCTTTCTCTCTCTCTCTCTCTCTCTCTGTCTCTCTGTATGTGTGTGTGTGTGTGTTTGCATATATGCTAGAGAGAAAGATTGCCACAATGAAAAGAAATATGACAAGTAAGGAACACAAATATGTGAGAGGGCGAGAGAGAGACTTTTTCGATTGGTCTCAGTTGGTCCGTTCCATACTTTGCAACCAGCACCTGGCACACACAGATAACACTGCAATTTTCTTAAAGGACCAGCTAACATTTCACGCATGTGTGTATTTTTGTACAGTATTTATATATATATTTCTCTCTCACTTTCTCTCTCTCACTCTAAACAGAATTTATATGAATATCTGTGAGAGAGAGTGTGTGTGTGTGTGTGTTTGTGTGCATGGTCCCCCGACAGCTGTGCCTCATTCACTGTGACCATGTCTCACCCGGCCTCCCCAAATGCATCAGAACATGGTGTTCTCTGAGGCGAAACAGTGGAGGGGCTCCACAAAAGGCTGCTACAATTCCTGATGAGCTCTGAGGTGTCTAACGTTCAGCCTTCATGTTTTTGTAAGAGTCATTTTTCATGGCCAATGGAGAAGAGGAGAAGAAGGCAGACAAGGGAATGGAAGGCTCAGCTTCTTTTCTATTGTATTCCTTTATCAGAGGGGCAGCTCCCAAACAGGATGCACATGAGCTCCTAAACAAAGAGAGAGAGAGAGAGAGAGAGAGAGAGAGAGATGTAGAATAGAGTGCAAGAGAGGAAAACAGGCAGTGGGAAGTGGAGAGGGTTAAAGGACAAAGGGGAGAGAGGGGGAAAGGAAAAGAGGAACCAAAAAAGGGAGGAGAGAGAGAGAGAGAGAGCAAGAAAGAGAAATAATGATAGTCATAGGTCATAACTCTCTCTTATATGTGAGTCAAAGTTTTCCCTTTGACCTTTCCCCACCTCATGCCTCTCTCTCTCACTCCCTCTCTCTTACTCCCTCTCTCTCACTCCCTCTCTCTCACTCCATCTCTCGGGGGAGTATCTGAGGCAATACAAGACTCCAGATGTGCGTTGTGGTCTGATGGGGTGGAGAAGGTGGGGGATGAGGGGGAGGTGGAGGAGGTGGCTGAGCTCCAAGCCTTATCTCACCACCCCTGTACTCTCCGTCACAATGCCTGGCTCCAAAAGCAACAACCCTGAGGAGTCCCTCCTCCTCCCTTATAACCCTCACCAACAGGTCAAAGACACACACACACACACATACACAGCTCTTCTCCACTCCCACGAATTCTGTTTAAGTCAGGGGAAAAGAAGGGAGGGGCCGCACAATGGCCCACTGACATAACCACCAGAACACTCTCTAACCCAGACGAGTCATCCCTGTTTGCATAGCAACCGTAGTTGCGTTTACTCTGAGCAGGGAAATTAGAAGGCCTCCAGCGTTTGACTACGCTATGACCTCATCAAAGCCACCTTACACTCCTAGAGTCCCAGCGGCCCACAAATACAACCTATGGGACAGTCTTGAAGGGAAGAAGCAGGTTCCTGAGCACATGACCTCAGTGATATGCCAAAGGCAGTGCCCGAGAGGTCTAGGCAGAGAGTGAGCTGACAAATAGTCTGACCTCGATCCAGGTCTTTCTATTGTTCATAACCACTTTATCCAAGAACCTTTTTGACATTCCTAAAACTTTCAGTTGTTTGTTAAATATTGACACAAGGTGCATGGTGTTCTTCATGCTTGAAAGTTATACTTGACAATCGTGTGTTTCATTTTATCTGTTTGCACTGCATTTGTCAAAAGCCACCAAAAGTCAATACAGGTGTGATATCATGCATTGCAGGGATAAGCCATTTATACGAAACACACACACACTAAAACTATGTTATCCTATGTTAACCAAAAATATGTTATTTCATGGTAGCAAGAGTATTGTAGGTTCGCTTAAATATAAAGGAATATTTATGCATTCAACGACAGACACTCACTCTTTCATTCACTCCCTCTCTCTCATACACAAACACCAACATGTGGGTGCTTGCCTCAGGCGCAAATAACCTGAGATACACTTACATGCACCCTGCTCTCACAAAGACATTCTTTGGACTACACAGACTGTATTTGTAACAGACAGACATCATACCCACACACACACACACACACACACACACACACACACATATATATATATACACACATACAGTACGTACATAAATTCACACATATTCCTTTACACTTCCTTAACATAGCGTAAGCTGGTTCTTTAAGGAAACCACCTTGGTATCTGTGTGTGCCAGGCTCTGGTTGTAAAGTATGGGAGTGTAAAACTAAGACCAATCCAGAGAGTCTCTCTCTCTCTCTCTTGCTCTCTCACCTTTTCCTCTCTCTCTTTCTCCTCTCTCTCTCTTGCTCTCTCACTTTTTCTCTCCCTCTCTCCTTCTCTCTCTTTCTTTGTTTTAGTCTCCTTCTCATTATTCCTGTTGTGCACCACACCGTTTTTTTCTTCCCACTGTGGCAATCTCTCTCTTTAACACACACACACACACACACACACACACACAGGCTCTAATCCAGACGTCCCCTCCCTGCTCTCCCTGCAAGGCCCGCCCCAGGGCTTGGGCAGGACTATATGAGTCCCGTCCAGCCTTGGATGCAGCCGCAGACTTCTCCAGGAGACTCTCTATCCTGTCCAGTCCTTCTCTCTCTCTCTCTCTCCCTCCAGCACAGTCAGACAGACAGCATGTACAGCTACCGTAGCTCCAGCTCAAGCGGGCCAGGCTTCACCGGCGGCTCCACCATCATCTCCCAGCGCCGCGTGGGCACCATGTCAGCCGTGCCTAAGGCCTTCAGCGTCTACGGCGGCGGCTCTGGCGGTGGCACGCGCATCTCCTCATCCTCCGTGCGCACTGTGTCCTCAGGCTACGGCGGTGGCATGGGCATGGGTGGGGGCATGGGTGGCGGTTTCAACCTGGCCAGCGCCCTGGACTCAGACACCATCCGCGTGAACGAGAAGGCCACCATGCAGAACCTGAACGATCGCCTGGCCAACTACCTGGATAAGGTGCGCTCGCTGGAGAAGGCCAACGCCGAGCTGGAGGTGAGGATCCGTGAATACTACGAGAAGAAGGGCCCAGCGGCAGAGAGGGACTACAGCAAGTACTGGGCCATCATCAATGACCTGAAGGACAAGGTGAGTCCTCCTTGGCATGGATCCCTGGATTTACTATTACTGGATGTTTTATTATAAAAAAATGCTGGAACACATAGTATTGACTAATCAAGTTAATTCACATGCAAATACAAATGCATGTTGTAACTTTGAGGATCTTTGATAGTAGAGGTTAAAGAATAGAATAAAGTAGAATGTTGAATGAAAGTAGAATATAGAGAGACACATGTTAGTTATCAGGACCACACCCCTCAGTCCAAAGCTGTTTAACGGTTGACTGTTAAGAGCAGTGGAAAAAAATGGCCACATTACATTGTCATCTGTTTCAGAAGTAGGCAGAAGTAGCCAAAGTAGGCTAGAGAAGTACACTTCTGCTTGAAATTACAAACACAGAAATGCATGAGGAATGTGTGTGTGTGTGTGTGTGTGTGTGTGTGTGTGTGTGTTGGTCATTACTTCTTTGGTACACGTCACACTACATGCCTTCATGCAGAGTCTGATCCATGCAATTGTGTTTTATACTGTACTTCAACAAATGGACTAATCCATAACTGATAAGGAATCAAAATGTTATTTGTTTTTTTGTGTGTGTTTTAAGGTTTAAGCACAACCTAGATTTCTCAACTGAAACATGAGTGTTTAGAGTATCAGATTAAGATTTGAGAGATTGTTTCAAATGGGTTCATTGTTTTCATACACTCATATCCTTTTATTGGTCTTATCAAGCTCAATATGTCGCAACCTGGCTGTGTAAATATTCTCACCTCTCCCATTTTCTCCTGCTAGATCAATGGTGCCACCATCAATAATGCCAACATCCTACTGCAGATTGACAATGCAAAACTGGCTGCTGATGACTTCAAGACCAAGTGAGTCTTTAAACACATATACACACACACACACACACACACACACACATCAGCAAGTGTTTTGCATTACGTTGCATTTGGGCATTCCTCAGTACTATTCATACAGCATCAAATGCCATGGATGCCCATGTAAACCCATATCAGTGTATGGCATCGGTTTCCTTCTGTCACCATTGCTTTGCACGAGGTCCCATTCTCACCTGTGCGCGTGTTCCTGGCAGGTACGAGCATGAGCTGATGATGCGCCAGTCTGTGGAGGCGGACATTGCAAACCTGCGTCGCCTGCTTGATCAGACTACCCTGACCAAGGCCGACCTGGAGATGCAGATCGAGGGTCTGCAGGATGAGCTGGCCTTCCTCAAGAAGAACCACCAGGAGGTACACGACACACCCTCTCAACATTCCTTTCTTTCTCTCTCTCGTTTTCTGACTTCTACCTTTTATGGCACAAGCCAGTTCGTAATAACAATCACTAACAGAGCCTCATTCCAGCTGCGGGTCATCATCTGTCCAACTACTTCAGATAGCAACCCCTACTGTGACCCAAAATAGCTCAAGTACCAAAAAAAGGAGGGAGAGGCAAGGGAGAGGCAATGTAACATGATATGGGTGTGTGTGTGAAGATGTTACATGTTGAACAACTGTTTAAATCATTGCTCCCCTTTTTTTTGGTAAAAATAGCAAATTTAGTTGACTCTACCTGGAGTGGCTATACACGTATTATACACATGTTGTTTAGTGGCAAACAAACTAACCCAAAGGAAGTGGTAACCCTCTTGGGTTTACCATGCTACAAAGGGGGTTAACCATGGTAGTGGTATTTGGCAGAGTACATCATACACATTTGTCCCACATTTGCAAACACTAGGCTATTATCCTAATTCCAATAAATTGGGAAAACAGTAAGCATAACAAATAGTAAAAATAAAATCAAGAGTTATCACTGAGCATCGACTTACATGCTTATCACTGCCACCACCCACCTGCTATCCTCCACACATAAGGTGTTTCCCGTCATTGTACACTACACACTGTAATCCCAGCTATCTAACAGGATACTAATCACCCCCTCCCCTATACACACACGCCTACTCACATTCACATACATACACACACTTACATATACACTCACTCACACACACACACACACAAAACACACACACTCACCTTCTCTGTGGCCTCTCTCCGCAGGAACTCGCCGCCCTCAGGTCCCAGGTCAGCCACAACGTGAATGTGGAGGTGGACGCTGCACCCCAGCAGGACCTCAACAGGGTGCTGGAGGAGATCCGCAGCCAGTACGAGACCATGATCGACAAACACCGCCGCGACCAGGAGGCCTGGTTCAACGACAAGGTGGGTCGGACAAGCATGAGATCTGTGCGCGCAGACAGGTTTATGCATGGACACTTCTACACTCTTACAGTGATACATACAGTAGGATCTAGATTAGGTGGGTCTCGCATGATTGCACAAAAACAGGTCATCAAGAAAATATCAACTTACATGAACCAAAAAGGTCATAATAATGAGATGAATCTGATTTTCTGAGTTTTGTTTATTATTCTTGCTAGAATCCTTTTGCTTAGAAAAGGCCACATCCCTTTTTCTGTTTGAGGAATCTATCTCTATTGCAAGCCATAAATTGCACCAGTAATAAACCCAATTGCTAAATTATAGAGTCATAATTTAGCTAACATGTCACAGCTTGCCATCAGACGCAGTCAAAGCTGCAGTGCTGCCAGTGACATACCTGATGATGTTTACACGCATCTAGGGTGTCTCAGTGATGAAGGGTGGATGAATGTAGCCATTGTTTCTGCACTGATGCACGATAGAAAAGTAACTGAGTCTGTGTGTGTGTGTGTGTGTGTGTATGTGTGTTTGACAGTCCTCTTCCCTGAGCAAGGAGGTGGCCATCAGCACAGAGACCATCCAGACGTCCAAGACAGAGATCACTGATCTCAGGCGCACACTGCAGGGTCTGGAGATTGAGCTCCAGTCTCAGCACAGCATGGTGAGTCTGAGCGACTGACATGGGGTCAGTCGAACCCACTTGGCTTCATGCAGGGGACATTTTTTGGAACAAACGTCATTCATTTATTGGGTTTTGAAAGTCTTGAAGTTATACACGACACACATTGCACTAACATAATGCTACAGTTCATGGACACACAAACACTACTAACAAGTCAGGTTTAACATTGTGTCACAATCATAGCAAGAAAAGCTATTAGAGAATGCAACGCAATGTGTAGACAAACACTACTGAAAAACCTATATAGCCACTGTGACACTATTAGATTTAAGTTGTTTGAAAGAAATGAGTATACTCCATGTGCCTACATCATGACGTCATTTAGGAACCATTAACATGAAGGATAACAGGATGTAGCGTGTGAGAGGTGAAACCTTGTTCAAGTTAAGAGTGTATACAGACGGAGAGCTGCTAAGGGAAGTTTGGTCAGGAGCCAGGAGTCGTTATGTAAGGCCCGGACAGAGTTAGTAATGCAAGGGCAGGAAATGGAGGAAGGAGGGAGATGTTACGAGAGGGACC
The DNA here is from genome assembly GCA_017657215.1 of Limnothrissa miodon. NCBI lineage: Eukaryota > Metazoa > Chordata > Actinopteri > Clupeiformes > Clupeidae > Limnothrissa > Limnothrissa miodon. The sequence goes on from JAGFZM010000016.1 coordinate 746,398, forward strand.
GAGGGAGAAATCTGCCCTGATGGATAACACTATACCCCAGCGCACGCTGATGCTGACGACAGGATCACACGAAATCCAAACACAGCCAAAACACACACACACACACATTTAATGGTTTATTAGCACACTATCAAAATTGATTTGATTTGTGCAAGATTTTCTTTCCTCATCAAATACCAAAGCTGGATTTTCACCCCTGGGGTCTGTATTGGCTTTTAAGGTAATGTAGTCTAATTTGGTCATATTATACCGTATTTGCAATGCCCTGGGCTCTCTGAATCCTTCACTCACCACACACTTATAAATTCCCCTGCCTGTGGTCCATTCCTCCTTTCCCCTGTTTGCTGAAATATGAGCCGTTTGCTGGAGAAGTCTCCCTCTTTTTCCTCCAACTGAGGAGTGAGGCCAGCAGAAAGGAATTTGAGGGGAGTTGAGGGGATGGGTAGAAACGTTGTCAGAAAAAGTAGGCCCTCTCACCCTCAAACGCATAGTTACACATCCTCGCTACTCTCACCTTCTCGCTACTTTCACTTTTTCTGGGCACAGATGGTTTTCGCTGAGGTCAGGCAGTGTCTTATATAAGCACAGAAGACCATAAAAAAGAGAGCTGTTTGTCAAGTCTCTCCCTCTTTTCAAAAGACATCATATTTTAGTGCTTAGGGAATAGTTAGTGCAGGAAGGTTTGTTCCCTAAAAGGGCAAGAACCAGCTTGGGAGCCCACATTTATCCGTGCTACATGCAAACCCTGGTCACAGCACAGCTGCTTCATGTGACAGCTGATGACTGCATTATAAACATGAAATTTCTTCTCATTACTCTTCTGTAGGGATAAATGCAAATGTATTTATTATGTAAATAACTTACAATGGGATCATTTCTTGGGAATTACAAGGGGATTACAAGCCCCATGTGATGAATGAAACTACACTATAATGTATAAATACAGACCACATATATACATACTAGAACTCTACACAGCAACACAAACTGTATGTAGCCTGCAGACAGATTATCTTTTCTTCATTTGAAGCTTCAGCAGTCAACGGTTAATAAGCAACTGTTAAGTCAACAGTTATTAGCCAACCACACAAACACTCAAAATAATAACGAAATAGACAGGAAGATTAGACAGCTAATAACTCTTCTCTTACAGAAAGCGGCTATGGAGAACACGCTGCGAGACACAGAAGCCCGCTACAGTGCCATGCTGGCTGGCTACCAGAACCAGATCAACATGCTGGAGCAGGAGCTGTCGCAGGTGCGCGCCAGCATCGAGCAGCAGGGCCGAGACTACTCCATGCTGCTGGACATCAAGAGCCGGCTGGAGGCAGAGATCGCCACCTACAGGGGGCTCCTGGAGAAGGAGGAGTCACGGTAGAGGGTGACACGGCCGCGCGCCACGGCCACAGTACCCAGCAGCTGGGGGAGGGCATTTGTGTTGGCATGGGCCAGGTGGAGGGGGGGATGATAGAGGACAGGTTTGTGTGAAAGAAAGAAAAAGAAGAGTTGACACTGAAGTATAAATATCATAAAGAAGTCTGCATGTCTTATTTTGAACACAACAGTGTCCTTTGTCTTGGACAGGCCATGAATAAATCCCTCATTTTGGCTACTAAGAATGTTCTGAGTACTCTTATTGCTTCATCTTACAGCACCTCCTCATAAATTACTCAGCTGTGTTGTCCAAAGACTAAATAGTAAATAGTAAATGGACTGCATTTATATAACGCTTTTCCAGTCCTACAAGCACTTTATGCGCTTTACCTTGTTTGCAATTTGAAGTTCAGTAACTTGCTCAAGGAGAATTCAGTGGTGTAGCAGGGCTCGAACCTACCCACCAGCTGCAGAAGAGTTAACCACCTCACCAGCCACTATCACCCCAAGACTGCAATGATGGAAAGACAGTTAATCATATTGATGAATCCTAAACTGATTAATACATGTAGTGATTTGTAATAATGGGTATTTTGAGAATAGTAACACACAAAATAATGGTTTTAAAGATTTTAAATTATGAGTCCTTTGCCTCCCATAGTGGGCTGAGACAGAGTCAAGAGTGAGGTGCTGACCTGTCTGAGTGTCACACATCTCTCTCTAAATTCCAGAATTCCTTACTCGAGAACACAAGGAGAGTTATATAGAGTTATATAGTAGTGAAATGCTGGGTGTGTCAGCCTAATTTTGTAGCTACATATATGGGTGGGTGGATGCTATGGGGGTTCAAATGGACGCCAAAACTTCAATCACACCACACACTCACTGAAAAAGCTACTGGGACGTAACAGAATCTGGAACTAAATTCTGCTCAACAAACAAATGATTTGCTTAATTTTGTGCCTTGTAGGCAGTGAAGGTATCAGTCTTCATATTAGTGTGTGTGTCTGTCAGTGTGTATAGTGCTTGAAAGGCATTCATGTACTGTCTATTACTCTGTGTGACACTCCACCATAAAGATAAAGCTGCAGTGAATGCTAGTCAGTTCAACAATTATTAACAAGTATAGCTTTTGGTCATACAGAGGGGTTTCAATGTCTGTATATTTGAGTGTATGTGCAAATGTAAAGGAGACAGCTTATGTTTGTGCAATATGGGATCATTTGTTATTCATGAAGTCAGTCATCTTTTTGTCTCAGCCAAAGAAAAGTAATTTGTTTCAGATGACAAGTCTTTTAGAAAGTGGAAAAGTAGCAGTATTTATGTAGCAGATCAAATATTTTCACTACTTTCTTAACAGGCTAAAGAAAGGGTAAAAAGGGTGTTTCTGGCTGGTTATGTGGTAGGTCAATGATCAAAGTATGCAGTAGATAACTTTAAGACAGATTTGGGAGTAAAATCATAGCTGATTCTAAAGTATACTGTCCACTGCTGTTTTCTAAAACTACAGGAAATCAGCTGGCCCAAGCAATCCTGTATATTTTGACAAGTTGTAATGCTGCCAGCCTGCATCATGGTCTCTTTCCCATGTAAGCTGCCCTTGGCAAGGTATAGTAGTAACTCAGCAGTGACTCCATGCTTTCGTCTGAATCATTGACCATAATTTAGTCAATGCTCTGAATAGTTTTCATTCTAATGATGTAAACATTGTTCATTTTACTATTGAAACTAATTTTCAGAGGATGCTTTGGTAAATTGTAATGGGTGTCATTCGCCTTATCTTCAGTTTTACTGCTTGATACAGTAAAGACCTTAAAAATTTGGCCTTCATACTGTAACTGCCTTTAAAATAAGTTGAGGCTATTACTGTTTTGAAAACATAGTTTACCCTTAAAGGAATAGAAAGCATAGGAACAACTCACAATAGTTACTTTGAAAGATGTTAACTGACAGGAAACACAATTTTCGTGAGGCTTGTATTGAGTTCCCCTCAATGTTCTTCCGCTGAGGGATGACAGCAGGCTCCTTGCAAGTGTGGTATATTCTCTAAGCGCCCACAAGTCTCGTTTGGTGTCACCATACCCAGGTACAGCAATGCACATAATGAACAGTTGTTTGGCAAAATGAATTTCAAGCCAAGACTCTTAATTGTTTTTCTACTGATAAACTGCAATTTATGCCTTCAGACAGACAGATAACCAGGCAACACACACATCTAATGAGCTATCATGCCAAGAGGCAGGACAGAGCTGGTAGGCTTGAGTCTATTCTTGGTATACAGTATATTTCTTCAGCTGAACATGTGTACTCATCAATAGGCCATAGAGAGATCAGAGATCTCATCTGATCATCTCCTACTCTTTTCTTTCCATCACGCCACCAACCACAACAAATAAATGCTTCCAAGAAAACCCTTTAGACCGATCCCTAATCCCTAAAGGAGATTTATATTTATCTATTTATTTATTTCGTTTTTTTGCCCTTTTTGCCTTTATTCAGATAGGAAAGTGGAGAGAATGGGGTAGGACCAGGAAATGACCTCGGGTCGGACTCAAACCCGGGTTCCTGGATTTATGGTACGGCACCTTACAGTAGCCAACTGAGCCATGGAGTCCCACAGAGCCAGGAGATTTATGATGTCCTATGATGTGTAGACCTCATCATGTATCAATGGCACACAATTTACCATTTTACATAATTACTATAGTCAGTATGGGAAATGGGGATTGGATTGGAGTAAATATTTACAAATGAATGGCCGTTTTAAAAAATAATAAATAAATAAAGACAATATCTGATAGTGTCCTGCTGTGATGGCATTCTGAATTTTCTTATGCAAGACTGCCACTTTGTGGATAAAACCTTCAACTACAATTAGATGTGTCATTAGATATTTAACAACTGAAAAACCCAACCCTTCTTTGAAAAATTGATTGAAGTACCAAACTAACAAAGTGGTGTACTCTCCTGGGTGAAAAGAATGTGAGATCCATGTGAGATCCATGACACTTAGGTTGGAGTGATGGCTAGGTAGGCAAACAGTATGGTTATGGTGACAGTTTATTTCATAGTGATAGAAAATGTAAACATTTTTGGAGAGAATTGGTTGAATCATTCTTCTGTTTGAAAGGTGCATTTAAATTCCTACAGAAAAAAACACAAGCTTTACAAAAAGCCGACATCTGTCTAGTTTTCATCAACAATAAATAGACTTTATATTTTGATAGACTTTCACACTGATAGCAATGTTTGAATTAAAAATATTAATTGCAAATGGTGCCCATTCAAATTTTTCACCGACCTTCACTGGCACTTCTCGATAACATCTTTTACTGCAGCTCGATCTCTCTGAGGGGCAAACTTGTCCACCATCTTAATTAGATGAGGATGGGAAGCCAGGAAGGCCAGAGTGTTCCGGGCATGGGCCCTGATTCAAACACAAAATAAACCAACATCAAATCATTTGATATGAGGACATAAATGTCAACCCACACAAGCATATTAAGCATATCAGTTTACAGAAGTTTAAAAAATAATGTTTTATGTGTAAAGTCTTCCTTTAACTTCTCATTTTAATTGTGGTAAACACACTAAAACTGTGCACTGATAATGAATTGTTTTTATCTTGCAGTGTTGCTTTAGGGAACATTAACTCTTCTCTGTGAGTTGATAGCCTAGTAGTGTAGTCGTGTTCACTGATTGATTTATTTAGGAAAAAGGTACTGTTCTCACCTGACTTCCTGTGCAGGGTCGATGGCCAAGCAGCTGATAGCGTGGATAAATCGGTCAGTCAGACCCTTCTTCCCTGACAGAACATGGTCTTCCCCCATGATTTCCGCCAGTTCCTCAAGATATTGTGCAGCCACCTTCCTCACAGCAGCATTACTATGTCTAAGAAACAGAGAAACACTCGGGCAAATGAACAGAAACACAAGAGACACCAGAAAATCGAAAGATTGTTTAATGGACTAGAGGAGACAAAGTTAGTATTTAGAAGGAAAATTAGGAAACCAGATGACAACAGAAATCCAGAGATCCAGGTACAGTAACACAGAGAAACTGATGAGAACCACTAGAACCAGTAAAAGCATAGCTTGAGCAGAACTTTTGTCTACCACATGTGTTGCAGTGCACAGGTGTCACTGTGTAGTCTGTTGGTGCAGTTGTAGTGTTGGGGTGCTGTGCGTGGTACTGTTGGATTTTTATTAATATATTTAAATATGGATATACATATGTATGTATGAGTTGTGTTTGCCAACAATACAGTGACTGTGAAGTCCAAGACGAATTTCCCCTTGGGGAAAATATGACGATATTTGACAATAAAGTATACTTTACTTTAGAACCAGGAAACGAGGGGATAGTGTGAAACGAAGGGTCACAAGGGTTCTCTTTCTCCCACTCACCTGAGTCCAGTGTTAATCAGGGCGTTCATGCTGCGAGAGGGGGTGACACTGTAGAGCATGTGGCCCAGTACCCGCTGCACATCT
>JAGFZM010000017.1:1165-26938 GCA_017657215.1 Limnothrissa miodon
CAGATACAGGTCATGTTTTATTCTGTGGGCCTGGACCGTTGCTGCCGCAAGTGTGTTTCCTGAGACGCAGCTGGGGAGAGAGAGACTGTGAAAGCCCTGGCAGGATGGTGGATCAATATTCTGACATGCAACACCACAGGTTCCTCTACAGACTCAGACACCACTATAGTCTGGTAAAGGGCCAGTTCTGAATGGGACAGAAGGAGTCAGAAGTGCCTTTCACACAGCTGCATATCCTGCGATTATTATCTGAATTTTGTGGGGTCAACCGTACCTTTCCACTACCAGTAGGGTCTGATGTGATGTGACGTGAACCCGTCATTGTTGCTTTCAAAGAAGGAAGGTCTGGAAACCCTTTTATTTTTTCAAAGGTGCATCCGGGATACTCAATTTATCATGCCTCCATACATTAGGGAGCAATGTGACAAAAGAGGCAAAAAATGCCGTCAAGGTGCACTGTTGGAATAGGTAAATAAAGGCATTGCCACACTGCACACAGAAGGTGTTTGACCTTGGTGGGAGACCTTTACCATGCGAACATGACAACCCTGCTTGAGGCACAGAATGCAGAATACATTGAATGGATAAAACATTAAATAGACAAAATGGCTCACATATGGCTCTCAGTGATATTAGTGTGATAGCTGTTCATCAAGGTGAGGAATGGCTGTGTGTGAGAACCTGTTGGACATGTGTGACATTTAGTGAAAGGGCACTAAACTCTGCGGTGTAAAGACACTGGGAGGGTGGAGCCGTCAGCTCACTCACACCCTCACCACCTCCTCCTCACAAACACTGTGGTCTCTGTTTAGCCACTGTAGGGTAAACACTTCCATAGATCCATTCTACAAATCATTTGGACACATGCACACATGACACAAACTGATGAATTTTAGCTGGTAAATTCCAAATGTCTTTATGCAGTAAAGTTTTTGTCATGACTCAAAAAGGATGTAATGTCTCTAAATGTATTTAATGTATATGTCTGAAAATTTATTTTAGGACACATGTATACAAGGGACATGTATTTGTGCAGCTGGCCTGGCACAATTCTTTCTCAGCTAAAAGCTAATTGGGTTTATTGCATAATGCTTGCACTACTCTACTGTCTTTTGATGAATGGAGGTTTTGGGCCAAAATGACATGCATGGACGATGACTATTGAAGTAAGTCAATCAGGTGCCCACTAATTAGATAATTGTTAGATAATAAAGAAAGGGGGGGGGAGGTGTGTGTGTGAGAGAGAGAGAGAGAGGGAAAGAGAGAGAGAAAGAGAGAGAGATGAATGAATTCTTTCATAACATTTGGACAACATCTTCAGTGTGTCTGCATGAAAACAAATCCCAATGGATATCTTATCAAACCTCTGAACCTCTGAAAGGGTGACAAACTGAATGTCAACACTTTGGCCAATCCCTCAAACCTTTCAGCACTATAGTATAATAAATAGTGACTGGATATCAAACAAAAAATGTCATAAAGAAGCAAACTGCTTTTAATCATCCAATCAACAACTATCTTGTTCCCTAATGAAACATACTGCCATGATAATCTTCACAAAGAAGAGCAACAAACTCCTTTTCAACAAACCTTTGGTTTGTGGTGAATGAACCTGCATGAGTACCGACAAAATTGGTCTGGGAATCAGTGCCTTATAAGGTCTTAAAATCAAGAGTGTCAGGAAATAAGAGTGTGCTGTGTGTAGGGGTTCATGATGTCAGCTGCCTCAATGAATCATATCAGAGAGTGACTGAATGGCTTTGTGTGCTTCTTGAATGGTAGTTAGTTAGCCTATGGAGAATGCACAGTGAACCAAAAGGACCAGCTGTATCAGCCCAGGCCATCATGGATGGGTCCCTTGGGCTTGGGCTATTCTTCTTTCCTGCCCACGGAGGCCCAGTGACTGCTGGTTCAGATCAGGATGCCTAGCTAGTGAGCCGAACACCCCCATCCTCCTCATCCTCCCACAGAGGATGACCTCATGAGGCTGTTGGTTCTGCTGCCGACTCACAGAGCTTCATGCTCTGCTGACACGCACACACACACAAATAAAACACAAGAATAGCGTGAGCTAACGTAAGCCTTCCCAAATTCCTTTGCTTTTTCCTGTGATCACGCAGTCTAAGGAATGTTGAGCCTCTTTTATCTTGGGTCAAATTCAATGGACTAATAGGGTGAAATAGGGTGTTGGGTGGTAAGCTCAAGTCCGAAAAGTTTGTACTGAGGCTTCCAACGTATTGCACTACCACCGTAGAGAAAAGACCGAGTTGAGATTGCTAACGGATGAAATACTGTGTGCAGTAAACCAGGCTCTCGTGAGGATTAATGGCCTTGTGAGAGGACAGCTTATGATATATGGCATGAACTCAATCTAATTTCCATATGGCCAAGTGAAACACGCATTCATACGGAAGCAAAATCAATCCACATCTGATGAAATACAGTCTGGTGTTAGTGGAGGCCATGGAGGTTAAAATAATTCTGGCCCTCAGTTGTCAAAACAGCACCAGGACTGAAGCTCTCTGGTGTTGGTCAGAACAATGGTGTGTGCATCAGACAGAAAGTCCAAATCTTCAGTATGCATTACACCAGCAAGCTCCCTCTGAGAGCTCAACGGGCCAGACAAAGCATTCCAGACAGCTTAGCCAAAAGACGGAAAAAAGCACACAAACAGACACACACACACACACACACACACACACCTCCCACTCCCAGAGGCCCGATAAGCAGGGGTGTGCATCTTCTGTGGGTTTATGCACTCCCTCTAAGAGTATTGTGAGTCCTTGGATCGTTCTGGAAGCACAGTTGCCATTATGCCTTTACACAGTTGTTCTCATTAAGAAGCAATACAGTACTTTAATAACAGTCAAGGCAAGCACATTGCATGTGAAAAAGAGGCCAACTCTGCACTAGGGGCAACACAAAGCAACACAAAGTATAGCCCATCCGTACACAGGCATGACAAGAGGGCATGTCAAGCTGTTATAACTGTGTTCTTCTGTGAACCTTTGCCCAAGAATGTGAACTTAATCGTTTTTCGTTGCTGCGCAACATAAATAGATGGCATTCCAACTTGTAAACCTATTATGTTCAAGACCCTGTGTATGAGGCAGGCTTTCCGTTCACCAATGCTACAGCAATCTGCTGCATGTTGTTCTTGAGCAGTCCTTAAAGCGATTAGCCGGAGTAAAATACACTTTAGATCAATTTACAGATGATTGGGAGTACATACATTGAGTTGACATCAAAATCATATCATTCGGATGTGTTTTGAGAAAGTTACATTTTACCGTTTTGAGCCAAAACTCTTTGGCCTGGAAGTGACCCGGGCATCATTTCCACCGCTATAAAACACTATTTTTATACCTCTTCTAAAGTTCCAAACAACAACACTTACGTAGTAGTGAGTAGAGGGTCCCTAAAGCCAAAACAAAGTATCCCGAGGTCTTCATGTGTCGGATAGAGAGTCTAGAATGGATTTTAACGAGCCAGTACCTGTCCGGAAATGTTGTTGCTTTAGCTGCCATCTTTAGGGGAAGGAGAAGTCGATTGCTAAGTGTGGAGTGACATGCTCTGGAAATTCACAATTATCTCAGTTCAAATAAATATATAAACAAATAAAGTCCAGTTTTTCTTTCGAAATTGAAATGAAGTTGTATGCATCAGCACAGCCTAGCTTACTAACAGTTTGGAATTTTGAAATGTCACGTGACGTGATATCTCGCGTGACGTAGCTAAAGACGGCAACTAAAGCAGCACCATTTCCGGCAAGGTAATGGCTCGTTAAAATTCATTCTCGACCCTCTATCTGACCACACGAAGACCTCGGGATACTTCGATTTGGCTTTAGACCCTCTACTCACTACTCAATACCATGTACTCCCAATCATCCGTAAATCGATCTAAAGTGTATTTTACTCCGGATAAATCCTTTAAATGAACCAGAGTGAAGTACACCATAGGGCTCCGTGGCTATATGAGAGGGGGTCATTTAAAAGAATGAGCAGCTAGGCTGGCAGGCGAAAGAGTCTGTGTCTGGCTTCCTTGGGCATGATGCCAGCCGCTGCTTTGCCTCTGTGCTCTCTGCTCGCCCCTGCTACTGCCGGTGCCCATCCTGTCTGAGAACAGCTCCATTGCACCCAGCTCTGCCAGACAAAATTATTCACATGAAAAAGGCAAATGAGGCTGCCCAGACCAGTTCAGCACAGCTCAGTTATCATACTCAACACAGAACCTCTCTCTCTCACAAACACACACACACACACACAAAAACACACAGCCTCTAGCCCCAGACAGGAGGAGAATGCAAGAGCACAAGGGGAGGATCAGTGAACTGATGAACTGAGGTGATACTCGTCTCCTGGTTAATCCTCTCACTTTTCAGGACAGAGGATGAGTGTGTGTGTGTGTGTGTGTGTGTGAGAGCGAGAGACTTAGTTCAAAACACTTCGGTTAACAATCTTGTCTCTTAAATGCTTAAGGCAAGTTTGGGGACTGATAATGGGGCTGTTTTTTCACTGTACCCCTACTGCTCATTCACTGCAGTGCAACCAATGTAGTTCCTGAAGAATCAGAGGATATGATGAAAAACTTCAGCTATCAGGACACTGTGGGGGAGAGGTGGCCGTTACAGGCCCTATGAGAATCTGGGCTTTGTGGAAATGAATAGCAGGATGTGAAGAACGTGAAAGTTATTCATTGCTCTGCCCTGGGCCCTGAAAAGTAAAGTTTGGAAATGTAAAAGGGAAATGGTCTGGAGAGAACATGAAGAGAATTCATGAAAGGCCTACATAAAAAAGTAAAGGGATCTGTAGGTTAATTAAAAGTTAGATTAATTATGGAAATAGCTTTTTTGGGGGGCATCTGAGCTTCCCCACATCTGAGTAGCAGTAGTACAGTAACCTTCTGGATGCAAAAGAGGGTGGTTACAGACTTACAGACTAGGATTTTACACATGGGTAGGCTACACGTAGCCCATATGGTAACCTCTATTGCTGACAAGTGTGTTGCTCACTGAATAAACTATTTAGCCTACAAACTTGGTTAGCCTATTTTGTGGGTCGTTAGCCCATTTCACAGTAGACACTTTTCTTGCATTTTAGTAATAGACTATATTAGTATAGGAAGTTATTCCACAACAGCGAATAAAATACTCACCTTCTTCTGTACTCATCTCTCTCACGCTTGACTTTGGCTAAAACATTGTAGAGGGCCCGCAGTTCTGGCGTGATGGTATCGATCTGAACCCCAACACCATCTGGGTGCATCCATGATACTCCAGGGCCATGAAGCGTTTCGAACCGTTCCCCATATCTTTTCACATGTGTGAAATTCCATATCGTACCGGGGAACCGAGATCGCCTGAGGTGTCCCGCTATGGGAAGGTCCAAGGCAGTGTCAAACGTTTGAGTGGCTTGCTCACGACAGAAAAGTGCTTTATACCGAGCTTGTTCTAAAGCCTGTTGTAGCTGATTCTCTAATAATTTATTCCTGCGTTCTAATTCGTGGACTTTGGCAAGAAAGCAACGAAATCGAAGGTTGAGCGTCTTTAACACATGAATGTTGGAACCCAAATCATTACGCAGAGCACTGGTTACGACTACTCCAGGTCCAGCAACCGGGGATACATTAATAGGAATCGCAGCAGCGCCGGGCATCGATGAAGCCTCGGAAAAAAGAAAAGAATTCATCTTACTCTCTGAGAACATGTAAGATATTAAATCATCCAGACGCCTGGTCATTGGGTTCTCATTCGCAAGAACTGTATTTCGTCTGCCACTTAGCGAAAAGACCACATTCCCATACTGGTTGCATTTATATTATTCTTCATGGGGATGGCAAAGGTGTCTCCATTTCTATAGGCAAGGCGGTGTTAAAATAAAACAAAACAAACGTACCGATAAGAAATCAAACACTACGTCATGCTCCCATTGTCATGACGGTATTCCGCTTCTCTGTGACCACAGGATCATCGTTCCCTGTCCCTTGTTCCTCTAACCGTTTATTTTACAACGCATTGCCTGCAGACCGATTTGCCAATCATATGGTTCATTGCGTCTTGGGATGCATTTCAATTCTTAACCCCATTCCTACCACAGAAACAAGAATGTTGACGCTTCCATTGCAACTTCTGCGGACGTCTGGTCTTGACCGCTAACACCGCTTTTCGAAACCTAGCTACCGTTTCTCTCAATGTGGCTGGCATTAAATTTCAGTAGGTTAAAAACACGCTCCTTCCTAAAAGGCGTTGCCCCGCCCTCATCCTCATAGCCGTAAATCCAGTGTTACTGCGCAGCGTCTCGTCATCGGTAGGCCCATGGCTTCAGTGAAATTAACCCGTGTTCACTGTGCGCGGGGTGGGCAGCCACGGACTGTTAGCAAATGAATGTAGATGTGAGGTTACATAGCCCATAGCCATAGACCGAAAATGTCTTGATTTTATTTCAAAGTACAATTAAGATTTGCTTTCAAGTAAAAAAAAAAAAGCTTCTTAATGAGTGAACAACAGTGTGTCATTGGGGTCAAGTTTTGTAAGCAGAAGAAAACACGGACCGTTTTATGGTTTCAACTTGAGAAGTGAAGTTTAATTGTTGTTGCAAGTTATCTCCTGTTACATGTCAGGATTCACTTCAGTTAACAGAGGTGGACCGTAGTCCTGGGTTAGCTATGCATTTTAAAACTCGCAGCATCTTCTTTTTTTAATTAATGAAAGAAAAAAAAAAGAAAAAACAACCGTACACATGCGCATCAACTTGAAAACAAAACAAAAACAAATGGGGGAAAAAAAAACAAAATCACACACACACATAACGCGCGCGCGCGCACACACACACACACACACACACACACACATATAACCAGCATCAGGCCACAGCCCTCCCCACAAAAATACAATCAGCTGTAGAACACCACCGCAAAAGCCCAGAAACAAAGTGCATAACAGAACAACTGAATTCACAATCCTGTGATGCGCCAAGTAAGAAATTACCTCAATAATCAAACAAAACAAAAAAATATATAAGGGTAATAATTATAAAGGGGGGGAAAAAGTCACTTTTGAACATTGCAATCAACCTCCCCCTCCCCCCCAAATACATTTCTGAACAGTTACTGTCAGATTTCACCTTCAACACGTTTTAAATCAGACAGCACTGGTGACTGAATTAAATGTTACAGAAAAAGTCATAACTGCATTGTTTTATTTTTTTTCTTTATTGTAACTGGTGAGACTACACACAGAAGATTCCTGGTTGGGGAGTTATAGCTGGAAACGCTGTAGAATGATCCATAATGGAGATTAGGAGCTGAATTATGCATGTGTTTGTGTGTGCAGCTTGATGTTTATTTATCTATTTATATTTTTGGAGGGGGGGCTGGGGCTCTGACTGAACAGTGTCCCTGTGCGAGGTGGGTTTAGAGGGGCATGGGATAGGCGTCTTCGACGCAGAGGGTGGGTGGTTGGCATACGGTGGCAGGCCTTCCAGCACCCCTCTCTGCAAAGCACCCTCCTCTGTCTGTAGCGGGAAAGGGGGGTGGGGGTGGGGAATGGGGGGCTGGGGCTGCCAGTCCAGTGTGGGCGCTCGCTTGGTTCAATGCCATCAGGGCACAGAGTTCAAAAGATCCTGCAGGAAACCATCTGGGTCTGGGATGTCTGAGAGAAGACCTGAGGATGGATATACAAGAACACTTGTCTCATGCGGTTACATGCACTTCACCACAAAGTAGCTTGTACTTTTTAAAAATCCTTTTTGTTTATTCCTTCACCACTGACCTACTACATCCAGGAACTCTGAGAAGGATTCAGCAGGCATGAGCTCGTCCTGGAAGGCTCTGAGCACCCGCTCCGAAGCCTCGTAGATGGGCATGTCATTGTGCCGCACGTACTCTGCCAACGAGAAGGACCAGCCTCCCTCTGTGTTACTGGTGGGCACTTTCTGTAAAGGTCGAGGAAGAAAAGATAGAGAGAGGAAATACTGAGTAACATTCATGTACATCTCATTTATGCAGTCACACCTACACATAAGCTAACCTATAATTTCTAGCAAAATACTACACTGACACGGAAAGCATTTTATCAACAGAAATAGTAAACATCCTAATCCTAAGAGCTGCCTGTCATGTTCGATTCAGTGTAGCAGAATCACATCCTTAGGAGATGTGATCAGTGTCATCAGAATAACCATTGGTCAGTAACACTACAACTTTCTGCAAAACTGGCTGCTGCGAAGTTGGTTGATTCTCTTAGGCATCAAGCGAGACGACAAGAAGCCTACTATCTGGTCGAGTTGAGGGTTTTTACAGCAGAGAGGGGTCCCTTCTTACCCTGAACATGTCATAGATGAGATCCACCAGACCCCAGAAAAGAAGTGGCGAGCGGTAAACTGCATATTCCTTCACAGCTTTGTCTGTGAGCCTAGGAGAACGAAAAACAAACACAAAATTAGAAATTAAATGACTTAAAATGAAGAGAAATAACACATCACTATTGTCGGGATTTAAAAACTCTGTAAAACATGAATGCTTTTTAAATTATTTTAAATCCACAAGTAGCACACCATTTTAAACAAGGCCTCTTTTTTGTCAGAGCTCAAACAGTGCCAAAAGATCCTTAATGAACACAGGGCCTGATAAACAACTGCAGAAGCCCCCGTCTTCATGGAAAGAGCAAACCTAATACAATCTGACAAGACAAATGAGCCTGCAGGCTCTCCTCATTAAGGACCCACTGGGCATTGGCGCGCTCAAGTTCTCAAAGTGATCACACAAGTGTTTTGGGTTGCACAAAAACAGAGCAGGCTACTGATCTGTTTAGCCTGCGTCAGTTAGTAGGGCAACCGCTGACTATCTGATGTTACTGAGCTGGCAGGATAACGCCAAGCTAGTTTAATACCGACTCGTTCACAGCTAGCAATTACGGCAATTAGCTAACAAAAAGCCCTCCCTTACAACCCAGAGGGCTTTCAACTCCTGTGCATCATCAACGACATTTCTCCTGTGGCTAGGATTATCCTATTCTCCTAGAATGTCAAAGGTAGAGATCATATCTGTTAAACTGTGGGAATGGCTGAACTAAAGACGGTATTGTGAATCACTCTCGTGTTTATGTTCTTTTTTTAATTGATTTTAGAGAATATGATTGGAAAATGGGACATAATAAGAGGGGAAAAGCGTGAGAAGTGGATAGATGATTGTGGGCACCTAGAACCAAATCTGGCATGTTACACACTCACTTGTTGGCCCCGGTTGGGGAGACTTTGCGGGCGTGTGCTACGATGAGCAGGCGGCGCAGGAAGTCGAGGCGCTGGGTCCTCCAGCGCTCGGGTGGCAGGATGTGCATGGCCAGAACCGTGTAGTAGTGCGGCCCGTCCACCTCGTACGAGCTCTCCACCCACTTCTCGCATGGCTGCTCCAAGAAGCTCTGCAGGTTCTTTTCCTCACGCGATGTGGCTCTAGTGCTGTATGATATTCCGTTGAAGTTGAAACACACAAACACACACGGCCATGTTTTTAATGCTTCCAGCATAATTTACCTATGTGTTGTTTTGACGTCTCCCCTTGAAGGCAAACCGTGAAATTAAAATGGCAGCTCTGAGCTCTATCCTCAGAGAGCCCCACTCTCGATATTTAAAATGCATGAGTATTGAGTCTGAGTTTGTGCCAACCCCAACCCCAGGCAGTCCCTCCCTAACTAGGTTGCATTGCTCATGGAGTCTCCACTTGTTTGTC
The DNA here is from genome assembly GCA_017657215.1 of Limnothrissa miodon. Taxonomy (NCBI): domain Eukaryota; kingdom Metazoa; phylum Chordata; class Actinopteri; order Clupeiformes; family Clupeidae; genus Limnothrissa; species Limnothrissa miodon. The sequence continues at coordinate 10,892 of JAGFZM010000017.1, forward strand.
TTTCACATCATGTGGTCAGTTAAAAGCACACGTTAAAAGCATGTTTCGCTTTACACGGATTTAATATAAAGCAACTTTCAAAATTTCTGTGCCTGAAGTAAATGGACATTTTCAAAGGCTTTTTCTAATAATTTGAGGTTGGCTTCCATTTTCAAACCCCTTTCTGGACAGAACCCGAAGGCTTTGAACGCTGGACAGGGACAGTCTGAAAAAGGTTAGTGTGTGTGTGTGTGTGTGGTTAATTTACGTACGTGTTGAGGACGTAGAGGACTGTGTGAATTATGTAGGGGATGAGGTGGATGTTGCTCTCGCGGCCGCCGCCCCCCGTGTCCACGCTGAAGGACTGCTCCATGGCGAAGCGTAGGAACAGCAGCTTGGTGTCGTGGATGTTGAGCTGGTAGGTGGGCTCCCGCTGCCCTGTGCACTCCTGCAGATATGTGTTGTGCCTGCAGGGAGGAGACCCATGAATGAATACACCCAGAACACGGAGAATAGAGCTTTACACTCTTAGAAAACAAAAATTATTATCTGCTAAAATGTTTAAAATATTTAAATATTTAACAAAATCATTAATAACACATGGCATGTATCTATGAAGAGGGAAAAAAAAAACTAAACAAAACAAAAAACACAACCATACAAATAAGTGCGGCCATGTTTAAGTCATTCTGTGTAATGTTCAGCGACTTTAACAATGAACGGACAAAAACACTAATCACTCAAGTGAAAATATTAAACAGTTCACCTTGCCAAGCAGGTGGCGAAGGCTGATTCGGGTACATGCGGCCCCCACACAGGGAGGAGCCCATTGCACTTTGTGTTTGCATTCTGTAGGGCGGCGCTTTCCCACTCCTCGCGCCCACGAGCCAGCCTAGGGGTGTAGGAGAGTGGAGTTAGAAAAAAAGTTGACATTGTGATTGAAAAAAGTTTCAATAGAACAAAATAAATGTGGGAGGAAAGGCAATGAAAACATGAATTCTTACAACAGCTATGAGGGTGTAGTGATGGTTGTATGATCGTGTGTGTCTGTGTGTGTGTGTGTTTGTTTGTTTAAGTACCTGACAGCAGCGAGGTGACAGTCGTAGTGAACTATGTTAAAGTGCGAGACAGTGCTGTAGCCCTGCTGCTTGCGGGGCTTGTTTTCAAACTCCTCCAAGGCCACACGCTTGGTGAATGTGTAAATCCCCAACACCTTGGTGGGCTGCAGAAGAGACAGGTTTATGGTCAGGGAAAAAGTACAGCCATAACTCTCCTTCATTATCACCATAAAAACATCCATGCCATGCCAGGTGCAGCCGTTCCCACACGTCAGCACAGGGGGCTGACCAGGGGGATAGACAGCCGCACACACAAATAACAGCTCGTGCTACATTTGCTAAATATCAAACTGCTACTTTATTATATTGTTGTGACATTATTGACTTAAGGAAACCTAAATTGCATTTATCTGTCCAATATTCTAAACCTCTCCAGACACACTGTATAGTGTTGTGTACCTGGAACTTGTAGCCCTCTCTGCAGATGCAGCAGGTGAGACCGGGTTCCTCGATCAGCTCCTCCATCTGCTTCAGCAGCGACGTCTTTGTCACCACCTGGCCCTTCTCATTGGTCTGACAAACAACAAAGCATCACGAGGGTTATTGTCTGCGGCTGTTGCTCAAAATAATATATATTAAAAAATAAAAAAAGGATGATAAATATCTATGTATTATTTATAAAATGGCCTTTATCTATTAAGCATTAAGATGCTTTGACACTTTAATTTTGGGTCTGGAATGACTGGTTTTGTTTCCACATTTGGCTAAAAGCTAAAAGCTTCAGTTAAATTCTAACTGCAACTACAAGAGGCATTACATTATGTAATTAAGTCACCTGGACACACACACACTTCCAAATTCAGTTTACAACAGGCATTGCTTTGTTATTGTGTGAGAAACTGCCACATGTTAATGGCGATGGTCTCTTCCATGGCGCGTACCGTCATTCCCAATGTGCCGAGTGCCTTCTGCCTCATGGCCATGGCCATGCGCTTCTTCTCCGCCCGCGTCTCCCGCCGTGCCGCGTCGATCTTTAGGTTCACATCTGCGTGCTCGCGGAGGGCTTCCAGAAGGTTCTCCGCCAGAGTGCCGATGCCCTCGTCACTGGACACCTGCTCCAGCTTGTGGAGGTTGCTGATGGAGTCCGTTCCTATTAACATCTGTTGGGACAGATCATTGCAAAAAGTTGAGAGGGGGGTCTCTTTACTATAGAGAGCTAAAGCTCCAGTGCACATTTGGTAAGATTAATCCTTCCCTAGACATGAAAGCTAATAAGGCTTATACATCTATATTTCACAGAGATTAATGAATGAAGGGGCCAAGACTGTTTCAAGATAATTCTTATATATTTCCTACATGGTCAGTCTACTAACCTTCAACCCATATGTGCATAACGAGACTCAAGCCAACTACCTTTTAAATTGCCCATTTCACTCTTTAGGCGACTGAGTGATATGGAGAAATTGTCTTATTAGTACAGTCTACCATGGCAGATGCAATTCCATAGACAAAGTTTGAAGTGTTTTCAGTAGGGCCGCCATTCAGTTACCTGTGTAGGGGGGTGCTGGGTGGCCAGGCCTCGGAGCAGTCTCAAGATGAAAGGCAGTGCAGGTCTGGACAAGAACTTCTTCCAAACATCTGCATCCAAACTGAACAAACAGACACACAGCATGGATTTAAAACAACAGATTCACGAATTAAAACATATGTCCAGCTTTTTTAGTTTGTGACCGCCCACAAATCTCCCTCCATATGGTGTGAACATATGTTTCATTCACCCAGAATAAAACAAATCAAAGCCTATTTGGCAAAATGGAATGTGGAACATATTTGTTTGCGCCTAATTATTTTAAAGCTTTAGTTGTAACCATGACAAAATGTATGCCACATGTGCAGGCCTAGCATGTGGCATACTTTTTGGCGCTGGGGATATGTTTCTTCATGTAGTCCAGGGCACTCTGAGTGATCCCTTTCTGCAGGATCAGGTCCTTCAGTTGATGGCCGTTGCTGTTGTTCTTGATGCCGGCGGCGATCTTGCAGAAGCAATCCAGGAAGACCTTATCGTCTGCACTGTGCTCCTCATCATACCTTTGGAATAAAGGGCACAGACGACTACCTCAAAGGTGGGCCAGGAAAGACTATCCCTCTATGCTCAGCCAACTACCACAAACCATCAAGTACTTATCTGTGTTTAAAGCTTTACTCTTAATACGTTGTTGTAAGGTCACTGTCTTAAGCCAATAAATAGCAGTTATTTACAACTTATCACAGTTTTTATGAGGCTTTACTATGAGATTAAATTATTTTTTTTTGTCATTACACATGCATAAGTATGGGTTAACGAAATGTGGGACAGGGTAACAAAATGTGGTTTATAGGTATTTATAGGTATATGGCAATCTATTTGTCCTTGCGCCTTGCCCCATTTGATTTGGTAATTTGTAATGTTGTGATGTCATGACTTCAGGTTTCTAAGGCTGGGATTACTGCTAGTTGATCTACTGATGTAGATAAAGGCCAGAGAGAATCATACTTGTCGAAACTGCAGCAGGGCTTAAAGCGTTCAACCAGAATGTGCATTTTCTCCATTTCTCCGAAGGACAGGTACGGGATGATGCGCAGCAGGCCTTGCAAAACGCTGGGGTTGGAGCGCACAAACGGCGTGTTGATCTGGTCCAGCAACATCACCAGCTGGTCTTTATCACCCGTCAGTAGCAGGTTGCCCTGTAAAAAGGAAAAACATTCATCCATGATTAATGTAATGACTAATAGGCTTTGTTATTGCATACAACACAAACAGGGTTCTTGGGTCAAACATTAAACTCTGACTTTTCAGCATTTATCACCAACTAAAAAACTAAATTTGCTCTCATGTATTCATCTAAATTTGACCTCATGTATAAACAACAATACATTACTGCCTGTATATGAAGGAGGAGGCATCAAACTGTATCTGTAATAAACCCCATTTCTTGCTTCACAGTTTTTTTTATGCTTCAAAAAAAATCCATGATATTTCCTGACTATGCCTGCAAAATGATCAAACTCCCACGTATGGAATAGACTTGGTAGAATTTCATGTGCAGTCGACAAAAAATCCCAAGGTTTAGAGGTCAGGCTGTCAGGACTACACAGCACAGGAGCAAAGGGGCCCCTCACCTTGTCTTCAGACACGGTCTCTGCGTTGGCCTCGTCCAGGATGATCTCCATGATGCTGAGGACCTGCTCGGCTATCGAGGCTCCGCCGCTGTCTTTGCTCTCCTGCTCTGCTACGAGTGCCTGTGCAAACACAAACATTCACGTTAAGCTTACTTCACAAAAAAAAAAAAAAAAAAAAAAAAAAAGAGAGACCACCACTATCGCATGACTACGACAACAACTCATAATGACGACACAGGCATCAAGGTGGGTACTGTAAGTATACCAGGTGATGCAGATGGTGGTGGTAGTGAGTGAATTTAATGGGCTTACCAGGTTTAGAGTGCCCAGCATGACATTCAGAGTGTTCATCTCTGGCCTGACCAACTGCTGTCTGTTGATCTTCACTTTCACACAGTAGCTGAACAACTTCAGCAGCACCTACGAATGAGGCGGCAAGTGTGAACAATCCTGCTGAATCCTCCACATATTTAACATTAAAGATATAAAACACTGTTTATACCAAGACATTTTTAAAGAATTCTAAAAAGATTTCTGTATACTCACAGTGAGCAAGTGTCTGCCCTGCTTGAAGTCCTTGATTCCAGACAAGCGGTTGAGCATACACTCCAGACCTCCACACTGGGCCATGACTCCTGCCATCTTATACACCTCTTCCTCATCCTCCTCTTCATCTATAGGAAACACACACACACACACACACACACACACACACACACACACACATCATACTACTGCCGAACTATATCAAATTCTGGGAACACCACCAACAGCCTACAATTTTTTCCTGAAATAAAAATATTTTCTTTATCTTCCTGTGGTTAAGTGAGAAGCCTTGGCGAGTGTGTAAAAAAGCAAACCTGTGGTGGAGTCCAGCGACTCGATGAACTCCTCTGTTGCATCTCCCAAGAGCCCCCTCATTCTGTAAATGATCCTCATCGGCTCACCCTAAAGAATGTACACCCCAGTTCAGTCATCAACCAGGATAGTTGGGGTCAGACCAGCTAACTGTACACATATGACAGAGTGGCTGTATGAACTTACCTCATTAGTGGGGCACCAGACTTTCTTGTAGACCTCAGCTACAGACAGATCAAGGCTGATGATCTTGTTGTTTACAAGAAGCTGAGAGAGAAAAGGAAACATGAGTTAAGCACCTTTGTACTAGTGATTTCTCTCTCTCTCTCTCACACTCACACACAAATAAGCATTTGTGTCACTGTTTTCAGACATCCTGGTGCAATTCAGGGCCACAGACCATGTGCAAAGCATTTTTTACCCCCTATTGTGTTTAGATGGTCCTTTTCATAACACTCATGTAATTCTGCTAACAGACATCTTACGAGAACATGATGGCGGGTTTCCAGCCAGTGGGTCAGGTGTGCATGATTTAAGCCGTACCTCCATGCCACTGTCGTCCTCCAGCAGGGCCACCAGGTCACAGTCCTGGCAGATCTTGTTCTTGATGTCCCTCATGAGGGGTCCAATGCCCGGCTCGTTGCTGCTGTAGGGGTTGCCAGGCATGCGGCCCTGCAGGAAGTCCTCTTGCTGCGGGTCCTTCTCCAGCGTCACAAAGAACTCGGTCACCTCGTTCTCCTCCTGCAGAGAAGAGAGAGTAGAAATGTGTCAGTCAATATAATCTCCACATAAATTGAGTAATTATTAAATCACAAGTTCTCTTTGAAAAAAAAAAAAAAGACTAATCACAGTAGTGTTCAGTGTTTCAGCAAAGTTTCAGTGTGACATCAAAAACATTAACTCTGCCGGACCAATCCAGATCTATTGTCTATTTACAATAAGAGCTGATTTGAAGTGGCAATCAAAACAAACAAAAAAAAAAAGCTTCTATCCCTTTAAAACAGCACCATCTTGCACGTTTCCAGGCAAGGTTCTCACCGGATAGATGATGCTGCATAGCCTTTCAAAGATGAACACCGGCGTGCGGTAGTCATCTAGGTTGTAGCGCTTGGCAGTCTCTATGCACACTGCCATGAAAGCCTTCGTCTCGGACTCCGTCCCTGTGGAGGTGAACAAGGCAACAAACTTAGCCCATAGCTCATACGTGGAATACCGAAAAAAAAAAAAAAAACACCACACACTCTTGCCAAATAGCATCCAAGTTGATAAATGGCTGTCAACCCCAAGGTGTTTGCTCTAGTGTAGTAAATAAAATGTGTGAGCTACTGTTCTTGGATGACTAAAATTTACGAGTGACATACTGCATGAGGTTGTTTTCATAACTTGACAACCAGCAAAGTCACTGGTGTAACACTCATTTTGTGTTTGTCACTTTGAAGCATAAATAAAATGAATTTTATGGTTTTGTAAGTTTAATTTATGTTGCTTGTGCAGACACTTGCCAACATGCGATTATGTAATATCCACTTGCATATACATTAAATACACTCTTTTTGTGGCATGCTACAATATCTAGACTTCCCCTTGTGGGTTCAATAAAAGTTTGTCTAATTTTGAGTTGTTTCACAAGCAGACACAAGTTTCATCACAATGTCCCACCATCATTGAACTGCTAAACCCTTAAAGGCTTGACCGGCCTGATAAACCCAAATTTAAGTCCTTTCATGTCAGTTAATGGTGCTTTATGAGATTCTGCAGGATTTTAGCACAATTTCATTTTTATTTTATGTCTCAAATTGTACGCATCTCCCCTTGATCGGTTTACTATCTGCCCCATCAAACATTGTGAAAAAAACCCTGCTCACCTGTGGTCATGTCCTCCAGCATCTCCAGCAGCATGTCTTGGGTCTCGTCGATCAGCTTCGTCCGCTGCACCACCAGCTTTCTCAGGCACAGGTAGCCATTGAGAACGGTGCCAACCAGGCGGCTCTTAAAGTGCCGCTTGATCGACTCCACCTCCACAAAGGAAGACAGCAGTCCTGGAGATCACAACACACACACACACGGTCAGTGCCACTGCATTTATAAAAAAAAAAAAAAAAAAAAGGTAACATTTTATAAATAGATATTGCAATAATATGAGAGGACAGAATAATGTTAGCTTACCCGTCAGACTCTTGAGTGCATAGCCTTGCTGGAGGTCAGTGCTGAGGGTAGCCTCTTCCAGAGCCAGCAGGTGGGCAATTTCCTGTAGCAAACAAAAGTAACTTTTAGCTGTGTAGCAATTAGCGAGTGTTTGAGTCACTGGAGGTACTGCCGAGAGCAGCGCTTTCAGCCAAAATCATTCATGCTTTTGTGCGCTTTAGTACCTTGGTGATGAGATTGCCAATATACGGCAGAACTCCTCGAGCGGCTAGGTAGACCTTCCAGTGTGCCGGCTTGATGAGTTTCTGGTAGAGGGCTAGATACTCAGCAGCACACTCCCCTGCAGTGCTCAGTTCATCTAGGTAGCTGTGGGAGGCACACACGATGAGAGCTAATCTAGTTACTCTTTCACAGACAAGTGTAGACCTACCAACCTGGAAAGAACTTTAGGAGCACAAATTAAGCATCCCAAAGCCGATTTACTATGGAGGGTGGATATACATTTGTTATATATAGTTATACAGTATATTAATTTGACATAAATTCATTTGTTTTTTTTTCCCATAATGTAAGGAACTCCAGGAACTGCATTGCTGATGTTCAATTAGCTTCCCATTGTTTTATGTAACAACAAAAAACATGTTTAATGACAAACCTTACTCATTGACTTCCCCGTCTCTCAATTTCTGTTTTCATGAGAAATTCAGATGAGACTAGGGGAAACATCTACATTTTACTTTTTCAATGTTACCGGCTCAGAAGGGTGAAAGAACACAAGCCAAGTGCCTGGCTTGCTTGCAGCACTGAACTTATGCACAAAGCTAGGCAAGCAGTCAGGTGAAAATTAAGTGCTCTAATTGGTTAAAATCACTTGCGACAAATGTGAGTATTTCTAGTAATTGTTACCTTGTAAGGAGGTCCAACACCTGCTGTTTGCGGCTGGGGATGGTAGTGAGGGCCTCCACGATGGTGCAGGCTGCCTGCCTCGCTGCCTGGGTGGCCGGTGTGAAGAGCACCTGAGGGGTAGGAGGACGCAAGACAAAAGTCATCAGGACAGTGCTTGCTTGTTTGCTCACTAGCTTGAATGAACTATATCTGAACATGATGTGAAGGGAAAAGATGCAGCTAGAATCAAGAGCTGCTGCTGTTCAATGCAATTAATTAAAAACCCATTGAACTCACCATCACTCACATGAATTTCTTAACTCATTTGTTGGCTCAGAGTATTAGAGGGCCATTTTGTGTTTTGTCCAGGCACAAGCTCCCAGGAGGGTCTTTACCTGTCGCAGCCAGTTGTTGTGGCCCAGTTTGAGCAGGCGAGGGAACAGGCTCTCGGACCGAGACCGGACAAACTGCTTCCACTTCCACACATACTTCTCCATGAGGTACTGCTTCCGCACCTCCGCCTTATTCGCAGGCTTGGAGGCCGTCTCCTGACCTACAGTGTCAGTCATACAACAATGAATTTATTAGGACAAGATTTATACTGCTCAAAATGAAAGGTTCAAAGTTAAAGTTACAGGTCATTTTCATTTTAGAGGGGTTTCATTTATCCTCACTGGATACACTTCTAGTCATGCAGCAGTTTTTGATAAAAGCTTTGAACCTCCAAAATATTATACACTGACATCAATTATAATGTGTTAAGACAGGCATCAAATGCCAAGATTCTGATGAAAAAAAAAAAAGTTAAATATTATGTTCCCCGATTCCCAGTGTACTTACATCTGGCTGGAAGGCACTTTTTCCAGGCCTCATAAGAGGCTTTGGGATCCTTTTTGAGCCACAGCTGGGCCTGTGCATGGATCTCATTGCTGTATGGCTTAACTGTCGTCAGGGATTCAACTGCAGCATCCTGGAACACAATGCAACATACTGCTTTAGTGAAAAGACTTCCACTGGCCAGGAGCTAATACAAAAACCTATTCCATATGGCAGTCAACATTTTTTTCATATTTACTGTCTACTTGTTTGCACGCACTTTTAATTTATGTAGGTTCTTTGAGTTCCCTACTTTCAGATAAATCTCACACAAACAAAGAGATTGTATCTTGGCAGGACTTTCCAGGAGATAGACAGACATTAACTGAATATTCAGAGGCAACAGCGGAGCGTTGGATAAACCTCAGAGAGCCAAAGATAGCTAATGCCAAACTTACCTTGTTCTTCTTGCTGGTAGGGGCGGGAGGTTTGATGAGTTTCTGGAGGATTCTGAGGCACATCAGAGTGATGTTCTCAACCACCACGGGGGTCTTTATGTTAACTGCCATCAGGAACAGGCTGAGAGCTGCACACACACAAATGCAAAAGCAGATGAGGAGGAGCTCTGATGGCGAGTGGAATTTGGCACATTAGGCAACTTTAGTAGAAGAAAAGGGCTAAACACCCACCCACACAAACAAACAACGAACAAAACAGACAGGGAACTCACCACATCGTAGACGCAACTCCCAGCATCCTCCCTCTTTGGCGATAGAGTCAGTGAGGAGCTGCATCTCGTACTGCAGACTGCTCACCTGCAGAGCCATGACACACACACACAAACACACCAATTAATTGTAAACGCTATGCAGTGACAGTTGGTCTTTCTTCCCAACAACTACAGTGCCACATGGCCACATACCAAATCTGGGTTGGCCCAGTGGCCCTTGAGAGCTGCTGACACTTTGGCGATGATGAGGTCGTTCATCTGCTGGGTGGCCTCAGGATGATCTCTGTGGAACAGACCACAACAGAGTAGGGGATTAATCATTTACATTAAAGCGGTTTGCAGACACCTCATCATTCTTTCCAATTCAGTCTATTTAACACCAGTATGTAACAAAAGTAAAACTGACTGGTCAAAAATCCATAACTGTTTCTGTGCACAGGCCCTCAGCGGTACAAGCGCTGGCAAGCAGACAAGATGTTTTAATTATAAAATTGACTGGTATTTAGCTCTTGATGACCCAGACCTGCAGTGTGGGGTTCGGAAATTGCTGGATTTAACGTGTTGGTTAACGGACGCCCCTAAATAAACCTGCTGAAGGCTCACCTGGTGAGGAGGCACATGAGCTGGCGCACCTCCTCGCGCATGCCGCCGGTGCCGCGGCGCAGGTTGTACTCGAAGAGCTCGCGGATGAGGCCCTGCAGTACCAGGATCTGCCGGATGGCCGGGTTGGTTGCAAGGGCGCGCAGCAGCGTGATGCAGTGGCCCGTGACGGCCGAGGCGCAGCCGTAACACTTGGTGGACGAGGTGTGGCCGCAGCCCAGCACAGAGAGTGCGCGGTACTGGCTGGCTGTGAAGGTGGGCTGGTGGGCGCCCGAGCTGGAGCGCGACGATCGAGTAGCCGCCTCCCGCTGTTGCAAGTCGTACTCAAGCAGCTCCTTCCGCGACGCCAGGACTTTCTGCAGGAGGGGACAGGAAAAATAACAAAAAACAAAAACAAGGCTGAAAGACCATCTTAGTTAAGGGCACTGTATAGCAATTGAAAAATTTAGCGTTAAGTACAAGAAGGCTAATAGCTTTGGATAAGCCTTTTTTTGTTGACAGCTTTGCATTATCCAACATTATTAGGATCTTTTCTGGAGATCATGTGTACATTTCAGATGTGGAGGTCTGGTAGCGGCCCTGAGTGTAATCTTACCTGGATGATTTTGGAGAGTTCATCAAAGGAGGTCTTGCAGTCTCCGCTGTACTCCTGCGCCAGCTGCTGAATGTACCGGTTCACACTGGCCGAGGACGTGCCCAGTCCCGCACCAGCACCCGTATCATCCTGATACACACACAACCACAAAAACACACGTGCACGCTGCTGTCACACTCGAGTACACACGCACACATTGACCATCACACACAGTAGACAAACTAACATCATAACATTCAAAATGATGAATTAGTATTTCCTTCCATCAGTTCAGACCAATATGAAAAAAATGACAGTAGATGAAAGTAGAACGAACGACATATTACATTCCAATAAAATAAATAAGCGAAACATAGTGGGGGAAAGTATGCAATTCCACATCTCACGACCATGCTGGGAGGCCAGGCTGAGACAGATGGTCCTAGTGGCCCACCTGTGGTTTCTCGGGGGCGGCCTCATTCACCTTGGACAGCAGGCTCTCCAGTTGTGGCCGGTGGCCCATCAGCTGATGGTAAACTCGGTCTGCCTTATCCAGCAGTGTGTTGATGTTGGTCACCGCCTGCCAGACACACACAGACAGGTACAAAGACAAAGACAAAGACAAACACACACACACACACACACACACACAAAGCCAAGGGCATTCAAAAGATAAGGTTACCCATCAAGCTGAGGCAGCATATTATTAAATAAGACTGGAACAGAGCAGCAGTGATGGTACAAATTATAAACTATTTAGCCAAGATGCTCTGGTCAATGTCAATCAGTATAGTGGGAGTGAGTTTTGGCTCAGCCTGTGTAAGTGTGACTATGTGAACGTGTATTAATATGGGTCCAGAAATAGACACAGATACTTGATGTTGAGTGAGTGTGTGTGTGTGTGTGTGTGTGTGTGTGTGTGTGTGTGTGTTTCACCTTCTTCCTGTCCTCCTCATTTTCAATGGGATCCACTGCACAGCAGGGTTTGGCGTAGAGCATGAAATCAAAGCGGGCATACTTGCAGAAACCACAGGCATTGCACAGGAAGGGGTCCTTCTCATCATAGTTTATGGATCTAGCAGGGAGGAGAACGAAAATTAACTTCACCCAGACATTTGAAGGGAGAAGTGACTGTATCGCTTTCCATCCGAGATTGGTGGGGTTCAAATAGCGTACTTAAGCATAACGTAAATCACAAGGTAACGTTTATTTATTTTTTTTAAGAACTAGTAGTTACAATATAATTAATATTGTTTATTAATAATTAATAATACAGAATTACATCACAACTAAAATTCCCAATAAACTATAAAAGACACTCATATGACTAGAGAACAAGTTGACCCACCTGCACTTGTGACACTGGTAGACGTTCTCTCCGCAGTTGCCACAGACTCCGGGGTTGGCGGGCACAGACGCGCTGCAGCGCGGGCACTGCAGGGTCTCCGTGGATGCCTGGTAGTTCTCATAGAAGTCGGAGAACTCGATCATCAGGTTGGACGCCACGATAGGCAGGGGCAGGTCGATCTTCACCTCGGTTTGCCCAGGGGTCAGCTGCACCTTCTTAGCCTTGTGCCAGCGAGCTGGCCTGATGGGGTTAGCGAGAGGTCACATGCATTACATATTTTATTCAAAAACAGTATCACTTTTTGCATATTTCACTCTTCAAGGATAAATATCATGCTAGACCTGCTAGACTATATGTCTGGAGATTCTTATTCATCCAGGTTATGGTAGACAAAGATATCAGTTATTGGCAACTGGACTTGTTTTTGGAGCTTTTCTTTTCAAGGTCCAACAAGAGGTCCAGCTGCCTGCTTGTCTACATTGTGTGTTTTGCTTTATATTTTAGAATATTGTCAGTTATTTCCACACACACACACACACAAATAAGATACAAACATAGAAATAAATAATTAACAAATTGTAAGAATAATATATCCAAGTAGTAAATAATTGAAAGCTATTTTCTACAGTAAATTGCTTTTTCCTGCTGTCACTCACTTGTTTTTTAGTTCCACAATGGCCTGCACTGTTCTGTTGTTGTAGTACAGGTTAATGGTGCGCACCATCTTAGTGCGTTTGAGATCTCCAATCTTCACAGTGACTTTGCTGATGGTGTGGCTGCCGATCAGCTTGACCACCTGCTGTGTGGTGGTGTACCGCGTGTCCACCTTGATTGAGGACAGCTTAATGTTCTGGAAAAAACAGCAATGGCAAAAAAGGCTTTGAATGGCTGAATGTTTTCAACATGACTTTACGGTGAAATTTCGGTCATTGAGTTGTACAATGTTATGGGGCCACTTACAGAGAATGGCACTTCAGGGTTGTTGCAGACCAGACAGGGATCACTCTCTAGGTAAAAGCCATCAAATTCTACCAGTCCAGACAGGGTACTGTACAAGGACGAGAGGGATAAAACAAACATATCAAACTAGACACAGTAACATTTTAAAGTTAAAGTTAATGGGCCTTATTACCCAGCTATTGTTTTAGCTATTGCTTACTTATGTGGTTCTTAGGATTTATTTTCAGTAAATGCGACCTTGAGTACTAATTTCAGAAAATTCTTAAGAAATGCAGCCCATTCTCTTGTACTTACTTGTAGATGTTGGAGTTGGGGTGGTTGGTCAGGATGTGGTTTTGGGTTCTGAGAATTTCTACAGCCTTCTGGGAGTATTCCTTCAGCTGTGAAATGGTAAAAAAAAAATATATACAAACATGTTTTAAATTATGCAAGGCACAGCATTTTTACCTTCATTTTGGAATTTCACCACATTCTGCATGGATTCACCTTTTTCTCTGTCTGTGGTGTTTTGAGGGAGAAATAGCCCAGCAGGTCCACAAACTGTGCCGCCTTGCGGCCATAGGCAGGGAGCTCGGGCCAGATGGCCCACATGAGGTCCAGGAGCAGCTCCTGCTGGGACTTACTGGAGTTTCTGCAGGAGGAAACATACAGGTGAGTTTTTAAGTTTATTCTAACCAAAGTAGAAACATGTATAATGTAGTGTTGTATAGAAATACATTTTAATCCAAAATATCAGAACAAACTCCAGGCAGCTACCTAAAGATAATGTACTGATCACTGATTTAATGTATAGCCCAACTATTAGTTAGTGTTCACAGCACACAGCGTAATCCCCATGCATGCATTCAGACTGGGGCGTGATGAGGTTTTAAAATGTAGTCGTTTACCTATAGATGTGCAGGGCAAGGCAGTGGGCTTGCCAGCGGACCGATGAGGAGTTGGACTCCAGCAGGAAGCAGCGCAGGAACTGGATCAGAGTCTCCTTGTCAGCAAACTTATTGAGCTGACTGACCAGAGCAGTGCATAGCTGATCCTCCAGACTTCCAGCACCCTCCCCTGGTCAATGCAATGACAAACACGGTCGGTTTAATCAAAACACATCAACTCATTTTCATTTGTTTAACTGAAGTTACAATCACCAATTCACTACATTCACTACTTTAAAACAAAATAATCTTTAGATTTTAAACACTAATATATTATACTGATGAACTTAGTGATAAGTAAAAAAATGTACTGAATACAAGCCAGGAGGAGTTTCCCCCCCCCCCCCCATCTTCTACTCACCCTCTTTCTCCTTCTCTTTCTCCTCCTTCTTGCTTTTCTTGCTGGAGGACTTGCTCTGGGAGGACTGGGAAGCGGACCCCCCGCCGGAGCCTCCTGAGGTGACGGCCAGGACCTTACTGCCACATAGGGCACAGGAGAGCAGCTGCAGCAGCACCGGAGACACACCCTCATCCACCAGGAAGCTCACCTGCAGCAGGAAGTACAGCACCGCTGTGGAAAGAGATGACGCAAACGGTCAATTATTTAGATGATCACACAACACATAAACAAAATTATCTTTCAGTAGTCAATTAATATGTGGCTAAACCAGAGATGGCTGATAGTTTGGTTGTTGTTTCTCCATTTCAAGAAAAATGCTGATTGTGTCAGTCTTTAGCACCAAACGGCAATACGGTTCTTATTACTTACACTCATCCTTCATGCAGAACTTTTGCCAGTTGACGGTTCTTTGTGTGGCAATTTCAGCACAGGCCTTCAGATGCTCCATCTGCCGATGGGTAAACAAACAAAGGATTAGCAAAATATGTACACATGCTAAATTCCGACGTTCTTGCAAAAACGACTAACACAGGATGACAGCGCTCACCAGGCTGATGAGGGTGTCGTACTGCAGGGCGGAGCCCGAGGATGCCGTCACGACGCCGGCCCGCAGGAAGATGCCCTGCTCCTCCAGCAGCTTCTTGATGCCGCGCACGTGAGAGTCCAATGTGTGCAGGTCGCGCAGCTGCCTGTATTTCTCCTTGGAGCCACAGATGAACAGCAGCAGCTTGCGTACTTGCCTGCGTACAAACGGCGTCTGCTGGATCATCAGGTACTGTGAAGGGGGGGTTTAAGGACATAATTAGTACACTGAAAAGATGGCAACAAAGACAGAAACACAACATAAAGGACATTGAGAGGGACCGCAAGTCAGCATGCAATCGCTATGCACCCACTAACATAAAAAGAACCACCATCTATATGATGGCTACAGGTCCTAGTGGCAGCAGAAATATGAAGAACAATGGGGAGGTCACCTCTGAGAGGAAGTAAAACCAGGAGTGGTCAAAAATGGGAGGTGGGATGCGTGGGTTGGTGTCGGCGATCTTCTTGATCTGGTAGGGCAGTCTGAGCACCATCTCTGTGAGCAGCTGAGAGTATGCCTCAAACACATCAGACGCATGGCCCTGGAATAGAGGGGAAGGAGGAGGAGGAGTAGGAGAGGGACACCAGTCAGAATATGAATCCTAACTACAGTAACTGCATGTCACATTGTGTGTTTTAGGTCTCAAATAAATTACATAATGTCATATAATTTTCTTCAGAATAGTTAATTGTCTGAAGTTGGCATCCACTGAAAACGTAGCTGCTGAGCGCAGACGAGAGGGACCCCCTTTACCTTGACATACTGGCGCAGGAAGAAGGGACTCATGTCGGGCGGGGAGGAGGAGGCGTGAGGCTTGAGCAGCTGACTGGCGGCCGCTGGCTCCTCCTCGCCCTGCTGCGTCTTCCAGAACTCCAGCAGGGACTTGAGCACGTGCAGACAGTAGTCGATGGCCCCCAGACTGAGCAGGGCTGTGGCGGTGGCGTTGGAGATGAGCGATGATGACTGCAGTGTGAGAGAGAGAGAAAGAAATTGTATGTGAGTGTGTGTATATGAGAGAGAGAG
>JAGFZM010000017.1:27038-32038 GCA_017657215.1 Limnothrissa miodon
ACAGGGTGCATGGATGCTTAAACATGCATAGTGGGAGTGAGGAAGGGGCAGTGAGAGACTGAAAATGCTGAAGTACCTCGGATGATGACTTGGATCCAGACTTTGTGCGAGACATGAAGACACTGAGGAGCCTCATGATGACCAGATGCACCTCGTTGATGGAGCTGCGCTCGTTCTTCTTGGAGACATCCTGCAGGTCCCATAGAAAAACACAAAAACATTGGCATAAAGCAGACATAAAGCATTCCACACTGAACAGAATCCACATTAAAATCTTGCCAACCTAAATTGTTCTTTTGTGATGTGTATATTAAAACAGCACATTTGTGTGTGTATTAAAACAGCACGTTTGTGTGTGTATGTTTGTTCTGGACTAAAGCTTAATTTCTCAATCTGTGTGTTTCCCACCTTCTTGTGCATGCCGAGCTCGGCGATGAGCTGCGACAGCAGGTCGTCCAGCGCCCCCTTGTCCTTCTCGTCCTCTCCGTCCAGGTCAGCGGTGAGCATGAGGATGACTTGCATGTACGGGATGGCGCGCACGCCCCCCACGCTGTGCAGCTGCGGCAGGTGCTGCAGCAGCCGTTCCAGCAGCATCAGACGCACCATGTGCAGCCTACAGACAGGGACAATATGGGCAGATTAAAATATAGAACTCCAAAACAGAGCAAAAAAAAAAAAACTCCTCTGGATTAAGACAACAGATTCACTAACGCATTCAGAATAAAGCCAAAACAAGTAAATTTCACAGTTGATGGTTTTGAAAACCCATTTCCATAGCCTAACTAGTAATATAGCAACCCTAAACTAGAACTTGATAACTGCTTAACAAGTTGGGTGCAAGAATGCGGACCTGTTGCTGGTGTGGATGTCTCCCTCTGTCTCGCCCTCTCCCTCTGAGCCGTCTCCCTCCTGCTGGGCGGTGGTGGTGCTGATGGCCCCCGTGCTGGAGCTCACGCTGCCAGGGCCCGCTGGGTGGCCCTCCACCGTGGTGTCTCCGTAAGCACTGCTGCGGCCGGACACTGGAAAAGGGAGGCCAAACACAGAGTCAATGAGTAAGTCTACTGATAAGGTTCATGTAACGACAGGTGTGGCCCATGAATAGAGCAATAGGTGTGTACTAGGCCTTAAAGGAAGAAAAACTATAGTGGCTGATATCAGACATTTTGAAGGCCTGCCAGAACCTCAGTATTGGCAAATTAAAATGAGACAAGACATGGCAAACAAAAGAATCGGCCAGTTCCAAGTTCATCCCTTTAGTTTTGTGATGGGTCAGAGGGGCCTGAGGGCTCGCTCTCGACGCCGCTTCTGAGTGGTTTACCGTTGTGCTCTCCGGCCACCGAGTCAATGGCGCTGCCGCCGCTCTCTGAGCCCACACTGCCCCCATGCTCGGCGGGAGAGGTGCGCAGCGTGGAGCCGTCCGTGGCCGCTGTGCTCCCCTCGTCGTCCGAGGCCGGGGCTGAAAGCAGAACCAGAGCTGTTACAGGGGGAAAAAGACAGCAGGCTTTGCTAAGGGGTCGCTCTAAAGAGGGATACACACACACACACACACACACACTCAACAAAACTCAACAAAGAGCAAAAGCCAACATGCAAAAACACTTTACTTCAGATTGCACTGAGGAGTAAAATGTACAAGATGGACAGAACAGTAATTCTACTCAAAATGCTAACAGACAGACAAGACACAAAAACCTGCAAAGGATCCAAAACACAAAACTAAAATTCAACAAAGTAGAATCAGAAAAGGCTAGACTCTGTGTTCCTGTATAGTAAATCAGAAAAGGCTAGACTCTGTGTTCCTGTATAGTAACCTCAGAGTCCTGAAAGCATTGCCCATTTCCCTCTAGCATAGAAATGTTATGTTTGCTTGTGAACATGCTATTTACTTAAAGTAGTATGTTTAAAGCATGTTTACGTCTAAACCAAACTTGCTCAGTGTAGGCTTATCCAACGCCCTGATTTCTACCACCACCTACATGCTCTGATCTGCCTGTAGGTGGTGGTAGAAATGCCCTGATCTGAAAACAATGTGGATCAAGGTGAATCTTTTTGAATCCGCAAAGAAAAAAAAAATACTGCTTTACTTTCTGTACGGATAAGACTCTACACTTTACTGAGATTATTTATAAAAGTACTGATGGAGAGAATTGTAATCTCCTTTCCATCTGCATCACACAGAAACGGCAAAAGGAATAAATACAGAAAATACATGGTCTTCTACTTTGTATATTAGTTTAGTATAAAGGAGAATGAAATGTAAAACAAAGAATGGGAGTGGTGGATTATTGGAAAAGAGGTGAGTGGTGAGTGGGAGGCTGCTGGGTACCTGATGCAGTGGTGTCTGAAAGAGTCCCTGCATCCAGTGAGGAGGAGCTGGGGGCCTGGCCAGACAAGCCCAAACTCTGGAGGCCCAGAGCACTACTGCTGCTGCCTGCACAGCAAACGCACACAAACTCTCAAAACAATAATGCATGCAATAATGTATGCAAAAACAGAATAATGGAGTGGCACAAATTAATAACATACTCATTGCTCAAGGTAAAGGAATATTTTCTATTTTACTTATTCTTTTCAAATTTCTACAAATAAGGTTAGGTAAGTGCTACCCTGTCTTATGTGACTTTACTGCCTTACCCTTGCATCTTTGCAAGCATTTTTAACTTGGGAAGGTGATGAGAGGGGTATTTGTGAGGACCTTGCTGACCTTGCTGGTCCTGCTGGAGGCTGAGGGCGATGGCCAGCTCCACCATGGTCTCGTCGTCGGCGTCTGGAGGGATGTCCAGCATCGGGGGGAAGCCCTCGGCTCCGGCCAGCAGTGCCTCCAGGGGGGAGGGGTTCCCGTTGTTCACATTCTCCGCCGTCTCCAGGACCATAGACTCTGACTGCAGGCCAGAGAGGTGAGGAGAGAGGAATTACATAACACCTGCCTGCTTCACACCAGGAAAGTAGCAACGCTTAACAAGCATTGACAAGATCTTCCCTGAGCTATGGGGAAAAAAATTTTTTTTTTTAGGTAAATGTGAATTTTTTTTTTTTTTTTATTGTTGAGTGCCCAAGTTTTTGCTGCTTAAATGCCAACTAGCGTCATCATACTAACGATTTAGCTTCAAGTCACACTCTCAACACTAGTTTTTACCTCAATATGGGTTACTAAGATAGAGGAAAACAAACCACTATGAAGACAGGGTAAATAGCACCTGTAAAGCAAGCTTAGAGAAGATAATGCTGGAACAACAGACACCAATCCGGTTTTAATTCTCTTTCTCCTCAATGTACCGAGTCTGTAAGAGTGAAAGCTCCCTTGAGGCGAAACTCACCACCATCTCAAAATCGCCGTGATCCACCTCGCTTTGTTCCTGGCTCTCCTGGCGGCCGCTCTCACCCGCGGTCATGCCCGATGGCTGCATTTTATCATCTGCATCATCATCGTCATCGTCATCTTTGTCACCTGGATGGATGGGGGGGGGGGGGGAGGTCAATGATCAGGAGACAGACAGCAAAAATGCAAATGAGCATTTCCATCTTCCTTATCCATTTGGCATACTACAAGCAGAATAAGCGACCAGCTAAATCCTCAACTCTTTCAATTCTACTGGAGCTAAATTAAACAGCAGCATGAGTGCTGC
Source organism: Limnothrissa miodon (assembly GCA_017657215.1). Lineage (NCBI taxonomy): Eukaryota > Metazoa > Chordata > Actinopteri > Clupeiformes > Clupeidae > Limnothrissa > Limnothrissa miodon. The sequence continues at coordinate 30,665 of JAGFZM010000017.1, forward strand.
GCGACAACACCAACTGACTACCAAAAGCTACCGATGGCACAGCTAGAACGGTACATACCCATGGGTGTGTTGGAGCGTGGCGGGGAGGGCAGGGTCACGTGACGCCGCTTGTTCCTGGGTCTCAGCACGCGAATCAGAGCCTGCTTACAGGCAAAGCTTACGGATGTGTCCTGTTGGTATAAAAACACGAAATGAAGGCCAGTGTTCATTATGGTGCTCTATAGACTGTGCAGTAGGTCAGATTAGCCACTCGGTGGCTCAGACTTACAGGACACAGCAGCATCTGCATGTAGATTTTAGAGGCGACGTTGATGTAGTCCAGTTCACAGGTGCAGTAGCCATGGATGATGTCCACAAGAGCGTTCACCGTGGCTTCAATGTGAGTGAGCCCTAAAGGGAGTCATACCAACCAAGCATATAACAGTTTACCTCCACTGCCAATTAGGTGAAAGACCTCCACTTGCTCTTGAAAACCTGCAGTCAGCTATGTTATGCTGTTTATATATTTAATATATATATATGGACTTTTCCATGGCTTCAGACTCCAAATTTCCGTGACTACAGTCACCAGGAAGTACATTAAAAGATAAGTTTGGTGTGACTTGGGTGAGGTGAGTAATTTAGGAATGTGGTTGGAATGTGTACCTGGCAAACAGGCTGGAGCCAGGAAAGCGTTCTTTGGTTTGAGTGCGTGGAGTTTCCAGAAGTTGTTCACCAGTTGCATTATGAAGTTGCAGCCTTCACCATCAACTTGCTTTTGGCCATCTTCAGTCAAGTCTGCAGTAAACGTTTTACATTATAACCACACAGACACAAAAAATAACAGAATCTGAAGATCACATATGGAATTTCCTTTACTTCATCTTTTCTGCAACAAAATAATCTGGCAAATGTCTTGGAGGGGAAACTTCAAAAAACAAACAAACAAAAAAAAAACCCTAAAAGAGGTGAAGTAATTCATGTGTGGGAGGAGCCTGAGGAAGGTACCTGATTCGGCATGTGGGAGTTTCGTTTCGGTGAAGTGCACCAGGTTGTTGGGCCTCATGATGGCAATGGAGCGGGCCGTGATGACCAGCCTCTGGAACACGTCAGGGTCAAGATCCTTCATGTCTTTACTGGAGCTATTCAGACACTGCACGGCATTGCTCAGCAATGACTGGTCCTACAGAAACACACACAAAGAGTCAGAAACAAACTCACAGACAAAGAGGCTTTTCCAGCATTGTCCACTGTTCAAAATGCTGTATAACAAACAAAAAGGCCTGTTGTTCTGTGTGCTGTGTGTACCTTGTGGTTGTGGTAGGCCACACGGCTGGTGTGCAGACTGGCCAGAAGCCCTTTGGTCTGCTGCTGCACACCTGCAGGGGTGGGCAT
>JAGFZM010000017.1:34538-133949 GCA_017657215.1 Limnothrissa miodon
GCGGACGGGCTTCATGATGCTGATGACGCTGCTGGGCTGGAGCGAGGGCTGCAGCCAGTAGGAGGTGTTCTCCACGTTGGCCATGTAGATGCGCAGGCTGCCGTCCTCACACAGCAGGATCATGGTGGTGCGCTGCTGCTCGTTGCTGGCCGTGTGACGGATTGCCACCATGTCTTGGATCTGGATGGAGGTGTGTGTGTGGGGGGGGGGGAAGGGCAGGGAGAAGAATAGTTAAGAGATGATGAAAGGAAGAAGGTGAAGGGATATATAAAAGAGAAGACAGCACAACAGTGTTCTGGCAAGGCACTGAAAAACTTAGACAGAAAGACATCGTCCAATGAACATGGTCCTTCTATGCAATATCTAAACCCATTGAAGACAAACCTTGGCTTTGGCTGGCAGCGTTTTGATCTCCTGGATGAGGAAGGTGTCCGGCTTGACCATGATGACCAGAGGGATGCCTGTGGTCTGCTGCACACAGCACACCAGCCCTGGGTGGTTCATCACTTCCGACCACTGGCACAGCGCAGGGGATGTCTTACTGCCGCCATTGGAGCTGCAGGGACCAAAAAAACAGAACAGAATTTTAAACAATGGACACAGGGAACAAAAGAAGCAAGCAGCTTTCCTGTGCATACAAATAACCATCCTATTTATAGAATCTGACTGGACAACTAAAGACGGATCTGTGGCTGGCCAACGCTTACCCTTTCACGTTGATGGTGAAGAGTCTCTGCATGTCCATGTTGCTGCGGTTGACTGTGGCAGCGAAGGACTTGCCCTGGCTGTAGCTGAAGAAGAGCATCTGGAGCACATGAGAGTAGTACACGGACACTCCACCACCAGCCACCTGACCATTGCTGTCCTGTAAACACGTAGCAACACAAACCATATTACCCGGGGCTAGGTGACTATTCCAATAATAAGCAGCTGCAATAACATGAAGCAAATTTTGCAGATTAATTTAAAATGATTGAAGTAGTTTTTAGATTACTTAAATAAAAGTAATTTAGATTACTAAAATAAAACATATCTCTAAAATCATTCCCTGGTAATGCATGAATTTCATACTATACTACGCTTGATTTTGACCCAAATGAATGCTAGAATGAAGGCTATTCCTGATTTGATGTCATGACCTGAAATCTAAAGAGGGTGCCAATGTGTAATGGGCTTTGATTAATCCAAAGAAGGGGTACCTTGAGGTCCTCGTGGTTGATCTCCAGCACGTTGGTGACGTAGAAGGGGCCGTGCTGAGCACTGCTGGACTCATCCATTACCTGCGTGTACATGTAGCCGGCAGACGACATGATGACAATGATGTTCTTGCCTTCCTCATTGAACAGGAAGGTGGCGTCACGGATCTTTGAGCTCGGCAGCAGGAAGTAGTACATGGGGCTCAGGGCGTCCACAGACAGGTCATAAATCTGACAAAAGCCAATAGACAAGGATATCAAATTAGGAACTTGAAAAAGTTTCTTACATCACTTTCATTTACAGTATTCTGACATTGCTATAGCGAGACTATTTGAATAGCGCTCAGCTATGGTAAATGAGTATTACATTTGTACACTTGAGGGACAGTTGAAAATGTTGAAGTTTATAGTCCCATGCATACAGTTAAGGGGTGGGGGTCACTTTACCTTCACAAAATCGGCGGTGATGATGGCCAGCTCAGTCTGGGAGCCAGGCAGCCAGATGGCCTTGATGATGAAGTTGCCGGTGGCCAGCTGTGGGTGCAGGACCAGGTGGTCTGACACTGAGCCTGTGCTGCTGAAGGTCAGGACGTGGCAGTCCTATAGTGGGGGGGGGGGGGGGGTACAGCACACAAGAGTCAACACCTGGAGATATGACACATGTTGACACAGAATAGTTTTTTTACATTTGAGACATTTAACATTAGGAGAACTAGTGACTAAGTAATTTCTTCTTCTTACAGACTTTGAGAGGAGGTGCTGGACACTTTGTAGGTTGTTTTGATTAGAGAATTCAACATATCGGGTCTGAGCAGCAGTAGAGTTACAGTTTTACAGTGCATTGTGGGTCACTGGGTGTCTGACCTTGAGGCCACAGACAGCCAGGTAGTCCTCGTTGCAGGGGTTGCCTGTGAGGCTGAGCACAGTGAAGGGGACGGGGGCGGAGGCCAGCCGCGTCAGGGTCAGTTTCCTCTTGCTGGAGTCGGCCTGCTTCAGGAGCGCTGACAGCTGCAGCACCGTGATCTGGGTACCACAGGAGACATGGGATTCAGAAGATACTCAAAGCCACCGCAGCATTTGCACGCACTGACTTTTGCACGTGTGCGCACACACACACACACACCACAGCCTTGAAGGACACATGCACACCAAAAAGTCAAAATAAATAAAATAATAATAAAACACACACACACACACGCAACAACAAAACACACACATTCAGCACAGCCTTAAAGAACATTAGATTCCCATACACACTCTCTTCCGCTTACCTTTCCCTTCTCGTGGCTGACGGCGAGGTGCTGCCGTCGGCCGTGTGGGGAGGAGAGCACACACATGGCCACGCGGCGCAGCACATGAGCGCTGATCAGCTGCCTGATGGTCTGGCCCTGGTCACCGCTGTAGTTCATGCGCACATTTTCAAAGGCACCCTCCTGGGAGCCCAGCGTGGGGACCTAATGATGGACACAAAGGGTTACACATATCAATAAGGCATCTCCATCTTTCGACTTGTTTGTTTGAATGAATGAAAGAATTCTAGATAGATATGCATCCCGTTTTAACAGTAAGCCTGTCAAAAATATCAAAAAGTCATTACAAGATTCTATATCAAATTCTATATCAAATGTTCCAATGTGGACCCAGAGAAATGCAGCCACTACCTTGATCTCACGACACCTCTCCTCCCGCCGGCTTACTGACTCACAACAACTTCCTACATGAAGAGAAGAGGTCAATTTTAGGTGAGTTTCCGTACCATGAGCTGGTCGGTCATCTCCACACTCTTGTCCTGGGTGTGCAGCTCATTGAGGGCCTGCTGGGCACGGCTACTGGAGCCCACCGCCGACGCCTGCTGGAAGTTTGTCTGGATGGCGTCCATCAGGAAGATCAGCATCTCCAGGATCAGAGCTGCTGTGTTGGAGCTCGACTGAAAAGAGTTTTGGTTTTAATAGAAATTCATTCCTTAACACATCTTGGCACAGTACAAATTTATAACTGCCAAAATCTTCAGTATGTAACCCTGGTGTCATATTTAATTATGATATATTATGATGACAATAATATTGAAATGCACAATAGTGTCTAGAGAGAGAAATGTGACTTGACACTTGGAGCATGATGTAGGATCTGAGGGTCAGAATTATAGACCACCAGTCTAGAGTAGAGTACTACCAAGTCAGTCCATCAGGGGTCACTGTTACTCACCACTTGTGCCAGCAGGTCCTCGCGGCAGCCCTCGATGTTTTTGCACACGCTGCTCTTCTTGGGTTTCTCGTCGTCACCAGGCTTGCCGTCGCAGATGGTCACCTTGCCCTTGTCGGCGGGCGAGGCGCTCTGGTGGCGGATGGCGCTCTCAGGCATGCGCAGCTCGCTCTGGAAGGCCGACGACTCCTTCATGGTGGAACTGATGCCACTGCTGGGGCTGCGCTTGACCAGCGCCTACACAGACACACGCCAACATAAAGAAGACAAGGTCAGAAATGCGCTTGGGGGCGTAAACAGGCAGAATCATATTACTCCGTAAAGGAACAGACAGGTTGATGAGTGAGAGACAGACAAGATGGAAACTTGTTGCGGTTGCATTACAACTGAATTGAGCCTGTGTGGGCTTTCACATCTCTGCATTCCATTTCCATTCCAAACATGCATAATGATAGAGCTTCTCTAGTTGGGACAGCACGCTTGAAAAGAAGCAAGCCAACTAACTGTGATGACACTGGAGAAGTCTGACATGAGGCGTGCATAACAGATGTGTGGTTTCAATTTTCTAGTCAAAAACACACAAACAAAAAAAAATGCTAAGCCTTGAACAAGGCTAAACAGAAATCGCAACACAACCAAAACTGTTTCATTTCTCAAGCTGAGGAAAAAAAGGGACAAAAAATAAATAAAATAAAATAAAATGTTCACATCTTGAACTTGAACAGACATGGCTGAACAGAAATAGGTCTGAAATGGGTCTAAGTGACTGGTTGGGGTTGGTTGATTGTTTTTGGAACAAATCAATGAGAAAGTGATTTGCAATCCAAAGTTACCGCAGCTGTTCTTTTCCCATGATGCCCTGAGGAGGTACGCGGTCTCACCTGGCAGCTGCCATCCTCCTTGGCCCCGCAGTCACAGAAGAAAGAGCCGTACTTGGCATAGGAGATCTCATGGTCTTTGTGACAGACCTTGGCACACACTGTGCACACACCTACCCCATCCACCATCTTGCACGTGTGACAATGGTACCTGCAAGAAGAAGGGACAGGTAGTGAATGTCAAGAGGCATTGCAGAGGGTGGGGAAAATAAAAATGATGATTGCGACTCCAAAAAGAGTGAGAGTGAGAGAGAGAGAGAGAGAGTGAGAGAGTAATAGAGGCCTTCAGTACCAGTGCTGGTTCATGAACTCCTTCTGTGTGATGGTAAATGTGCACAGCTTGTTGCAAAGGGAGTCTTCATCCTAAAACACAACGAAAAGAAAAAGATTCTTCTAAAGCTATTGAACAATTCACTGACATGGAAATAGGGAATTATTTTAAACTCCAGATTATAAATGCATTCTGTCCATGTTGATACCAAGTAAAATTAAAGCCCCTAAACACAGAGCATTGTACAGTGGTGGAGACTCCTTACCGAGTCTTCTGCCTGGGAGTCCTCCTCCTCGACGGCCAGCTCCTCCACCCAGTCAGAGTCGACCTCAATGGCCTTCTCCTCACCCTCCACCAGCAGCTGAGAGGAGCCCTGGCCGCTGGTCTGCCTCAGGGCGTTCATCACATCCGCCAGGTAGGAGATGATGTGGCAGGCACACTCCAGCATGCTGGCATGCTGCAGGAAAGGAACAGGGCAATGGAGGATGAACCAAAATGCCCTGAACAGAATCGAATGGCTGGACTGTTTGGACAAGTTTGGTGAGGCGTCAACGGGAGAGGATGCTTACTTTGCCTTGGGACACGTTAGCCGTCACTTTCTCAACAACGTTCTTCTGGAACAGGTATTTCTTGCTGTAGGAGGGAAGAGAAACAGAAGGAGGAGGAAAAGAAGATGGGGAAAAAAGAGAAAAGAAATAATGTTCAATTGTGGTATGAGAACTATTTTAACAGGAGAACGGAAAAACACAAAGAGATACATCATTGTTTGTGAATGGATATTTAGATTTTTCACATTTCCCCGAACCATGTGATTTCACCTACCATCTGGTCAGCCACTCCGTGGCGGCGCGGTGCAGCTGCAGGTGGCCCGCCCCCTGCCCGGCGCTGGCCAGCGTTGCCATGATGACCATGAGCTCGGGGAATCCGGCTCCGTCACCGTTGGCCAGCATCTCGGTGGCCATGGGGATGAGTGTGCTGAGGAGCACGGTGCAGACGCCCTCGCCGACCTGGCTGGTCTCACGCACGATGTAGGTGGTGAGCAGCTGCAGCAGCTGCCGGTTCTCCTGCACCGTGTCCAGCTGGTCCGAGTCCTTGGGCAGGGTGGCAGTCATGCGCGTCAGCCAGGCTTGCAGCCGCGACGGCTCCACACACGCCAGCTGGGCCAGGGAGCCGCACAAGTACAGCAGACTGGGGTTGGGGCTCTTCTCCGCTAAACACACACACACGCAGGGAGGAAAGAAAGAACATTAGAGAGAGGCTGGGAAACGGGTTTGAGCAACTAAGAACATGTTTTCTTATTAGTCTGTTACATCTGAGCAGCAAAGCAACTGTGAAACATCTGAGCAACAAAGAAACTGACACAACTGGGAACTTCTGTTTCAGTTTTGCAAACCATAAGTCAGTCATCCAACAACTGTGGAAGGCTTCAAATGGTCTTTGACAGAAAGACTACTTGATTACTGTGGGTTAAAAATGTTTATGTTATGTGTTGTATGAAGAGGAACAGGCTTACTTACTGAGCTGAAAGAGTTTGGTGAAGAATTTCAATACTCTGTTACAGAACTTTGCAGACAGATTCTCATTGGCAGTTGCCATCATGATCTGTACCAGTTCCCCACTAAAGGAGGGAATTAAACAAATCATTAGAAATTATTAGAAAAAGAAATCTACTAATTAATTACTCTAGATAAGGTATTCTAGTCCTACAAGCTCAAACAAAAACGTTATTCTTAGATCTCAATAAAATACACATAAGTAATGATATAGAGCTGAAAACTTTTCTTAGTGTTAATTTTGAGCTCCTTCATTCCTCACAGCCATGCTTGAGGGGTTTGTTCCAGGACAAACTGCTTCGATTCTGGGTTACCTGAAAGAGAAGAACTCCTCCATGGCCTTCCTGACTTGGCTGCTCTCCAGCTGTTTCTCCAGGTACTGCAGACATTCCTCAAGCACAGACTCATCCAGACCACTGCAAAGACAAGAGGGAGAGCAGAACAGCACAGTTACCATAGACAGACAGACAGACATGGCTTTCATTCAAATGCAGCACACCAATAGACCTACAGGAGAGAGAGAGAGAAAAAAAAAAAAAAAACACCACACACTCATAGCATGGTGACCATCAGATTTATGATGAATGACAATGGTTGAGGATGGATTCATATTAAAAAGTACTTTGTTGGGTTTCCAATCCTTAATTTCGGTTCCCTAATTGCAAAGCATCTCAGGAATCCCAAGGAGCTGACCTGTTGGGGTCTGAATGGTTGGCGATGATGTTGTAGCAGCCGGTGACGAGGCGCTCGTAGACGCGGGCGAGGAAGGCGTCGGACTCGGCGGGACCCAGGATGCGCTCTAGGGATGTGCTGCTGATGTCGGCCACGCTCTCTGTGCTGCTCTCCAGAAGTAGGGGCAGCAGGGTGTGGATCACCTGAGAGGCATTCAGCTCCTCCGTGCTGTACATGGAGCACAGGTGGGAAATGCATTAGCAAACAGGCCTGCTGTGTCCTTCAAGTAATTAGGTTCTAGGATGTGGTCCCTAAGGTGCTGTTCAGACCAAACAGTCTACACCTCTAAAACACACTACGAGTTCTAAAGTAGTGAGCGACAAAAACACACAAGGTTAAAATGATGATGTACATCTTGTTGCTATTACAACATAGTTTATCCAGTCCTAACTATACTTAAAATATAATAATATAATAAAATAAGACCATAGTACAGTGATGGATGGTATAGTGCAATTCATGAAAATAGTCTGTAGTGTAAAAGGTGCTCAGAAAAATATGGACGCTCCTAAAACAAAATTTTGGTTTGGTTGGTTGGTTTGGGTGTGACTTACACAAGCAGGTCTCCAGTGAGGCGCACCAAAGAGAGGAGGATGTGCTTGAGGGAGGAGGCCAGCGGCAGGGACTGGTTGCTCAGCGTGCCCAGGTGAGCTGCCTGGATGGCGCTGATGTAGCTCTCCGACGGGATGGTGTCATTGGCAAAGGCATTTCGCTGTGAAGACAAAAGGAGGCATTTCAAAAGGAGGGGTCTAGAACGTTAAAAAAAATAGAGAAAAGAAAAATAAATAAATAAATAAATAAATAAATAAAGACACACACACACACACACAACAATGGACACATGGATGAGACACATACCCATGAACCAATGTTGGGAAACTCGTTAGTGTGTATGTTGTTCCATGTCTCGCAGAGGGTCTGCACAGCCGATGGGAGATTCTGCATCACTGCCTGACCTGTGCACAATAAAACAGGGAATCAGAACTTGGAAGGGAAAAAGGAGAGCACATTCAAACTGGACCATTTAAATTATGGTGCTGGCAGACATACCGAGCACGTTGGCCTTGCAGCGTGTGGAGCCGATGGAGAGCACGGCAGCATAACCCTTCAGTTTGGCCTCCGTGGCCTTGTTCTCACCCTCCTCTGGTAGACTCATCAACAGGTAAGAGCTGCGCGCGCACAGACAGACACACACACACACACACACACACACACACACACACACAATTACAAAACAATGTCTAAAATTGCAGTGACATGTCAGGGCACAAGAGCAGGCATACAGCGAGCGTCTAGCATCCTCCATATTTTTATGAGCAAATACAGCATTCCAAGCCAAAATCAACTGGTGAGTGAGTGGCCCAAATATTTGACCCAAACACACTGTGTGTGCATATTCATGTGTGCCCACTGACGCAATGCCATCTGTCTCACCGTGTGAAGGCGGTGTAAAGATCGATTAGCTGCAGGGTGGCTGGCAGCAGGTTCTTGGTGATCTCCGAAGACTTGTGCGGATCACTCTCGGCGGCCACCTTAGAGAAGTGCTCATCCAGGGACACCTGCACTTTGGAGATGACTGCGTCTAGGGTGTAGATGGTCTGGAGGGAGGGCACCTGGTGAAGAGGCAGGATGGTGCTGGGGTCCACACTGCAGAATGAGGAGATCTGAAAAGAAGAAAAAAATAAAAATAAAAAAAAATATTTGGGTAAATCAGAAGATAAAGTACAAAAGGTTCTCTCACTGCATGGCCATTTCGAGATGATCTCCTTAGTACTTACTTGTCTAGCAATGTACTCCTCTGCTAGGTCCACATCATACTTGACTGCACTGCACTTAGTAGAGGCCATCTCAACCAGAGATGTGGCGTGGTCTAATTTCATCCCCTGTTTTAACAGGTGCTCCTACAAATAACAAAACACAAGCTTAGATTAACTACAAAGTACTCTTCAGAACTCATAAATGCTACTTGCTAGCATGTGAATGGCCAGGTCTCAGCAACAAAGTATTTTAATATGACTGGTCAAGTGGCAATGATTCAGTCAATGAAAATAACGCAGGCAGTTGGCTTGAACGGCAAACAAAACCCAGCTACTAATGGTATTCTTCTATTAACCGAAGGTTTTAATGGAAGACATGCTAAAAGTCATAATAGCTTCAGTGCCTGTGTGTCACTTTAATCCCAAGAACTGACCTTGATCCAGTTGACGTACGTGCTGACTCGTAGCCGTGATGACCAGCGGAGAGTGTGCAGGATGTCGCTCTCACTAGGGTCACTGTTGCCGGTTTTCAGCTGCTCGATGTATGCTTTGGATGGGGGCAGAACTCCCAGAATTCTCCACAGTACCAGAAAGTAATACTGCAGAGAGCATGCCTCCTGTGGCCAGACAGTTAGATGTGATCATTAAAACACGTGGGGGAAATTAAACTGGAGGTATTAAAGCATGAGCTACAAGAAACAGTACTGGGACGATCAACTCACCATTGGGGTGATTGGTTTGTTCTCCTGCCTTCTTGTCATGTCAAACCGGGAGCCGGCTGACAGCAGTGAGACCAGACACGAGTACAGGTTGTCGTATTTCACAGAAATGTTAAACAACACGTAGAAAACCTGCACAGACAGAGGCACAATGTGTCAAGAGCTTGATTTCCTTGTGAACAACAACATCAAAAATTCCTTGTACGGACTGCATTGTTAGTGGATCTTGAAATCAAGTACCTTGCTGTCTAGGCGGCTCCGGTCATCTTCTGATACTTCCGGAGACAGGACGCAGTAAAATTTGGGCTGAACTGTTGAATCTGAGGGAGAAAAAAAAAACAAAAAAACCTGTGTCAAATTTAGGCAAATCTAGGAAAAGAAAATCCTTAATTCACAGGGCAGCCATGCAGATTAGTGCGGAGGCAGAGATATTCCACTACTAATTAGCTAAAAGGGTTAAAAAGAAAAGAGGCTTGACTTACTCCTACCTGCCGAGCAGTGTTTGGCCCAGTTGTCCTCCACCTCTTTGAAGCCATAGTACAGCGGTGTGGACCCGCGCTTGCCGCCCTCCTGTCCAGAGCCGCTTCCAGACGCAGGTGGGGTCAGCAGGTTGTACTGGACCTGTAAGCATCAACATCATTGTTAACCCCTGCTCAAGGCAGTGTGAATTAAGTGCAATAATGCGTCAATAGTGTAATGGCATTCAGGCAGTGTACTACCCAAAAAGTGCATATGATTATGAAGTACATAAAAGGAATGACAGCTAAAGGGGACAAATCCCTGGTTATCTATTCACACAAATCTTCAAGACATTAATGTGACAGAAATGATTAAAGTAGCAATGCAACAGATTATTACAGAATGAAAGGGTGCTACTGCGCCCCCTACCTGTTCAAAGAGGTACACGGGTGCTTTGGAGTACTGGTGCAACAGGTAGTCAAAGACGAGCAGAATGCGGGCCAGGTTAAGCGGCACGACCTGGAGCTGCGAATCCACGTGGGCGGCCACCTCGGCGATGGCCTGCGTGCAGAGCGTGAGCACGCTGCGGCGTCCCGAGTCCGACAGGTTGTGGAAGATGAGAAGCAGCAACTGCAGGTGCTCCACGTTCAGGTCGTCGTCCCCGGGCAGAGACCCCTGCAGCGTGTGTTGCTTCAGGGTGCCCACAAACCTAGAGACCAAGAACAGAGACAGGATCAGAACAGGACTTGAGACATCCATATTAACATCGTTTCGCCCCTTGCACAAATTACCGGTGCACAAATAAATGGTTTGTGAAATAGTCTTCCCTGTGCATAGTGCGTTATGATCTGGTAGTAAAATCAAGCTTATTTGTACAGGACATTTCGCAAAAGGCAGATCAATGTGGCTTCAAAAAAAATGATCCAACAAAGCAACTGCCATATACCCAGACACCAGCTTTTATATCGAACCACGCAAATGAGCAAATGGTTAACTCAACAAGAACAAATTACCAATAGATATAATACAATTTTCCTCTGCAGTGTGTGTGTGTGTGCGACTCACCTCTCCCAGACCTTCATGCACTCGGGCACATCGGGGTCCCCCTGTTGGCTGGCCTTGTGCTGCCAGATGAGCAGCAGTCTGGAGAGCACAGACAGGGACTGGGGGTGGATGTACATGGGCCACGAGCCCTCGGAGAATGGGGCCACTCCCAGCTGCTGCAGCAGCGTGTTCTAGAACAAACAGAGAGAAGACAATCAACCAAACAGTCAAAAACTCAGACGGACTCATCACGTGCAAAGCAACAATACAAAAAGTGACAAGGGTTGTTAACTGTTGCTCTTTAACGTTGTTCACTGTTGATGAGATACTCACCTGCAGTGCTGGCGATGGAAGGTCTGATGTCACCAGGGAGTGGTTGAAATGGTAAAGAGCTGATGCAAACTCTTCATCAGATGCGCCTACAGTACAGACGTTACAAAGAGATCATTACATTACATAACATTGCATTGTTATTTGTAGATATTACACTAGTTATTTTACACAGAATTGAGTTTGAGATCATCCTAACCTGCGATGACAAAAAGGACATTATGTCCAGTACATGCAAACAAGAATAAAAAGCAACAAGACGACAAAGCTCTCCCCGCACCTTTGACGTCTTTGTCCACGTCCTTGATGATGCTGGCCAGGGTACCCATGTGCTGCTCCGTCAGGGACACACTCAGGTAGTTCCTGATGAAGTTGTTTCTGGACTTCAGCATTGACGTGGTGATGAAATTCAGTATACTTGATGCCAGACTCAAAAACTGCAAACAACAAAAAGTGTCAGTGGTCTAGTAGTGACATTAAGAATACAGGGTAAAGTTAAATTACAATGTTATAACCCATTTGTATGGAGGAGTGTTAAGGATAGCTCAACCTCACAGAATAGATTTCCAACTAGCTATGCTAGTGCAAGTACTTTTAAGTCTTGTACATTTTTATATATATATATATATATATATATAAAAAAAAACCCTGATGAACCCTGCTGCTGGTTAGACTGAGTAGTGGCATAAATCTTAAAAAAGGGACTTTGAGATACCTTTGGAGAAATTAATGTGAAACCTGAAACCTTTGAACCGCTTCAGGTTTTATGCCAATGCATTCATTGGCCAGGTCTATTGTAAAGAGATTATACTTGTGAGCTAACATGAACTAAAATGAACTGGCGAGGAACACCAAGATGATGAGTTAGGCCTACCTTTACATACTAGTGTCAACTACACTATAAAAACAATAGGCCTTTTCTCAATCCAGCCTACTGTACTGTAATGGTCATAAAAAAGCGTGACCATTCTTAACGCCCACAATGCACAGAGCCCATACACAGCCTTACAGGAAGTTGTCCTTAGTTCTATTTCACAGCCTACTAACTCCATAATAGTCTGTGATAGACTCCAAATCAATCATGCAAATATGCAGTATAATAAGGAGGTGACACCATTACAGATGCATTAGCTCAAAGTTGTGTCTGCCTTAACAAATGGCTTCTGTTGTGGTCAATGAAGCAGGCTTTAGTAGACATGGCAGTGCAAGAACAAACAATAGAGCATTTTTTAAATGCATTTCAAATCTGCATCCAGCGTGGCCCAAGGGTAACAAACACGCAGAGGAGGCTAAACAAGATTCATCCCACTAAGTGTGCATCCAGCGTGACAAGAGCCTGGCACTGGAAGCACTCACCAGCTCAGGGTCCTTGCGGCTGGCCAGGATGTTGCCGTTTTCCCCCGGCGCCTGCTTGCTGGGGCTCTTGAGCCGGGGCGATGTCTCCAGCGGTGGCGGAGGAGGCGGTGGCGGCGGGGCCACCTTCTCCTTGCTGGGCGAGATGGTCTCCTCGAACCACAGCCCCAGAATGGGCTCGCTGTCGTCGTCTTCATTGACACGAGCAAGGGAGGAAAAGGAGAAACATCCAAAAAATAAAAATGAATAAATAACACTCAGTTCTCCCCGAGTCTACGATTCACGACCACCACATCACATCACATCACATTCACAACCAGAGCCTTCACATCCAAAGATTTACAGCACTACTGCGTCTACAAGCTGGCTTAAGGGGAGGCTGAGTGGGTGGGTTGAGTTGGTGGTTTGGTTGGTTGGGAGGGGGATATTTAAGGGGAGGAGGAGTGTGTGAGAGAGACAAATACTATTCAAGTCTTTATTGTGAGGGGTGTCACAATAAAGAGAATGAGTGTGTGAGTGTGTGTGTGTGTGTGTGTGTGTGTATGTGTGTATGTATGTGTGCATCACATGGTGCAGACAGCGTGCGTTGCTGAGCACTAGTAGTCTGAGTAGGGCCTAAGGGACATGAAAATGCTCCTGACCTGAGATACAAGCTGCTCTTGTCCTCTCCTGTCTTCTCTCTGCTGAAATAGCAAACACTGTCACTATGCCTGCAGTCAACAGAGCCCATTAGGTGAGCAAGCAAAGAAACGTACACCAATTCTGCAGCAGTGGTGATTAGAAAAAGGAAAAAAACAAAACCAAACAAACAAAAAAAAGAAACAACAGCAGCGACAAATAAAACTGACCTGGCGTCGCTACGCTCGACTGACTGTCCTCCAAGGTGTCTAATCTCTTGTCTTCCCTGTCTCTGCATGGTCTACCTTCACTGGGCGAAGAGCAGCCTCCCATACACAGGAGACACCTCAACATGTCCTTCACTTTCCTGATCCTCGACGCTAACTCAGTCAGTCACACACACAGGAGCTGCATTCAACTATCTAAATAAAGCACTGCTACTCTGATACTTCAACAGTACTGTTCTTCTCCCAATATTTGCTTTAATGGCGACACTGAATAAGCAAAATTATAAACAAGCACATTCACCTCACTTTTTTTGTCACACCACCAATAATAAGCCTTTTTTTTATTTAAGTTTCTACAGCCAAAAAAAAACAAATGCTGATTTTTTCTTGTAATAATTCACATCTTACATTACGATGGCAATTATGGACATGCCAAGTCAATTTTCTATAGAATTGCCCATATATAAAAAGTTGTTGCACTTCAGATGTTATTAATGGCCATTAACACCAGTGGTGTTGCAAAACGACCATCTAGTATAAGTGGAGCTCCATAACAAGCACTGCTCCAGAAGAGTAGCAGTCATGTTGGAGGTGCTGAGCCCATGGGTGATGGGACTACACTGCTGGGCCTACCCTGGCTGCTGTCTTCCTCTGTGCTGCTAAAGTCATCCTCATAGTAGGTGTTGGAGTCGGTGGAGGCGCTGGCGTCGCTGCTCACCGAGCCCTTCCTCTGCCTCTGGAGCACACAGGCCTGGGCATGACCAAAGAGAGAAAGAGGGGGACAACATGAGATGAATCAGTAGGAGATAAGGAGATAAGACACACTCTTACCTAATGGTTTGTGTTTTAGAAATGAAATACTGCTATCTGATAGGTTAAACAGGACACCTGTGATGTAGTTCAGGCCAAAAGTTTAATCACTGCTCCATATCAATGCTCTTTACAGCAAGGAGCCTTGTGGAGCTACATTTGCATGAGGAATTAGAAACCAAATCGTCGTTTTTGGGTGAATCCTGCGCGCGCACACACACACACACACAGGTTGTGCCTGATCTTGACTACTGATGTGTACCTTCTTATAGGAAGTGGAAAGCAGGGTGAAGAGCAGGTTGGTGAGGGGCACAGAGTCTATGAGCCGCTGGACCCTCTGGATGGACGTGCTCTGGGCCATGATGTTCAGTTCCGCTGGGGGGCCGTCACTGGCCCAACCCTAGGCCACACACAAACAGGTTATTGAAAATCTCTTCAACCACCTTATACAACATGGGTGTTAATTTACAAATTTCTTTTTAGTTTGTACTAAAAGAATCATAACAGAGCATTAATGTTAACACATTTGGCTGGCCTCAAGGAACCGGTTTTCTGGGGACCACACCTCAAGAGGAGTATGGTTTGGAATGGAACAAGTATGTACTGGGCAAGGACAGCTATGAGAACAACTCACCCTGTGTAGTGCTTCTACTTGCAGGTCCTGGAACAGTGAGGTGAGCAGCTTGATGGAGTGGTTGGCCAAAATGACTGACAGGACTCCAAACCCTTGGTGCCTTCAATAACAAAAATGCAAACAGATATATGAAGCAAGCACACAGCATTTGGTTGCTGAGTAAAAACCCATTTGCTCTTTCATAGCACGGCTCCACACACAGACCACAAACACCGCCACAGAGGACTGCGCACCCTTTTCCTGGGCCCAGCTTGGGGGAACCTGCTCCATCTTTGGTGCGGGAGGTGATGTCCCGAACGCGTAGCGCCGCCAGGGGGTCCTTCTCCTTCCCTTTGTCTGCCAGCGCCGTGGGGCTCAGGTTAAGGATGAGGTACAGGCTATTCAGCAGGCACCACGCGCCCAGCAGCTGAAAGTTCTGGTAGTGCTATTGGGATCAAACATAGAATGGTAATTTCACTTTGGGGCATCAATACAAATATCACATGAGCACACAATGCATAACAGATGCGGAGTGATCTAACTCTTGCTGGCCCACCTCTCCTCCTGCTCGGCGTGAGTTGCTAATGGCCTGACCAATCATGTCATAGATCTCCAGCTGTGCACATAAGGGGGGGAAAAAATATGAATTAAGAATAAAATCACACAAAAGAATAAACACCCACAACAGATAAAACCAACAAGCAATCATTGTCTAGAGCGAGTGCGGTATGTTTGCATAAGTTGCTTTGAGTAGCTGGGACTTACGCATTTCTGTACGATGGTGGCGGCGTCGTTCTCATAGTCTTCTTCTTTGGAGCCTGTGGCACCTGTGGAGCGGAGCTGCAGGCCACTGCCCACCTGGAGGATGGCCATACAGGTGGCCACACTCACACCTGAAACAGGAAGACCGAAGTAAGAAACTAAGCTTTTTTACACTTGAGACATTAGCTATACGAGGTGTCTACCAGCCACCTATTTGCGGTAGGAGATTTGAAAAGTTAAAAGGTTTGAAAGGGTCGTTGCGTAGTGGTAATACAATGGCTCAGAAGAGCCAGTGATTTACCCCCCACATCACTTTCTCCTGTTCAACTCTTGGAGTGGAAACACAGCTAATGGCTTTGGCAATGGGGGACAAAGGACAAAAAAAGGGCACGGCTACCACAAGGCTACCATACTGGCTAATGTAAACCACACTATGCCAAACTCTACTCATTTCTATAAATATAACCAATACTCTATGGAGTGGTTCACTTGGGAAATTTGAATGCCAAGACAGTCCACACAACGACCTTGTTTGCAGAGCAGCTTTGCTCCATACTCTTGCTGAATGAATAAGTGTTGAAAAGCCTACCGGCGTAGAGGCAGCTCAGTGCCAGTACAGTCACGTCAAGCAGTCTCCCAGGAGTCAGGGGCTCCAGCACGGGCAAGGAGAGAGTGTCCAAGGCCATGGTCACGTCAATCACCAGTGAGTGAAAGCTGAGGGAACACGAGCGCATGCATTCAAGCATTCATAAGGACTCTTGACTGGCAATCACAGAGCAGATAGCTAGGCCTGGCTTGCTTGACTAGGCTTGGCATAGCAGTCAGCGTTGGCTGGAACCACAATCTGACAAAGCCCTTCCGATTTCTGACGAAAACAAATGCATAAAGCCTCTAATGTCAAACAAACAAACAAGCTCCAGAAGTGATTAGCTCGGTTGTAAAGTGCCACTCTGGATAAGCGTTCTCAGCCAGGAGCGACTCACCCGTTCCGAACTGCAGTGGCATCAGCCACGGTGGCCGGCATGATGAAGAACGAGTTGGCTGACACCGCGTCTTGGAAGCGGTTGATGTAGCGCAGGAAGTAGGGAAGGTTGAGGCACACCCGCAGCAACTTTTCCGACCCGCCTGCAAACACAGAAACACACACACACTGAGTAAATATGGCCCATGACTATGCTCAGGTGGGAAAACAGGGCTGGACAGCATGCCTTGGGGCCCAGAGGAGGTAGGTTTTCCTGGCCTGCAGAAGAAGCCTGTGCACACAGTACATACCTAGTTCTTGTAAACTGGACACATTTTGGGAGATGAAGGCATTCTTCATTTTGGCCTGAGTTGCCTGGTCTGTCGTGGACTGCTCATCACACTCGCTCTCAGCCTGAAAAGACCACCATCAGAATTGAGCTCACGTTACTGGCTTGGATGTACAGGGCCAATTTCAATGTGGACACAGGAGTGAGATTTATGGCGATTGGAATTTTTTAATTTCCTGTTTAATAGAAACCTTTTCTCACATAAGTCTGTCAACAAGCAACGTACAATCATAATGTTCCAGTATAAAGTTTCAGCTTCAATTGTCAATTTATGGAATTTGAAACTAGTTTTATTTTTTTTTCCTGGAGCTTGCAAACAATAGCAGACCTGCATGTGCGGGGTGGGAGAGGCCAAGATGGTGATGTCTGGGTTGAAGACTGAGGTCAGTTGATTGAAAAAGTTCATTTGCACTTCCTTGTGTCGCAGCTCTGGGTTCACAGGAGAGGGGAGCTCCTTCTGGTCTTCCACTGTGATCACACATATACACACACACAGAGACGGAGTGCATCAGAACAGCACAGCCTATTCCCCATCACAGTGCTGAGAGCACCCATCTGGAAACAAGAGACTGCAAATCCCCCTCCAACAGAGACACAGGCAAACAAAGCTGCCTTTCTGCCAGCCTGGCACGGCTATAGAGGAGAAAACACACAGAGGCTAATACACTACATTCAGGAAGGCGGGGGTGGGGGGTGGCTTGGCTTCTCTACTGTGCCATTTAGAGTAGGACACGTGTGTAGGGTTTCTGGGAAGGACAGTCTTGCCTGCATAAATGTTATTACACGAAAATGGATAGAGTGGAAAAACAAATGTGATTAAAATATAAATAGATCTCTACATGAATGGAGTCACAGGATGATCTTGGTAACAAAGCATACAAGCATTTCAGCCTGTCTAGGAGACTCAATGCAAGAGGTCTTGGCAATCCAAAGCCCTTTAGGTAGACTACATGCATATTATGGCCCAAGGCTTTAGGTTAGGGGCCTGGACATCGATTATTGTGCCTTGTATCATTTACAGGTTTGTTAATGCAAAAAAAAGCAGTCTAACTGAAGAGCCTCCACATTCACATCAACATTTCATGCGAACAAACCCATAACGTAATGGTGACTATGCAGTATACAGACGTGTGATGAATAGCATACCCAAACCCATCAGATGAGCCTCTTTTTGCATGAGGGTCAACCGCTTCCCCCAACAACCCACACATTTATGTTTCACTTTGCCCTACCCTACTCTCTCTCTCTTCACGCTCACGCCACAAAAATGAGCAGAGAAAATGTATTTGCTTAGGCCACATGCTATGGCAGAGCAGATGCACGTGATTGAGAGAAAGACTGTATGATCTGAGAGTGTATGTATGCTCTGGATTTTGAGCAACTGGACTTGCACGAGACACTAGTGGATAAGGGACCTAGACTCAGCCAACGCTGCCTTCACAGTATTCTCAATAACACCTCTCAACAAACAAGCTCACAGACACTGTAGGTGACACTTCCTAGAGACAGATAACAACAATAACAAAAAAAAGCACTTTCTGTGCATAGGACTGTTAATGTGAAACAACGTTAAATCATGTCCTCATGGCTGCATGGGCAATGGAGCTACATTTCTTGTACACTCAGCCTGCTGCTACCGACATTACTGAAGCTCTCCTCTCTGCCAACACGGAGCTTCCTCTGCCCTTTGTCAAGTTTGACAAGTCTGGGGAGGGGGGGAATGCCACCCTCACTTCAATTCCAAGGGCATTTGCCTTTTGCCTCCAAAGTCAAAGAGAAGAGCAGACCGTGACAATTAAGAGAAATGTTGCCTCATTTTAGTTTCTTTTCCCTCAGGGTGGGTATGTGGAGCTGTTACGTTTTCCACACAAGACTGTCAAATCTAATTGACCCCTGTCGTGCTGCGATTGTGGAAAATAGTGATGAAAGAACAAGTAGAACAGGCAATTATTAATCAGGTCACAGCATCGCATAAGACTACAGAACCATATTTCTCTGTCACCACTCTATGCACCGACTGCAAATCAGATGTGCTCCACTTTCATCACTGACTGGCAGTTGATAAATGTATAGTTCCCCACAAAAGAAGAAGCAATGCTGATACTGGTACTACAAAAGCAATCAACAGTTCGAGGTAGGAACAGTGAGGTTGAGACCGCAATCAACAGTTTAACACCAAAAGCATTTTTAGGCATTCAGAAAACAGGGCCACCAGCACTGGTAGTTCAGCTTGGGAAACACATGCCACAAACACTCACCATCTGACAGCGTCTTCACGGTCTGGGGGAGTTTGGCAGACTTCATCATAGCAGTGAAGGTGATGATCTCTGTCCGATCCAGTCGACTGCAGCCTGTGCAGAGGCCCTTTATTAACAAGATCAGGTGTTTCTACAAGGACAAAGGAAACCCAGAGTAAAGACAGTTACGCACTGCATGTCCATAATACCACTAGTATTGCTCGTAATTGCATTATAGCATTGTGTCAATGACTTCTAGATTAGAAAATGTTATATGATGGGGAAAGTCTCTCGCACCTGTGAAACTGCACATGCTTCATCTGGGTTTTCCAGCCGCAGCAGAGAGAACTCAATCAATACTTTACAGGCGGCTGCTACCGACAGCAACTGATTTCTAGGGACTGGAGGCAAGATAGGAAACAAATGAGACTATTGCCCTATTGACAATTGACACAACTTAACATTTAATTTAACATTCACTGTCATTTCAAATAAACTAAATTGAACAGAGCTACATAATGTAGCCTAGTCCTTTCAAATTTGTACACAATTTTTTTTTGTTGGCCGCCAAAATACCAAGGACAATGCATTTGCATAAAACAAGTTAGTGTACTTTCAATGACCAGCAATACATTTCATAACATTAACACATCAAACAAGGAACAGTCACATACACAAGAAAAGGATAAACAAGATACATACTTTGTCCACAAACTGTGGTGATGTAATGTGCAGAGAGTGCCACAAATGATGAGTAGAATGGCTCATACTGTTTGTCATGGTGTAGAATCTCTGATTCACTGCAACAAAATAATTAGAACCAATTATCATGTGATGTTAATAGGCAACATAAATATTCCCCCGAAGTTATGGGGGGGGGGGGGGGGGCCTTTAACATTCTATTAAATGAGAACTTGAAAACCAGCCATTCTTGATGTAGTTCTGCATACCCATGTCCTAGCTCTTCACAGGTCAGAAGTCTGACTTAAGGCAAAGCCAAGTCATAACTGACCAGTATTGTGTCAATCAGCTGTTTAAGCAGACGTACACGGCCACTACTTGGTAACTCCAGCAACAACGTAAAGACAGGCTGTAAACTCGTTGAGAGCGCTTACGTTTCAAAACAGTGAAGAAAACGACAATAAGCTATCGAGTGTTAATAACCACTGACTGGCACACTTTTAACCCCAACAAAGTCCTTGGGTGACAATACATTTTCACTTATGATGTCTTTTTTTGGCTGCCATGTAACAGTATGGTTTTTATCAATAATACGTTTCAAATCCGGGACATATTAAGATGCTTTCGTTTTCATGAACTAGAAAACTGACATGCCAACAACCCCTCCTTGCACCATTTCTTGTCACTCCCCAACAGATCGCTAGAATGGCTAGCGATCTGTGTTAGCTAGCTATTTACATGTTAGCTATTTTGGTGGCCAGCTGGCTAGTTAGTAACTAAATCGGAAATCTTTTCTAATGGTTTGTCAGCATCAAACAGAATAATATGTGCTATTTGTTGGCAATAGCGCCCCTTCAATGATTAAATCGTGCATCATGAACTCAATACAATTCTGCACCATCCCAAATTCGGTCTGATGATGAAGCAGATTCTCTGTAGCAACCGTGCTAGTCAGTTTGCTATGGACAAGCTAGCAAAACGGTAGCCAAAAGCTATCGGATTGCTAACTAGCATTGCTAGCTAACTCACAGGCCAAATTCTTCCAGTTCCTTTGGCACTACGCCCAATTACTGTAAAGACATGACTATACCAGACCTGTTAATGATGGATCCTATAAGCTGAGGTAGCTCTTTCGTTTCAAAAGCCGTGTACGATGCTGATAAAAGCGGTCGTACAGCTGCGGTCCACTCAGGTTCTCCATCTCCTCCACTCGACGCCATCTTGAGATTCTCTATTAGAAAATCCAAGGGAGGAAATGAGGTTAATCACTACACGCAAAATAACAGGAAGTGTCGTCATTAAGTTTTAAAGAGAAAAAAAAATCAAAAACAAATCAAATGACGTTTTAAAATGACGTGTTATATTCTCTTTTCATTAGTAAATTCTAAATGCAAGGCCAGGAGGATTAAGCAGCTGGTTCGAATGCGAGTCTTTTGCCCCCTTTAGGTAACTTCACTCATGGATATGTCACCTCTGACATGAGGTGTAAATATAAATATACTATATTTCTAAGCCTTTACTTTTAAGTATAACCAAAGATAGTTTAGAACTGCTTAGAATAGTTTCATCAATCGTTTCTGGTATAACTTCATGTGGTGTTCTGTCCAAAGATCTTGGATACTCCGCTTGAATCCTCTCTGCTGTGGTTCTGTCACATTTTAACAGATGCATTCCTTTTTGTGATGCAAGTTGTCTCTTCATTGTCAATTTCTCTACATATACTGGACATATAGAGGAATCGAAATTACGTTTCTACCTATCCCACAGTGATGCGCACGGTCAGGAGAGCCAGAGGCCGCTACTTCTATGCGCGCCGCCTGCTATGGCA
Source organism: Limnothrissa miodon (assembly GCA_017657215.1). Taxonomy (NCBI): domain Eukaryota; kingdom Metazoa; phylum Chordata; class Actinopteri; order Clupeiformes; family Clupeidae; genus Limnothrissa; species Limnothrissa miodon. Next base: position 56,119 of record JAGFZM010000017.1, read on the forward strand.
TTCACTCAATCACACACGATCACACACCAGTGGAGGGGATTACCATGCAAGGCTCCAGCCTGCCACCAGGAGCAAAGTCGTGCAAGCAGGTTCGGAAATTTGATTGGGAAACTGCTCTCAACAGATCCATGTTTTAGTTAGAGACGCAAATCACCAGTCAGTGCAACAAGAAGGAATATTTCACTTCCATTGCAAATGAACGGGGATTGCCACAAGTCTAAATATTTCTTTCTTTCCGAGATAATCTCCTGAACTTTGAGGTCAGATGTACAATTCACATTTACCAGCTGCACATGTTATAATATAAAGAGTATATAATATAGAGACATCTCTCAATTTCATTGTACCTGTGACAATGACAATAAAGGACATTCATTCATGTTGTTTTCATTCTGTAGCATTACTACTGAGATTTTAGTAACAAAGAAAATGTGATCTACACAAACCATTTAATCAGGTTAAAATCTATTTTATTTCCATGTATGTCTTTTGGGCAACAACAACAAAAAAAAGATTGAGGTTGAAAAAACGAGGTTCTGAATATTTTAGTTTCATTTTAGTAGTTTTATCTTTATAAAACCTTCCCACTAGTGATTTTGTGAAGTAAATAAAAGTAATGAAAGCATTAGCAAGATTATAAATTAACAATTTTGTACCTTTCAAGAAGTCTTTAAAGCATTATAAATACTATTTACAGACACAACGATGATTCAGAAAAAGCAGTGTGGCTTTTCAAATTATTTTTTGAAGTAGACAAAAACATCCAGTGCATTAGACCAAAAGGTCAAATAAATCATTTAAACTAATTTCACATAAAAAAAAAATACATTTGCCAAAATAAACATAAACAAAAGACAACACATTGAAACATTATTTCATCACTCAATTCTACATCTGGAGAGGAAGTCCAATAGCATTGTGTATGCAGCTTAACATGTTTATCTCTACTTATTCAAGTAAACCACTCCATTTCTGAAAGGATTCTCACAATCATATCACTACAGATTACTGTACCCTGCGAAGCACAAGACACAGAAAATGTAGGAATTGTCAATGAGGTGGAAAAAAAAGAAAATACAAATGACCCATGGACTGACATGAGGTGTAAAAGTGAGTTGCATTGAATTTATCCCTCCAAATGCATACAGTTGGCTCCCAAGGCTGCTCTGCCTACTATCACAATCAATTTGCAATCCCTCTTGCAGGATAAGACTGAGCCCCGGTGGTCCCTTGGCATCCTGGCATCAACCCTGCAAAGACTGGGCAGAAAGGGTTGGGTGCCTGGTCTCGGTGCCCCAGGTGTGTGGGCGTTCTCACCGCCATGCACGGTTGAGCAGTTTCACCTCAGCAAGTCTTTTGCTGATCATTGTGGCAAAGAAGAGTCCAAGCAGCACACTGCTAATAAGCATGTAGTCATAGTCATCTTTGAGTACATCAAACTGCTTTGATGGGTACACGCGAGTCTGGTAGATGTCCAGACCATATGCCACCACCTACAGAGCGGGGAAAAAAAAAAAAAAAAAAGGTTTGAGCACCTATGCAGAACGGATGCAAGTTGTCTCTGGGTGCTAAGTGTAGGAAGAAAAGAATGTACATGAAGATGGAGTCTTACCAGACATGTAGACTCCAGACCAGAAGGGGCTGTATATATTCCTTTTACTCTAGAGACAGTCTGGTTGTAGTTGATAAACCACTCTGTTCGAATGGGAAGTTCTGGGGCATAAGGAATCAGATTCTCCTCCCTGAGGACCACACAACAGATATAACTGAACATTTCCACACTTTTTTTTGTTTTAATTATTCAAAAAACGCACATCACTCTACGTTCATCTCACTCACTGTTTTTCGACTTACCTGCTCTGGTCAGAAACCACTTCTGGTCTCCTTGGGTCCAGGAACATTTTTGGTAAAGACAGGATTGCCCCTGATGGAAGTCCCACTGAACAGAATACATAATAAGCCAAACATGAGTAATATCCTTGATGACAGCTAACACCCGTCTTGCAGTGCATGACTAAATGTGATTAAATCACAGAAATATCACTTTGAAGACAAAAACACTATAACAACAAGTGAGACCATTACTAGGGCCACTAACAACACTAACACCACCAACAACACTAACAACACAAACACCAACAACAACAACAACAACAACAACAACAACGAGACCATGACTAGGGCCATAGTTGCAAGCTGAACTCACCCAGCAGATGTCGGCTGGTGATTCCCTTCTCTGTGAGCGTGGCCTCCAGGGTGTTGATGGGAGAAGGGAAGATGTACGACTGTTGCAGCACCTGAGGAGGGTGAGGCCGGTCTAGGGAGCTGAACACGGTGCTGTTGTACAGCTCCATCCCCTCAAACAGCTCCAGGACGGAAAACTCTATCCTACGGGACTTGACGTTCCAGTATTCATACTGCAAAAAGGTGGGGTGTATCGAAGACAAAACAAGAGAAATGATAAGGGAATATTCTGCAAAACATAAATCAAAAGGTTTAAACAAATTGTGTACAAGCAATGTCAATTAGGGCTGTAATGATCCACGATTCGGTTTATATCACGAGTTTTGACCCACGATTCAGTTCGTATCACAATTTTTTTTTTGGGAGGTGGGGGGGGTTGAGAAAGATAAAAAAAAAAAAAAAAAAAAAAAAACACTTTTGGAGACAGGCGTCACATGACATGTAATTGGGGGAGGCTTACGGGTAACATTAAATTATTTATTCTTAACTAGTTTTGTCGTGAAGATCTACGTATTTTATAATTGTAACTTGAAATAATGCTAATGATAATTTAAAGATGTGTTAGCATTGGATCTGGACGGGAAGGATCTAGTTGGAAGGGGTGTGTCGCGATTCTCACACCATGAAACAGGTTTGTGGTTCTGAGTTTCGCGATTTTGGTTTCATATTGCATATCATTACAGCCCTAATGTCAATGTATTTTACAACAACTATGCAAAAACAACTATGCAGTTGGTTCAAGACATTTCTTTCACAAACTGTAGGCAGCACCCAGGATTTGTGAAGCACTATCAACATATTGTTAGTGGGATTGCTTACCACCACCCAGTTTTCCGAGTGCACAAAGTGGACAGGGCCTCGGGCCTTCCTCTGCACAGCCTCATGGATGATGCGCCCCGTCACACCATCAATCAGGAAGATCCCAACAAAGCTGCGCTCCTGGTGGGTGTCCGTGCTCTCAGTCACCACCGCAAGAAGATTGGGGTTCAGATACTGAGAGGGCGAGTGAACAAGCCTTTTAAACACCACATTACACATCCAGTCCAAGGCAGTCATGTCGATACATATTCAGTACTCAATGGATAGAAATCGTAATTACCATGTCTTACCACTGACTACAATAAAATGAAATGAGTATCAGGGAAGGAAGTAGGTTGACTGTTAGAATGATCACCTTATATAGTACACTGCGGTCTCCCATGACACGGCCCTGGGAGTGGACATGCTCGTTGGGGCGCTTGCCTTTCACGCCCACGATCTTCTGCACCTCTGTTGGGATGACCACCTCCCAGATCAACTCGGTAGATAGGTCCTGCGATGGTCACAGGTTTTGCAAGGTTATTCCGTCAGGTGGGTGGAGGTGTAAAAAGAAACTTTCTGGCATACCAAAGCTTGCACAATTCCATCAGCGGTTTACTCTTACCTTGCGTAGACGAAAGCCAGACAGTCGTCCCTGGCTGGTATCCACCAGGTAAAAATATATGGAGGATGCAGACTCTTGAAGCTGCTGCAGCACATTCTTATTGGAGGGGAAGGCTGTGACCTGTTTGAGATAAGTATATGAAATCAAAGGGTGTGTAGTATCTTTCGTTATGTAATCACTTAAAATTTTGTTGTTTGGTTTCTTGTGTCAGAATTAGGAAGCTCTGGTATCATTGTAAGTGTATTGGAATCAGAACATATGCATTATTATGATTCTCATGGCCATATACAGGTTATGACTTGTGTTTCAGTTAGGCCACACTCAAGTGTCTTACATGAAATGGCATGTTTTAGTCTATTCTATTCTTGCTGTTCCTGTCTTTAAAGATAAGGTGAAATATTATGTTCTTGGGTTGTTTTGGTTCTTTGCGTCAGTGGCTATCAGCTCTAGCTGACCACGCTGGCACTAATCATGGCCTGATTCAGTGCGGACCACGTCAGCTGGCATGATCAACGCCATCTTCCATCAACCTGGAACCGTACTTAATTCTTTATGTGAAACCCTTGATGCGCATCATTGTAAATAAAACTCTGTTCCTGCTTTTTTTTATAATCCTCATCTGAATTGGTCTCCTGTATTCCTGTAGTAATCTAAAATGACTATCAGTTGCCATGGCCACTGTACTCACCTTATACTGGTCATCAACAAGTAGTAGAATTTTGCCATAATCCTGATCCATCAAAGGCAGGAGCAAAGTCTGCAGTATTGGTCGTGGCAAAGCAGGCAAGCTAATGTGACTCTTCTTGCCAAAAATGGGGTTGAACACATGGAGAGATGCTAGGCCAGTCTCCTATTAAAACAAGAAAAGAATTGTGCCATCATATATAAAGTGCCGAGGCATATTTTCTGTGCTCTTGTACTTTATTTACAGATAAATGCAGTGTAATACCTTGTCCTTCACTAGAAGTGTGCATTGAGGTGGGTGAGGGAAGTGGGCGGTGGTTCTTTGCACCATCAGTTTAAATGCAGAGTTAGGCTGGATGTTCTCAAGGTAGTGCTTCCACAGGATGCTTCCAGATTTACTGTCGATGCCAAAGAGCTGTGGGAGGGGATTGAATTTATGTTCTAAATGGAAGTCGAACAGCCTACACTCTCACGGGTGATAACCAACAGCAGTAACAAGAGCAGCACGAGGCTCCATTTAGCCTGATGCCCTGCGAGTGTGTAGATTTTTACAGCAAAGGTCTTGATGAACAGCGGCAAACAGTGGCTGAAACACAGCTTACCTTTCCAGAAGCCGTCACCATCACCATCATTTTCTGCAGGTTGAACTCGTCCCTGGACAGAGTCTCAATGGTGACCTCATTCTTGACCTGGCTGCGTGGCTTGCGGGCATCGTAGAAGAGCTTCCACAGGTGGCCGATCCAGGACTGCAGCAGAATGAGCTGGGAAGACAGGCGCTTCAGCACCATTGCTAGCAGGCCATCTACAGATTACACAAAAGATGGGAATTAGCTTTTTGGTATTAAAAATAATGCACTTACAGGTTTTAACTTAATGATCCATGACGATTTCGGCACACAATGGTAAGTCAATAAAACTGCACAGGAGCAAGCACTACTTCACAATACTACACCTAAACACTACTACATACTACATAGTAATACTACAAGCTATACACCAATATTCAGAAACATTTGTACAGACACAGAAAATACGGCACAGACACAAGACACAGTTCACAGCTAGGATAGTTTGAAGTGAAAAACAAGGCAAAATAAATAAGTGGGTAAGAAATGAAAATAAAGCTCAATTTACCTTGAATTGCTGGATCCAAAATGCAGCAGTTAGAAAAGGCAAAGAAAATAGACATGAAACAAATAGAAGAAAAGACAGAAGAACGAGCCCGGCAAAGGAAGAGGGGGTGACAACTTCAGACAAACAGCAAAGCACAGACTAGGCATACAAAGCACATGGAATACAGTTGAAATACTCTTGATATGGTGGCAGCGAATTAACGTGTTTATGAAAGTAACGACAGAGAAATAGAAGTCAGTTTCAGATGTACAACAGGCTTACAATTTCAGGGTTCAAATCTTTAAAGGAATTATCCGGAGTAAAATACACTTTAGATCAATTTACGGATGATTGGATCTAAAGTGTATCTTACTCCGGATAATTCCTTTAAACTGTTTGTTTAATGTGGTGAAATATTTTCCAAAAAAGACCAAAGTTTTTAAGTTATTTGAGTTGTGGACATAAGTAGTCATCTGCAATGGTTAACAGGATAAGGAATTTACACATGGTGGGATAAAAATGAGTTAAAAAAAAGGAAGCAGCACAATACCACTGTCTCTGTTAAACAAATCACTGCAACTGATGGGAAGGATCTGCATATCGATCATTTCTATTGGTACATGTGTAAAATCTTTGATTGGTTAGTGCTGCACTTTACCAGCTTTCTTGCCAAACTCTCCCTCTAGCTCAGCTTGGGTTCCTGTCAGAGGCAAATCCACCATTTCCATGGTAACCACATCAGCTAAGGCCTCTTCTCTGGACCAGACCACTCGCCCTGCAAAGACAAGTATACAATCCAGTAAAAAAAAAAAAAAAACATGCTTGAAAATTCTGAAACTCTGCGCCATTCCATGTGAAATCACCTACCTGGCTGTTGAAGAAAGGTTAGAGCAAAGTCCTCTGTCTGCACCATGGCTCTGTAGCCCAGAGAGTCATCTTTTTTTAAGAAAGCCTGGATGTAGAGCTGAAAGAGAGAAATAAACATGAAGGTCAATAAGAGTAAAATGCACAATTAGTCTTACAAGTCTAATCTTTCAGCAACGTATTATTTATAAAATGTAGAAGCTGTGTAAGAATAGGCAGCCATTATTGCAACTGAATTTACTTAACTTTACTTCCCCAACTTACTTTATTTGGCTTCCCGCCATTTGGGTCCAAGTGGTAGATAACAGTGGTGTCTAACAGCCTTCGGCCAGTGTCGACTGTGAAAAGATTGATGCTGCAAGCCTATCGGAATATAAGGAATTAATGATAGTGATTGCTGATAACTTTTTCCATTAGTAGGAGAAGTAATATGTAAACATAGACAAATTACAACCTATACAGGTAATCAAATTATCTGTAAAAAATAATGACTCAAATTGAGGTTTAATGACACTCACAGTTTCATTTTTAGGCGTCATGACTCCAGCTACTGTTTTCTCCCCAGTTGTAGCAAAAGCAGCCAATCGTGACTGTGAAGAGATACATGTATTCAGAAACATTCCAGGTTCCGCCTCAAAAAGACAGACTATTCTGAAATTAGTTTTACACACAGCTCTGTTAAGAATTTAACGCACAGGTTTGAAGTCTCTGAGGGTAGTGATGATGCCGTTGTTGAGCTGGAGCAGGATGTGATGCTCTGGGCCCAGCTGCAGGAAGAAAGCAGTGAGGGGTGGTCTGGCTGGGTTGGGCTGCGTGGCAGTCAGCACAGGCAGGAAACCAGGGGCCACCTCCAGGTCCAGAGACTACAAAGGGACATAATCAAGGATCAAGAGATTACTAAATTAGTAAAACACATCTAGACTCCACACTGTGTCCACAGCTATAGGCATTGATGTTCATTATGGCATTGATATACATTTTTGGACAGAGCCACACTATATGCCTATTATTCCTAGCAAACTAACCAATTATCACCCAACAAGAAAGATGGAAACACTACACAGACACACCTGTAAAAGTATCTGGTTCATTTCAGTCTCCTCTTCCGAGTTCAATGGCAGGGTGTACAGGGAAAGTGTGATGGGGTCGACACACAACAGAACACTTGCTCCTACTACCACGCAACTCTCCTCCAAACTGGACATCCATGGGGCTTCTATAGAGGTCTACATATGATATTAAAAGGAAGAGTCAACAGTTCCACAAGTTGGAACTTGCGTTTTGTACTTTCAATGAACCACAATGTTTACCTAAAACTGGAGGAAATACAGCTACAGAAAACATTTACCTGTTTCATAATCTCCCCATCTTCAATATTATATGACACAATGACTATGTGAGAATTAGGAACCAGGCCCAGAACCAAGATGTCTCCTTGTCCTCCTGAGTATACAGTTTGATACTGCACAGATTCACTGTCAAGGTAAGATAAAACCTTAGTCATAAGTCAATATATTATCATAAAGGAACTACATTCTGTTGAACACGAACCCACGCCATACCTGTCTGGAAGATTTTCCACCCATTTCTGATGACCATTGGAGAGGTAGTGAATAGAAATTGCTGATTTTTTTAGCACAGCTACGTATTTGACAAAGTCTTGCACACCAATGAATGCTGCCGATTGAAAACTGCAAACAGAAGTTACAAATGTGAAAGTTAGCAGACCATGCCTTATATCCATTATCTAACATTTCACTATTAGCTAATAATAACTGCCTTTGTACCTTCCTGTGTCCAGCGCAACTTCCCAGTTCAGACCACCAATATTGGTCTCCCAGCAGCGAAGAAGACGCCCATCACCAACAACCACAACAGCATCTAAGGACCAAATAGGGATTTTATTATAACTGCCTTATACTACTCATATTTCAACACTTCATTGGCTTTGTCACTAAGGGTTATAATTACCTTGCCCATGAACAAGCAGTTTGTCAATGTTTCCTTCTGGTCCTGTCTTATCCACATGTCTCCAGACTGTTAAACAAACAAACAAACAAACAAACAATTAACTACCTCACACAGGCATGAATCGCCAACAGCTCTTTATCTACCTCTATGAAGTTGGCATCTCATCTTGATTATAAGGTGGTGATACTTACAGTATAAGGACAAATCTGGCAACACGAGACATTGAGACCATTCTTAATGATGAACCGATTTTGAAGGTACCATAGAAGTTGAAAGGGACAACTTACATAAATCTCCAGTCCTGGAATTTAACGAGGCAAATATATTCTTCTCCGTTGCAACCAAAAGCTTCTTGGATGCTTGTGAATGGGTCTCAAAGAAGGCAAAACGAACGTTGCCAACATACTGCTGTCTCCTATAACATGTCAATAAAAGGTAAAGTAAACGTTAGGTTCCCGATCGATCGATAACAATATATCCGACAGTATGACAGAATCATGCTTTAATGTCTTAAACATGGGATACTGTTGCACGACACAATATCTGTCTATGTGGGTAGACACAGTTAACTTCCAGATTGCTTTGCTACCGATACCAACCTAACGTTAACACAAATATTACTCTAACGTAACATAGTAGCGTTAATAACGCTAAAAGCAAACTTTTCAGACGACGATAGACTACCAACACTTGACTCGAGATAACAGCGTCGAGATAACAGCGTCGAACTACGCTGTTGGTGAAAAACCAAGGTAGCTCGACCACAATTTTGACATTGGCAGTTAAGTTAGCCTAGCAAGCTAATGCGACTATCGACTAATGAATCGTCAACACAGAGACCACAACACACCACAAAGGTTCACTATGTTTAAACTGGGCCTAGACTGTATATTAGTAATGTATCACTTTATGAATACATAGCAAAGTTGACATTTTCTAATCAACCGGCTGTTGCTGGTAACTGAGCTCATAGCTAACGCCAACCGGGTGAGCTATGAATGACGTTAATTTTCTGTAAAGTCATTTTCCTTAATTTCAGACAACTTTCAAAAATAATATCATATGAAGTATACTTGCCAATCAAACTTGCCCACTTGGTCTTCAAACACAGCATCTGTGTATTTTAATACACACAAATAGATAGCAAAACCGTATTTTAGCACAAACATGTTGCAACCACTGAGCTAGAAACACAAGGCTGCAGCCCGTTTCAGTTCCTTTCCCACAAATCTTTGCGAACGACCAGCCAGAAAAATCGAGTAACTAGTCTCTGCAGAACATTGTGGGCGGTTTTACAGCGTTCTGATCGGTTCTGATTGGTAATGCAAACACTGGGCGGATTTCAGCCGTTAGGCCTACTCTGTGAGTAAAAATCCAAGAGCATCAGAGTTTGGCTGCGGGCTGCGCGGTGCATTCACTATTGGTCAGAGCCCGTTTGCTTTTTTTATTAAAAGTTCTCTGGTAGAAATGTTCTCAACTTGAAAAGCACCCGGGGTAGGAGGAAAAAAAACTGGCGGCATCGTTTTAAAAAAGCGCTCAGGACTTTTTTTTTTGTTTCAAAAAACACTATATATCATAGGAATTTAATGTAAAACATCCACTCGCACTTGAAAAAAACATAGGCCTACTACCAGTGTGAACACTATGCCTCCTCTGATTTCTGGATTATTAAGCGAGCACGCTCCACACCTGTACCTTATTAAAAGCTATGCACTAACGACTCGGTGTAGCCTATACATCTTGTGGCAGCACTGTAGATGCATCTGAAGCAAGAAGTCTGCCGGGACCGACGTGCCACTGAGAGATTATGTCGAAGAGACTAACACGAAAAGTCAGTCGGAGTTGTTCAGTTTCAGCTGACGATGATCCAATTGGTGAGGTGACAATTGCTGTCGAGGTAGGTGTTATTGAATCCTTTATATGCTATTTGCTGCCACCTGGCGGTGATGATTCCTAGATTTAGCCTACTGACATTTGAATTGCAGGCACAATCTCCTGAGGTGGTGAAACCCCTCACTAGAAAACCTTCCAAAAAAGGTTGCCTATGTGAGTTTACTTGTTCCTTTGTTCCCCATACGATAACTGAGTAATATTGTGCCAATTATTGTTGTATTTCCTGCAGGTAAAGGGAGTGATTCTGACACGAAGAAGGCCACGCAAAAGAGAGCTACAAGTGGACAAGAGGTTTGTGCCAAATTCAGCTTTCACTGACTTTTTTTTTTTTTTTAATTAATGTCATTGAGACTTCCTTGTAGTAACCTAATCAGTATTTGTTGTTGAATAGCAGAAAAGGGGCAATACCAGGTCCATGGACACCAATGAGGGAAAACCTCTGAGGTATGGGAAGGAATGTGTTTTGGAGTCACGTTAGCAGTGTGATGGATAATGCCCCCAATACAATTTGGACAGCACACATAAGACAACATAAAACATTCATCATTGGCTTAATTTGCAATTTTAAAACTGTAATTGTATTACCAGGCTAATTTCTCGATCAATCGGCAATGATTTGTTAATTGGCAAAGTTCTTCCCAGCAATGGAGCGGTTATAACTACTTCCCGAGGAGAGGTAACTATGCCTTTTTTATGCCCTATGTGGAGCCTGCAACCGAACATCAAGTATATGACTGCCAGTGTTTTGTTTTGTAGACACTTTTGCTAAGTGAGGAAACTAAAGATGACTTTAACTTGGCAAAGGTAGATGATGTCGCAATTGTTAACATGGAGAGATTACGGGTAAGGCTTTCTTAGTGCTAAACCAGTTTCATGCATATTCAGGTCACAAATCCCTATTTTTTTATTTTTTTATTTAATTTCAGGATTTGATGAGTCACCTTTGCGCCAAAGTGAGGACAATATAATTTGTATTTTTCATTTTGTTAAGTTTTATTTGTTTTCGAGTTTGTAATCAAATAAAGTAAGTATTTAAGAATTGAATCAAAGCGATGCAATTTCTGGTACTGGTGATTGTAAATTTAATTTAGATCATTGATCTGATTTTGCCAGGCCCTTTGTTTTCACTAACCAATGCAACGTTGAATTACTCTAGCACCTTTTGAGCTGATTCCTGAGTCAGAGTTTCAGTGTTTGTCAACGGTTTTGACACCTTAAGTCCTCTGACCGCATACAGCACTAATGATGGGGATTTAAGGAGACTGTAAGCATTTAGTTGTAACATGATTGCCTAACTATATTCACCGATGATTCACTGCTCAGATAATCCATAGTGTGATGAACAGTTCAATTCTAGTATATTTATTTTTGCTCTGACAGAGGCTTTGTATTCTGTAGGAGAAACATTGTACTCAACATGAACTGAATGGGGCTTGGTAACATTAAACAGAATAATGGTCATCTAGGCCCCTACTGATCCTTTGATCCACACAGATTGTCTAAGTTAATGAGGGATTCATCTGATGCTTGATAACAGGGTGTGGTCTGCAGTTCACACCCTCCGGCCAGGAGATATAAAGTCCTGTTATTCCCATCTCCGGTCAAGCACTGAATGGCTATATGGATAGAAAGTGAAATCTTCAAGCTCAAACACACTGACTCCCAGTGGCATTAATGTCTTTGTGAGAATTTGTTTTTGGTAGCCACATCTCCCTAAATTTCTAGTGCCAGCTTTGAGATTTTATCACCATGCTACCCAGGTTGCAGAAAAGGTCAAATAAAAAGGGGTTACCAGTTTAAACATAAATTAATACAATTTTTGCAAACCTGATTAAAGTTGAAAGTAGTGGTAAACCTGATTATAGAAGAGCCAGTTTCAAGTTTATTTTGGACACTCTTAGGCCTAGATTCTTCAGCCACGCAGTCAGCATGACTGCACATTACTTTGACTTATTCATCTTGACCAGTTAGTCTTTGGCACTATGGTAGAAACCTGCTTCTGGAAGACACATCTCAAATATACTAGCCTAAAGATCTCACCATGGTTTTGCCTTTCATTTCCAAGTTTATAAGGGAAATAAAGCATAGCGCTAGTTAGCGTTAGCTTTATTTTTTCAACATAACTTACTATTCATTTTTGAATGTCTTGTCATTTGTAAATATCTACACACACACATATATATATATCTACAGCCAATAGGTGGCGGTATGATACAGCCCTTTGCCCTTTGCATAGCCGTGGTATGCCTATATGGCACTAGCCCTTTGAGGTTTTTTTTTAGCAACTTCAGAACTCTAAACCAAAATTCTGTTGAGACAAGAGATACTGAATGCAATCCAGAAAGACAAAGGAGAGTAATTAATCATTTTGACTTGACTTGACAACATGTTTCATTTTCAATTGAAGAATTCACCAGACTGTTCTGTTATTGTTCTGTTACGGAACTGTTACATTTGTTTTGTCAAGGGCGGTATCACCGACTATTGGTGGTAGGCTATGCTGACATGGTTTGAAATAAAAAAGGGAAGCAACCTGCGCTCCGGCTCCTCCCTGACTCAGAGGAGGGGTCTACTGTGCAAAATGTCACTTGGCATAATGACCGTTTTCAACCTGCAGAACGGTGCATGGGCAATATTTCTCACGTGCTGATTTAGTTGTTTTAGTTTGCTGTGGCTATAAATAGAACATCATTCTCGTCTGAGGGAAGATTTTTTTTAAAGATGCGCCTGAAACAAAAATCAAGCAATGCGAACTTTCTAGTTAATTTAAAGTGCTAACTAGGCCTACAATGCCGCTCAAAATGAATATTCAAAGGGCTATTGTTATTCTCATCATTGAGATCCATGTGGGAACTGCACTTGGAAATCTCCGTCCGTCCATGTAAGTAGGCTATATCCTAATTTAGTGTGTGTGTGGTATTACATTACTGAAATACCGGATAACAAAGACTGTCCATTAACAATTCCAATTAATTTAATAATTTTTTATGAACTATGCTTACAACAGTGTGATGTACACTGCATGTTTTTCATTATGCTTTTTTGGCTACGAGTTTTCTTTTCTGTTTGCAGGCCAAATGTATGTGTAGAGAAAGTAAAAGTCCTGAAGCATGAGACACAACCCTGCGTGCAGACCTTCCCTCGGATGGTCAAAGTATGGAAACATGGATGCATGGGACACCCATGGTGTATAAGCTATGAAAGGAGGTGCGTATGTGTGCATGTGTATGTCTCTCTCTAAAATGTAGGCTATCCATATTTCATCACATACTGTGGCAGAGGTTGAACAAATCTGAACTCAGTGTTTAATCTTTACTTGACACATCAGTTTTGTCGCATCATCATTTATTCACTGTTATGAATGCAAAGTCCATAGAAATGCAGTTTAAGACCACTGTGCAGTCACTACAAGCTGCCACTCACACATTCAGCACACTCAGATGCATGTTTAATCACCCATATTAAAGACAACATGTTTGAATCACTTTCTGTCCTCAGTAACCTCCATGTCAACCAGTGGTATGTGTTGTGTTGATCTTATTCTGCTGCTCGTTTCTCGATCCATTTTTCCTTTAGGCCTAACTTGATAAAAGATGATGCAGGGTTAAAGTCAAGGTCATGACAATACCTAATTCTAATGGAAATAATGTTACCTGTTAAGGTTTGAGGTCATTGACTGAAGTTATCAAATTGTTACAGGACAAAAGGTCAGGAAGGCAGAGATCCATTGTAATCAAATGTTTTGTCCAAACAGTCCATTGTGCAGTGACAGACATCGAAACCTAATCTCTTGTCTGGTGTTGTATGGGTTTGGTGGGACAACAGTTGCAAAACGATCCTCTTGGTGAGAGAAGGTTATTAAAGCTTTCAGATGCTTCCTGTATCAAAGGGAAAGCCCTAGAACCTCAGTGCTATCAGAGCTCAGGGCAATTACAAGCACTCTGTACAAACCACATTAAACAGGGATTGAGTGGTGACATTTTGCAGATGGGACGAACAAATGCTGAACTAATTGTTTAAAGCCACTAGGATGTGTTGCCTCTGGTGTAGCAACATTTGGGACTAGGCTCTTTTCCACATGCAGTGGTAAATGTGATTCTATTCTAAGTTTTGAAGTGTAAAGTATAATTTATCCTGAAAGCATTTTTTTATTTAGCAAGACAAAACCACCAGTCCTGCTTCATGGCTGTCAGGATGCCACTTGTACAGGATGTCAGTTATCGATCCCGAATGAAGGGTACAGAATGCGATACAGAATGAAGCCATCTTTCAACACTTCACTTAAGCTGGCTTTGAGTATTTACTGTAGTACATAGCTGGGAACAGCTTTGATGACAGGCAAGGCTTCAATGAGGGGTCATCTACAGTGCAGTATGTGCACACGAGTGTTTCTAGTCTGGTGTTTTGATGGGTTTCCAGTGTAAGGTTTTGAGAGTCACAGGTTAAACAGATAAGTTTCTGCTGTTGACATTCAAGTCAAATAAAAATAAATATGTTGCTAGCCCTGATTACGTTTTAATGCACATGACTGAGGCTTGCATTTCTCCCTTTATTTTCTATTGTCTTTGAAGTCTCACATAATACAATTCTATTTTATTTATTATTTTATTTCTGTAGGATGGCATACTATATGGCCTACAGGCAGGTGTACAGACAGGAGTACCAGACAGTGTTCAAGTGCTGCTCAGGATGGTCACAGCTCAATGGAGAGTCTGGATGCCTGTACCGTAAGTGTGTCTAGTTTCTCATTTCACACCCGTAACACACTGCCCTCCTCTTACCAAAGGGCCTTTCTCTGGGGGAGGAACACTGTTTTAGGCTCCGCTTTAGGACAGGCTTTCCCATTGTCCTTGCACACCGTCAGAAGTTGGAAGAGCATAAAGTTTTAATTGACACTCAAAAGATCTAAAGACTTTGTTCTCCAGAACTGTAACCAATTCATCTCACATGTTTAGTTGTGGTTCTGCCTTGTGGTGTGTGGCTAAAAATACATAAACACAGACACACACACTACCACTGACACCATCCCCCCAATGTCAATGTCTTTGTAGTTTTTTTGAACACACAAGATATTTTCCCTCTTGGGTTAGAATAGCATCCTATTATCATATTTGCTTTGACAAAGCAGAGATCACCTAAAACAGAGATGTGATGCCATGTGTAGATATAAGTATTCGGATTAGTCCCTAAGCTCTTAGATGACGACCGGCCCTCTTTCCCCCCCGTGCCATGGCAGTCAGAGTGACTGTGTCAGTGGCCTTGGAGCGAGCCGATGTCTCCTTGTCAGTATCAAAGGATTTATCCCCTGTTACAGATGAGACCTGGCCCAGGGCCTGTGATCAGATTTTTACGCTGGAGTGGAGCTGTAATCAGTGGCTGCATACCGCACACAGCACCCTTGGCGAAGAAGCTGCACGCCCTTCATCCTCTCCATTTCCTTTGGCATGCATTCTGTTTGACCACCTTCACTCAAGCTGGTTTAGATATACATTATGTGTAGGGGTGGGCAATATAGACGATATATACCGTATGCAATATGAATTTTGCCAATGATAGAGATTTTGGGTCATATCGCCATACCGAGATAGGCTCATTGCGTTTCCACAACCATGTGAAAAAATGTTGACCTGTAGCTTCACCTTATTGATAGTACCTTTTCATTCTTACAACAAAACTGTAAGAGCCTATAAATTGAACAGCTACTGCCTGATACAAATGCAGCTTACCAGTTTACTTCTGTGTGAATTTGAGAGTCCAATATAACCTCCGAACGATGACTAAACAACTGTTGTACATATTGACTTTATGCTATGGTAACCATTAAGAAACTGTTATGCTGTAAGTTACATACCAAAGTATACCGTGATATATATCATCTACCGTCTATGGTTCAAAATATATCGCAATATAAATTTTAGACTATATCGCCCACCCCTAATTATGTGTATGGACTGTGTATGGGTTGCAAAAGGAGCTGCTTAGGTGGGCAAAGGGCTACTCATTCACCCAACCCTTAGGTGGGCAAAGGGCTACTCATTTCCCCTATGTACACCCCCCCCCATCCTCACGTTACTTTTGGTTTGGAGCAATTAGCACATTTGGAGCGATTAGCGCTTTCGGATCGTTTTTCTTTTTCGTTTTTTTCTCTCATCCGTCGCACCTTCGAAGACATCCTAGGGGAAACACTGCAGCCCTTCTTGTTTGAGATTTAAACTGCATCCATGTGTTAGCATGTTGAAGACAAGGTTAGTTCCCATCTCCCTATGGGTGCATATCATTTATAATTATGAGTGGTTGGAATATGCTTCAAAAGTGTGCGAAACAAAAAAAAAAGTAAACTGATTCCATATGCTACACATTTCTACAAACTTCTAAACATTCACATTTTCCCCATCATCACATAATAAACAGCAATATATTCTGCAAATAGAATGTCCATTTATCAAGAATTATATATAATGCTTTGACACTATACTCTCAACTCTGCCTTGTTTTTTGGACACGGCACCATATACTTTCTCTCCTCCCCTCATTCTTTTTCAATATACTGTGATATGACATACCGGATTATTTGTTTTTGTTTTCGAGTGTACGTCACTTTTGACTCTTGGAATAGTTGAGATTCTTCCATGTGTTTCTGGATGTACTGTAAGGGGCCTGTTGAATAGTTGATGGGCCTAGCAGATACACTGGTGAAAAATGAGTGCCAAATGTGTTTTAAAGGTGTGTGTCTCCCCTGTGTGTTAGAGAGAGTTGAGAAATGAGAAAAGTACAGAGCAGAGCACAGCACACCATTATTCAGTGAAGACACTTCACAGAAACATAGAAGGTTTCTGGTGTAAATGATTCAAGTGGCCTTTTAATAGTCACATGGAAAGACAAAAAACACTTTATTTCATCAGTGGTACTCTGATGTGCAACATGTCCTCCGTAATCAATTTTCTCAACATGTCAGTTAAATGTGAGATCTACAAACAAACACAATGTGAGTAACCTGGCATGGATTATCTGGTTGCCAACAGTATATTGATTGGGACAAGGTGCCTCTTGCACATGCACAGACATTTTTTAAGTGCTGAATTGTAAACTGTGTCTAAACTATCATTAGCATTAGAAGCAGATGAGTTAGCACCCTGGGTGTTTTTTACACTAAGTCACAAAGGGCAGTTCTTTCTACCAGCTGCAATGTTAGTACTTTCCAGAAATGCAACAAACATGTATTGCATCGTTACAGAGTAATGTTAACAACATTACTATATGGCATCAGAGAATGTCAATATGTAACACATAATAAAATGAGAATGTTCTTGTAGGATATATGTCTGTGTTTCATTCTGATTGGAAAGTGACCACAGAAATATTAATAAAAATTAATAACAAGATGTCTTGTGCACTTTAGCTTACTTTTGATAAACAGAAAGTTTTCCTAACCTTGTCCCAGTTAGTGGTCAAATTGTGGTTTGGAATAAGAAAAACATTTTCACACTTTTCATTTCAACACTTTTCTTTAAATGAATTTTTGTTTATTGTTCTTATATTAATTTTTCTAATGTAGTGAAGTAGATGATAATTAGTTATGTGGAGCTTATGTGACTGAAATCTCAAACACAACACTAACTAATAACTGACTGTCAAAGAGATTATCATTACCACAGATCCAAACATTTTCTCTCGCGTACTGTTTCCAAAACACATGTTTTCGTGCTTATAGGTCTTTAAAGGGTTGAAAGGCTTAACTTATGACACCTGCCGCTCATTTAACTTTCTATAGAAATGAACAGTCCAAGAGACTCTCTGACCCCTGTGCATTTATAGTCAGCTAATCCACTCTGACAAGAGCTCTTTGTGGAAGGAGGAAGCCAATTGGAGAGACAGCTGGAAGACTTGGTTTGGATTATACAGTCAGTTAGAAAGCCGTACTAAAACTACTGCAGGCACTAAATCAGGCAAACATGAATTTCATGTCTTGTGTCGGCTCACCTCCCATGTCTAATGTTGTCAGAAGAGGAGCTTGTGTGAATGTGTCCAACACATAAAGAGCCTTTTAGTTTAATAAGACTGTGTTCACCCTCTTTGCACCATTACCAATTTATTAGCCCGTAACCAGTCAAAGTTGACTCAAGATAACAGGCATCTGTTGGGTGTGTAAAATCATCAGTCGCTATGGGATTTGAGGAATAGCACACATTATGGGCTCTTTTGCTAGAGCTGGGTCTACACTCCTCCCACCTTAATGATTAAAGTTTGGGGTTCTTGAACTGTGAGGCCAAGTGTTGCTGAGCGATCAAAAGCAATTCTCACGTTTTTAATGTTTTTTTTTTCAATCTGTCTTGACATTTTAAATGGACTTTAATTATTAATGGAAATGGCCAATTACTAGTTACTGTGTTAAGACGTGTTCCCAGAACCACTTTGGAGTAAGACAAAGTTTGTTTTTAGTCTTGTCCTTCTGCAGATAAACATACAATAGTTTCATTATCTCTGAATTGAGACTTCATGTTTTTGTGTTACTGTACAATTTCTATTCACAGAGGGATGAAATAAATGTGTTTGTATTAATGTCACGTTTTCCCACTCAGACATGTAATTAATGTATTGGAGACTTCTTTAGTGTAAAAGGAAACCACACACTCATGCATTTCATGTTGATTAAGAGCGTTCATCAACGAATGCAGTCTGTATTAATTTGTGGTTGCCCTTGACATTTCAAAATATTTACATTGAATCCCATGCATGATAATAATGGCCAATCAAACATGAGATTCGTATTTTTGGAAATAAATAAATTCACGAAAGCTCTAAATCAATCCAGTTCTAGGTCATTTGTGCCCTGAGGGTAGATTTTTAGAAGTGTGTATATATTAAGAAGCCTAGCCTTTGACATATGTCTGTAATACTTGCTTTCACTTTACATTTATGTGAGTGTTGTATAAAAACCTTGAGGGACACTTTCCAATATATAAATGCAAAATAAAATACTTTCGATATGTAGATATGTGCTTTGAACCAGCCATTTTATATGCTGGTATCCTCCAAATATTTCATACTCCAAGCTATTTCCATTGGCAGCATGGGAGATCAAAAGATTATCTCAAGGGGATAGTGTCAGAGGGTGCATGTATGAAGGGGATGTTTTGATACGTTCTGCTGGCCAGAGCACAGATGACCTGGGGGGAGTTTCGGGAAGGGTCAACAGGAAGAAGTCACGGCTCAGTGGTGTGCAGCATCACCGTCAAAAATGAGCAGGAGGGCCTCTGTTCGACAGGTCTAGAATTACATGCACGGCAGGTGGCCCACAAGCCACCTGGATTATCAGTTAAATAACAATTAGTAGACATGTTCCACTGACTAGTGCACTAACATGATATGGTACATAAACTACAGTCAAACACATAGTGTAGAGGACAGAGACCTTGATCATTAGTATGTTTACCTGCACTGCTTGTAGACATCAATACACGGTATTGAGTGCAGGAGATATTCTGTTTTTCTATACCTTCTGGCTATCACAATGGACTGCAAGCTGTCTTGTATTAATCTACATAATTTAGGTTTAAAGCATTAATATATGAATTCTCTTTAGTTTCCCTCAGTTTTGAACACCTGGACCTGTGTTGGAACATAGGTTGTTAGAGTGAAATAAGAAATCTCTAGAGCTTTGATGATAATTTCACTCTCCTCACTCTTTCACTCTGTGTTTTAGAAATGAACTCCATGTTCCAAAGTTGCTTATGCCTGTCACATCCAACTTTTTTCTCTGCAGCGGTCTGCAGCTATGGGGTATGTTTTAACGGCGGCAAGTGTAAAGAAGGTGCCTCTCAAATCTGTGAGTGCCCTCTAGGATTCAACGGACCCAGCTGCCAGTATGGTGAGTGGAGACACTTTTTAAATGTACACAACCCTCTTAGTGTTGCACAATATTCCACTTAGTGTTCCTCTGTCTTAAAAAACACACCTGTCCCTTCTGTGTGTAACTAGACTCATTGTCTAGTTTATATAATCTGAAGTATTCGCAATCTACTACCTTTGCATGTTTTTATCATGTAAGAGCTAGGTATTGACTGCTGGATAAAAGCAAATAATCTGCGGGGAAAAAAAACATAACCATAACCATCTACAAGGTCAAGGAGGCTTACTTCCTCAAAGTTCTGGTTCAGCTCACTGTGGTATACAGTTGTCAGCTCTGACACACGCCTCAGTGGGACACAGGATTCTCTTTCAGTGCGTCATTAAATCAAGCCTGCCTAAAACAGAATCATATGTTGATTTATTGGCAGCTTCTCACTCACAGATCTGCACTGCTGTTTTGTGTGCCTGCATTTTCAGGGGTCAGATCAAAGCAGAGCAGAGATTAAAGGTCCACTATGCAACATATTTCCGTTTCATACTGTTTAGGATGCTAAAATGAGTCATTACACGGCAAACGAACAGTGTAGATGCGCCACCGTGGCCTATAGCGGTAGATACAGCACTTGCAATGTTCAGTAGCGCGGACCGGCTCCAATAGAGTGCAGTGCAATACAATGCAATACAGCGGTCTTTAGAGGGAGCTCGTGAGAGAAAAAAAACAGAACGTTGCTTAGCCCCTCTTTAAATTCACTTATTGGTGAAGGGTGCAATATGTGTACACAATGTTTACTTTAACTATTTGTATAAAATAGCACAAAACTAAGAGACTACCAGTGGAATTAATGAATCCAACCATTGAATAATGCCTGATTGTAATGGTAAAAGGACTGAAATGTTCTAAGACATTTGAAATGTTGTAAGGTTTTCCTGAGGAGAGTTAACCTGTCCAGTTCACACCTAACACCCTAATAGTTTTCCCAGATGGTCATTTAGAAGGTGTTAGTGTGACGGGTTGTAATATACAGGCTTGTCGCCATGAAATTCAGTTTTATTACCCAAAAATCTTCCTAAACCCTCAATAAGATGCCAACTGATGAGGTCACCAATTTTAAACATATATCATAAAGTGATTGATATTTCATGCTCGACACAATTCCATGATGTTTATGTTATGTTTAAATGCGTTTCTACATCATCATTTCAGGGCAAAATATTTAAGCATCAAAACTGTAAAACATGTTTATAAAAGAAAAGGATTTACAGCATATAGCCTATACCACAATTACATATTAATGGTTTGTGTTTCATCTGAATGGGGCTTTGTTTCTTTTTTTTGTTGAATGCAGCCTTTTAAATAAAATATTTCAGCCTCATGAGCTAAGTCTTGGCGAAACACCTTTGTAATGGGTGCCAAACCCACCACCTGAATCCAGCCATGTCACCTAATCGTGCTGGTTTCTCAGATAATCCTGCATACCTTCTGTGTCAGATCATCCTTGTGGAAGGAAAGCATTTGCTAACCTATAGCCTGCAGTGCGATTCTGGGCATCACCTGATGACTTTAAGTGAGAGCATATTTTACCTAGACCCTCAGTTTGCCCAGTGGTTGTCAGCACTCACAATTCCCAGTCTATCTCTATTTCAGCCTTCAGAAATGATTTTCTTGTTCTAGACAAATGGCTGCCACAATCCTGTCATTGTTCCTCAGGGCCTTCTAATAGGTGTTGATTGTGTTGCCTGTGTGGAGAGAGGACCCTAGTCTCATCCTGGGAGAGGCTAGTCAGGTTCAAAGGAAAGTTGAGGCCTCTCCTGTCACATAGCACAGCCATCTGTTCCCTTTTATATTTCTTCACTTTTTTTTTGCATATGTAACTTCTAGTCAGTTTCATGCTGTACTGTCTCACACTTGCATCAAGATTTCAGATAGATCAACCAGACAGCGATTCATTTCAGAAAGAGAAACCTCGTCCATGGTTGTCCTGGCTGCAACTCCAGATGAGATTAGCTTAGTTATACACTTGGGGACTCACCGGTGGTGTCTAGATGAAAGTTTACAAAGGAAAGTCCATTAAAATAGCTGTGGTAGTCAGTATGTAGCTCTGGCAGGCAGACACGTCTTTGTCTGGACACTGTGGTCAGCCTCGGTTTCTTACTTAGTGCAACACGAGACCCAAACTTTAGAGACATGTTCAATTCTAGACATGACTGGAACATTCTTTAGCCTACTGCTAAAAACACAGTTGAAATATGCAGCCTGCGTAGGACTCTCATTAATAGCAGATCAATCCTCACCACCAGTATTCAGGTGGGAATATTTCAAGACACTTCACTGCAGTTATGTCCTTTGTTAACTTGCATGGATGCTTCATTAAATATTGTTTTGAATAGTTTTGCATTGACATACCAACTTGGCTGAAGTGCCAGCATGTCTCACTCACATCCTGCCAAAGGGTGTCAGTGAAGACTCCATGGCAAATTAGGAAATTACAGTTTGGATGAGCTGTTGAAATTTCCAGTCAAGGCATTCCAGTGTAACAGTAGGGATATGAGTGATCTACAGCATCCTTGTGACTGGGGTCACCTCTCCCAACTTGGGCATCTGAATTGTCCCGTGTTAGTCAGGGACACCATGAGGAAAAAATGGTGGTCAGTGGATTATTTACTAAAGCAGAAAGTTAATGTGTGAACAAGAATGAAAGCAATTGTTAATCAAATACCGAGCAAATGCATTGACAGAAGTGTAGGATAATTTGAATTTTATTGAACTAGTACATTCCATTTTATTGCATTAATCCTGGCACCTCATTTTAAACAAATATTTACACTCTACAAGCTCCTGAATTCTTTAGACATCATTACATAAAGTTTTGCTGATGACGGTGACAAAAAGATTTTGCTGAGGACTGTCAAAGGCTTCTGAAAAAATGGGGTTCTGCTTCAATATTGCTGCCCAACAGAGACAAAGGCAACAGTAAGACGGGGCCATTGAGTCTGTTCCTCATGATAATTTTAGTGTTGGTAGCGCCTCAGGTGTGGATAGAGGGATAGAGCACAGACATGGAGAGGGACAGGGGAGGAGAGGTCTGGAGGTCTGCCTGGCTCCGTGTGATGGGCGAAGGGAAGTTGTCTATCAGGCTTCTGAATAGGTCTCTCTCTGTGCCCCCCTCTCTCTGTCTCTCTCTCTCTCTCCTTCTCTCTCGCTCTGTCTGTCTGTCTATCTGTATGCCCCACCAGACTCCAGGCTGATGACGGAGTGCTATTACACAGGCATGTTGAGAACACATGTGACTTCATACGTATCCTGACTGGTGCACTGATCAAGGTTGGATGCTTATTAGCAAACTGCTAATAGAAGGTCATAGCTTGATGCATGATTAAATTACCCATTTTAGATTTGCAAAATACTGTAATGCAAAACAAAATGAAAGAAAAAGATCAATTGCATGAATTATGGGAGCATTTCTATTGGATTATGAAGTACAGAGCCAAAAAGACGGCACAGATCGTGAAAGGGAGCCTTGACTGTACAAGGCCTTGACAGGTGCAGTCTGGCTGTCTGCAACTCTCTGCCTCTGGCTGTGATTACTGCCCTGGGAGAAAAACAGGAGGGGATCTGGACTAGGGGTTAGAACCAGTGGAACCAACTTCCTGTCACTAGAGCCTCCTCCTTCCCCCTAAACCCTCCTGGACCCCAGGCTCCCTTATGAGATGTGATGTGATGTCCATTTGATGGTATGTTGAAATAGCCTACGAGAAAAAGAGAGACAAAGAATGTATGTGTCAGAGCATCTATCTTCCAAAGATTTCAAATATGAAATATGTCCATTCATATTCAACTAAAAAGGCTTTACTTTCTGCCATCTGACATTAGGTTTATTCATAGACAGTGTTGTGCTGAGCCAGGCAATATGCAATATGCTATATGTGATATGCTATTGCATAACAGTTTAGATAATGACACATTGGTTCATGTTTCAGGTTCATTCAAACTCATTTTAATTCACCAAGACATTTTTGGCTAAGGTAAAAGACACTGTTTAATGTTTCTGCACGTTGGCGTGATAATTTCCACATTTTCACCATGGTGAGAACGTCATGACTTCTCTAAGCACGTTTTCTGGTTCAAAAACATGCTATGTGCTGCAGCAGCAACAGCTGTAATAATTTGTGCAATGCAAAAGGAGAGAGACCTGTGCCAGTAGCTCTGAAGGAGGGGGGTCAAAAAGTGACCGACCATAGAACGAGGAGCGAGTCTATCCAAGTTCTTGATTCAGATTTATGTCTTCAGCACTTTTGTGTACTGTGTGTGTGGTAAAGATTTTAACACAAAACATGTGTGTAACATATAATAGGAGAGCAGAGTACTTTCATTCTGGCCATATGTGATTCACAGATGATTCAACGGTTTTATAATTAGTGAAGGCATCAATACTCTTATAGTCATCCACAATTATTGGCACCCCCGGTAAACTAACTAAAAAAACCCTGGTAAACTAACTAAACACATGATTAAAAATTGCCTACTGTCAATCAGGACACCGACAAAAGGTCCAACCTTGAAACAATGAAGGAGTAATGGATCATAAATAAATATATTATGTATGATATACTCAGATCCATAGAGAGAAAAATAAACTCAGTAGTTCACATTGATTATATTCATTGTTTTGATTATGGGACTTGGATAAACACGTATTAGAGACTGTTCATCATACAGATCACTATGGCTTTTTTGGTATAGCTGTCCTACAAGTCAAGTTTCCAATAATATTCACAAATAACTAACACTAACAAAATATCACAATAACTAACTTGCATGCAGATTCAACCTTAAAGGTGCTCTAAGCGATGTGACACGTTTTTTGGACTAAAACATGTGTTGTTACATACAGCAAACATCTCCTCACAATCTGCTAGCTGCCTGTCCCCTGAACACACTGTAAAAAAACGCGGTCTCTGTAGACAGCCCAGGCTCCACAAACGGCAACATAACACAGTGGGCAAACCTAGCATAACAAACAAAAACGAAACATAACAGTGTTCCAGCCAATAAACGACAAGGTTCATGAGTGTTTCGGGAGGCATGGGAGGGAGGGGGAGGAGTAAGCTAACTTATAACGCTTGAACCGATCTCTGGAGCTATCGTCCGTTTTGTTTGACAATACTTCGAATGTCAACAAGAAGTGACGTGAAACAGCATCGCTTAGAGCGCCTTTAAAAATGTGAAAAACATGTTTTGCCTGAGCATCCTTTACTTCCCCTACCAGCATTTTCCTGCTGCCATTGTTGCTTAACCAATCAAATGGGCTGATTTTCATTGATTTGCACTTCAGGATGGTAGAGGGTGTAATGCTTCCCCACATATAAAAAAAACAAGATTGATGTCATATAAACTTAAGGTATTTTTATGACCATACACATTATTTTTCTGCCCTATTATATTTAGTTAGATTTAATTTTGAAAAACCTATTAACATAGAAGTTACTTTTTAGTTGCCTTTACCCAAAGCAGGAAGCAGAGTTTTGGAATTTGGGGCTTTCAAGAAGGCATTTAGTAGCTCTGAATGTTTTCGCAAATACTTTTACACTTGGTCAACAACACTGGTATAATTGTCTTGACTCGGTGTCACTCCAGACAGGAATGTCATCCTAAATCTGATCAGGAATTCTAATCCTTCCTAAACGGTGGCAGTGGCCGTTGACGAGTAAAATGGCAAACAGTGCTGTTCATGTTTGGTCTTGAAAAATCATTTGGAGTAATTCGTAAGACTGTCTGTTCATTTTTAGAGGTTAGATAGAGGTTACTCACATTTTTATCAAAATAATTATGAAACAACCTATTTTTCACATATTTCTCCAAGCGGCCTGAGAGGGTTTGTTTTAATGCAGGGTATGGTGTGTGTGTGTGCAGATGGCAGCGGGGCGGCAGTCGTTGCTCTGCTTCTTGGTTTGTGCTAATGACTGGCTGCTGAGTCAGAGGTGCTCTCTGCTCTGGCGCTTTTGAATAAAGCCAGTGTGGTTCCTAACGACCTTAAAATCTTCACCTTTGCTCCTTGTGGCATTCGACTCACAGCATAACATAAAAATTAGGTGATGTCTGCAATGCTCTTTAAGCACCTTACAATAGAAGACTGCTTGGGCAGGTGGTCATGGGGAGTAGGCTTGCTTCTCTCTCTTGCACACCGTCACCAGTCACCAGATTCACTGTGGGGATTTTACTTGAACTTGGCAACTCCTTGCAAGGTCAAGGGAGCGGGTTAAGTGTGTATGTGTGTGTGTGTGTGTGTGTGTGTGTGCGCTTTGTGTGCTGACATTTTTGACATTGTTTTGATCCTTAAACAGCATAGTATAGCCCTTGGATGAAATGTTGTAATCCCATCAATGCAGATTTGGGACTAGAGTTTAGATTTCACACACACACACGCACACATGCACACATGCATGATGAATGGATGTTTTGGGGTTAGTGCCTGTGGAAAAGTAGAACAGTTTTCCCTCCATCTCGTTCACTACACCCTCCAGACCCAGAACAAGGTAAAAAAAAAACAGACCTGGGCAGGTCACAGACACAGGCCACAGGTCAAAGGTCAATTTCTACTTCCCTATCATAGTCAAGTACATGTGTGATTACAGCTTACAAGAGGGCAGTTTGATTCTAGCACTGCAAATTCCAGATAATATTTAATACAAGTCCAGTATTTTGACCATGGGCTTCCAAGGAAGTTGTACCCCAACTCAGACAATTTTATCTGAACAGATGTTCTTTATATGTTGGTTGATTTGGTAATCAGTCAACAAAACTGTTTTGTTTTCCTTTTCTCACTAATTTGAAAGCTAATATTGTGAAATGTTTGACTGTCTCACAGATAAAATGAGTTTGTCCTCTGAGAAAAAATCTTTTTGTTTGTTAGGTGAAATACTGTGTGTATGAGGGAATTCCTGGAGTTTTTAGTTCTTCAAGAGTCTCAGGATGTTTTAGAACTGACACAAATTCTATTAATCTCACTCCTGTTTCAAAGGGTGTGTTGGGGAGAAGGGTTAGAGATCTTGCCCTGGACCTTCAGACTGTTTAACAAATAAACAGTCTGAACACTGTGATTTTGAGCCATCGTTTGAGTCCTCTAATTACCTGTGTTTACTTTGCAATTGGCCACATCTGTATTTGATTTGATGTCCGATGGCTCAGGCGACTGGAAGACAGCTGACCTCAGAAGGTTCCCCGACACCTTCAGAGAGAAAAGTTTGCTGCTGTTTGCACTTACTTCTGTCATCATCTCCCCTCTCTGCGAAGAGACACTCTTTCATCTGAAAGGACTGGTGTTTGCTGACCCCAAAATGACAGGAGCACCCTAACCTCTAGCTAACAAAACAGTTTGTTTACTCAGTGACAGATTCGTTTCTTGATTGTGCCAAGGCAGAAAAGAAAATCCCTTATTTGTACTGCTGTCTAAAAAAAACCCTACACTTAAGGTGTCAAACGTTTGGCATTGTTAGTGCTCCGTTCTCTGAACCCAAATGCTCAAGCAAGTGTCAAGTCAGCAGAACCTCTTCAAGTTAGCAATCACCCTTCAGGGCCCGAGACAGGAACCAAGGGCCCCTGGAGCTCTTGCACACACATACGCCCAACGAGTGTGACTTCCTATTCTACTTCCACAATCTGTCTCACATGTCCATCTCTCTCTCTCTCTCCAGCAGCAGCACAATTTAAATATTTACTCAAGAACGAGACGGGGTGCTGACAGGGGAATAGCTGTTGCAGAATATGATGATCTGGATAACTGTAATTGTGCTCGTACTGCCCAACTGAATCTAAATGGCCTCTGATGAGGTTGTGTTTGAAATGTATTTCCAATAAGCTCATTTATGGTGGTGAACAGTGGCTAGGCAATTTCTTTAACAGCCCTTGTGAAGAACTGCCTTCTTTTGGTCCTCCTGGCAAAGCCATGTGTTCCAACATGACAATTATGTTATCTTAGAGGTCAAAAAGAAAAAAAAAATCAGGAAAGACCTGCTATTTCTTAAAACAACAAAAAAATCATACATTTAGTTACTATAAATCAGTGACATCTTGGTCCTGTTCTACATAAATTATTTGTAAAAAAAAACAAAAATCCCCCACTGCCCACCAGGGCTTTACTGTCGGCTGTATGTCGAACTTGTGTTGTTGTTGCTTGTGTGTAACTTTTCTCTCTTTGGTTTTCCCTGGTCTGAACAGATGTTGAAGATTAGGTGAAGACGTTGGGTAATATAATATAGGAAATGCCTCTGAGATTTGTCATTTCACTCTGTCCTTTACAAACCCCACACACTCTGGTCACATGCCATGGGATTTAGAGATCAACACTGGTTTTCATCCAATGTTATTTCCATGTTGCCGTGTAATAGTGTCTTAAAAGATTTAAAAAATGAGACTTGAATTAAGACAGTGTCTGACATATTAAGCCACACTACCATACACACAGTGCTCTCTTTCAATCAGTGAATTGTAAGCCTCATCCTGTTTACTGTATGTTTTTAAAAAAATCAACAATGAAGCCATTGTTTTACTGTATTGCCATTTAATTTATTTTTTTTGCCACACACATATAAGATGATTAAATCCATTCTCTCTGTTGTTTCAATTTGAATCCCCTTCAAGTCCTCTGTGTTTGAGTGATTCCACTTACAGAACCCTTAGTAGTTGTTTCCAAGGCCACTACGGTAGCAAGTGATGTATGTCACTGTGGGAGTTTCTTTTTTGCCTCGGGGATTAATGGATCAAGCATTGAAAACTGAAAACACAGAGGAAAATGTGAGTGGCCCACATTGAGTGACCCACATGCGTGACCCGTGTGTGGGCTTCTGTATCCCCCACTGCTGCGGGTTCACATGCTCTGGGTTCAGACTCGGCTATTAATGTGTATTACAGGAAGCCACTTAATGGTCATTTTCCCTATACAGTCAGTCATTTAGTCAGATGAATGTGATGAAGTTGGGCCTATTTTGGCTTCTATCAGCTTTTCATGAAAGATGTCTTGTTTGGGATCCTTTCAAAAAGCAAATTTTCACCCTCTTTTTAAAAAATAATAGCCTTCAAACAGCTTACTGGAAATTGTACCCATTTATACAGAATGCTGACCCATTGTTCTCACTTAGTCTTTCTTGTTATGGACAACTTAGTGCCAGATGCTTTGTCCAGGACAATTGTGTGCAGTTACGACAAAATCCATAACATTCTAGAAAGATTTCTTTTGAGGAAGCATCAGGCCACAATTAGTGGCTGAACTGTCCTCACTGTTTCAATACAACACAGCTCTTTCACATCAATATGCTAATCTATAAGCCTGTGTATGATACGAACCATTTGTCAGAGACAGAAAACAAAAAGAGATGGAGGAACGTGATCTGAACTTCAAAGATGAAGGATAAAAAGCTCTATACCATTGAGGATAATGTAAGACATGTCATGTTATTAAGTCAGTGGGGCAAAAGAGCATTTTATATTAATATGAAATTTAACATTTACTGAATGAGTTGATATTGATTAGAGTTGTGTTGTTTCTGCATTATGTCACCTCATAGTTTGTGCAAAGTCCTGTTACCTTATGCGTGTTAAAGGCGATTTGACCATGGCCTCCTTGCACCCTTCAGAGTGCATCATCAGAAAAGTGCCGCTCCTGCTGCAGACATTGCCTTCTTTGTGAGCGTTAACACCAGTGGCATATTGGATATCTTCCACCTTGGGAATTAATTCAAGGCCTTTAATCAGGGCCAGGAGTCTTATCTTCACATTGGATTGAAAGCAGCTGAGTTAATGCAAAGCTTTATGATGTACTCAGAGGCCAGTGGGGTTGAAGTAGGGGTTGGGGGGTGGTAAGTCACCTCAGGTCTTTGAACACTTGGTTTTGTTCAGGGATGTGGCTGGCATTCCTGTGTCAATGCTCCCAACAGGTCCGCTTGTGTTCCTCAGCCCCAGGAGACAGTTTGGCAGGGTGGAGACATTTGGGAGTGGGGGTGGGGGGCACTGGAGGGAGCAGGAAGTGCTTTTATCCACAGTGAACTGTGATTTGGGGGCAACATTCTTGACTGCGCTCCAGGGCGGTGTGGCCACACTGTTGTCCTGTGCCTCGTTTCCGTGATGAGAGATGACACCAGTTGCCCTCTGCTCTGTGTCTGTGTGCCATATAGGCTGTCACATGTTCACTTGTAGGTGTCAGTGTGTAATGGCAAACAGTTAGTTTGTGTGTATGTAAGTGTGTTGGTATGGGAACATATATTTATGTAATGTTCATGTGAATTTACTGTATATTGGAGGGGTATGTTTATGTGAGTTTCCATATGTGTACTATTCTGGGCATTTGTGTGGGTGGAGTGCTTGTGGGATTGTGTGCATGTATTCACAAACAGAAAGTACAAGTAGTTCATGACTTCCTGGGTGCACAATAATGAACAGTGTTTCTGTGTGTGTGTTCTGGTCTGTTTACATTTAACATGGCATATTTGGATTAGTGTGATATTATTTCAAACGATAGCTTATGACGTGAAACATTGAATGAATACTGTAATTTCATTCATAATCAAGTTGGTGTTTGGTTCCCCCTAGAGGTCCAATAGAAAGCATTGTTTGTTGCAGTACATTCTCTAAGTTTCTAAATGTGATTAGTTGTACAAACACACACCATCGGTATGCCATTTATTTTCAAATTTTTTGTGTCTAAGACAGTAAAACTGTGACAGGACTGTAAACTGTATGAAAAATAGATCAAGTCTAAAATCAATCTGCAGAGTTTTTTTTCACCATAAGCCTTGAGTAAAAAAAAGTCTTCTGTGCTTTGTCTTAGAAAGATTGATGTCTCTCAGATTCAGGTGGTTTAGCCTGGCTTTGAGAGAATGCAAACTCAGTGCACCTTTGCCTGTGTTCTCTTTGACTGCTCCATCGCAGACTAGCCGCTAGCATGATTTATTAGCAAGCTTATTAGCTCACTTCTCATCCTGCCAAGCTCTTTGCCTGGCTAGCTTTTACAGCCCCATTATAACCTCATCAAAATCTAATCAAAGAAATTACAATCCTGAGGGGATATGATATAATTGGCCTCATAGTCCTAGTTTGGAATCTACTGTTTGATATGATATGACCTATGTTTCGTGTCTTAGTTTCAAGGAAGACGCCATTCCTTTAAAGTTGATCTGTGGTTTTCTAAGTATGTGTAGCTGGCATTGGAGAGGTTGATAAACCTAGATTTTGTATATACATCAATTTCATATGTTTTATTTAGATCTGAATGTAATCACTGGGCTATGTCTAGGACTCAGTCTAATTACTGGACTATGGAGAACTTTAAATTTTAATCTATACTCCACAGAATTGCATTCCCGGCCTAAGACTTGATTGACTATAATTCTGACAATAATTTGAAAATCAGTAAATGGCTAATCAATTTTCATTTCAAATCATTTTTGTATGCCACATTATGTACAGTATGCCACATAACTCATGCCACATAACATTAAAAAAATCCCCTTTCCAAGGGATCAGTCATCTAAATCTCTGGCTTGTGAAATTATCTTTATTCTGGCCTGTGTGACAAAGACCCAACAGGTAACTGATCCACTCCAGAGTAATCCATGCTCTTAGATGGGGGCGCTGTTGGTTGATTGCAGGGGGATGATGGGACAGCACCAGCGCTCTGGGAACTGGCAGCTACAGTACAGGAGCTTAGCTGTGGCCGCAGACACCCTGGCCCTCACAATGTCCCTGGCAGCACCAATAGGCTCCTTCATGGGACAGTGGTGGAGACAGGATGTGGTGTGTCAGGCCTGATTAGTGGCACACACACACACCACAATGTGCCTGCGGGCTTTGGCTCAATGCCGATGGATCACCGCTCCACCTAGCAATGCTAGTCAACCCCTTGGAGTCAGGCGTGGGTGAAGCCTGTTTCTCCAGCAAGCAGCCAGGCGACCCACTCTTGATTTCAGAGGTTGCTAGGTTTGACACGTATCCAACATAAACATGGATGTTATATTTATAATTGTTAATTTAGCACAGCCGTCTCTCCACGGAGCCGTTGCAAATAAAACTAGCAGACTTGCCTGAACTGCAGAGACCTGGAGGGAAGTCCCAGCAGGATTAGAAATTTTCCTGGAAAAAGCGTCTACCTGTAAGTGTACATTAAAATGATTAAATTGTGGAATATCCACATGACCCAAAGAGCACAGTACGAACAGTAGCCCAGTATGTCTTAAACTGGTCCGGTGCCCTGTGCCAATTCGTTCCCCCTCATCTTCATCCATTCGCTTCTGTCCTGGATTGCTCAGGTCATTGTGGGTCGACTAGAAACTAGAAAGTCTCCTTCCTCTGTAAGGGAGCACCTGTGCTATTGCTATATCACCTCCAGACCACTCCCTCATCATTTCTCCCAATCTCTTCTCTGGTATTGCCAGCAGACACATTAGATGCCCTTGTCCAGCCATATGGGCTGAGGTACTACGGCTGATAATCTAATCTCGGTCCTGTACAGAGCTATACATTGTCTGCCCATCACTTCCACTGATGGACAGTTGACGTGTCGGAGGGAGAGGCTGTAGGCTCGAGATAAGAAGATATCTCTCTCGGACGGGTTGCCAGATGTTGAAGCACAACATAGAAGCAGTTATGGCGATGTCTGAATCATGCATTAGACCTTTAACAAAGAGGCTCAAGTATTTCCAGCGCCCTCTAGTGCCTGAGTAATCTATTGTATGTATGCGTTGAGCAAGAGACAGACATTTCTGACACTCACATTTTAAAAGGTGTGTAAAATTAGCCACCTCCTGCCAGTAGTGGAGAATAATACACATTCTGTGGCTCTTTATAGCCCTCAGGAGACACTGATCAGAAGTCAGTGGAACCCATTTTTTGACACCTGCTCAGCTCTTGACGGGGTGAGAGAGACTGGTCAGTAGGTGTTGCACCTCAGCAGGTGCCAGCGATTTCCTGGCTTGGCTGTCGACCCGACCCTGACTTCCGCCAGGATATTTAGGTTGTGCATGGGGAGCCTCAAAGAAAAGGAGACACCAGAGGCCTGTCAACTCTGCCCCTCCCTGCCTCAGCTATGGATGATTTTAGCAGACATCACTCCGGTTCTATGCTCTCTCTCTTTCTTTCTCTTTCTTTCTGTCTTTCTTTCTCTCTCTCTCTCTCTCTCTCTCTCTCTCTCTCTCTCTCTCTCTCCTTTTTCTTCATTAATGTGAATGGTGATGATGGACAGATTACCTCCACCTCCGACCCCAAACCACGCAGGACTTAGCCCAGAGGCGTCTGATTAAGCTCATATGCATCTCATGGAAATTCCTCACAAATTGCTTTGAACAAGATCAGGCAGCCCAGCACTAATTCTCTAATCGGCAATAATCAGCAGGGCTTTTGAGTCTCTATTGAGTTCAATAGGCCTGTATTTGTTCCTCTGTGTAGGTCAGTCAAGCTGTCGTCAGTTTGTAGATTCTCCCAGGAAACAAGACCCGCTGTCCCTTTTGATTCTTCCTCTGTCCGCTCTACCACTTCATCAGTGTGTTACCAGGCCTTGTGTTCTTTACACAGTGCTTATCTCTCACTTTATTGATACTTTTGTTTTTTTGTCATAAACAAAAGTTAACTAAAACAAATTTCTCTATTGGGTTCATTTGTGATGTACTTTACAGCAAAGAATTTTGAGCGGCACACTGTAGAATCTTTGCTTTGCAGTGGAATGTGTTTGCGCATGTTTGTGTGTGTGTGCAGGGGTGTGTGATGATGGAGGCTTAGTTTCCTAGTGGCCTTTACACAGTGCAGGTGCACACGTTAATTCAGCTTGTCCTTGGGGGACTGTGTATCTTTATCACAGGTGAAGGAGTTAATATCCTGTGCTGGTCAGTGACAGTAGCCCTTTGGGAATAATGTGTGTGTCTGGTGTGCCTTTTGATATATCTATGTGTGTGCGTGTGGTGTGTGCCTCTTGGTATATCTGTGTGTGTGTGTGTGTGTGTGTACTGTATTTTTTGTGCACACGAGTGTGTGTACACAGTTCCTCTGCCTATCCAGCTGAGTGTCGTTTCACGGCCTGTCTACCAGGCCGGAATGTCTTTCACAGTCAGCAGTCTCTCAGCGGCTGTCTCTTCCATCAAAAGGCCAGGCATAGACCCACGGGGTGGGGCTCTCAGCAGGACCTGACCCCCCTGCACACTCCTGCTCATCGCTGTGGATATGGGTATTTTTGGAGCATGTGATGATATTGGCAAGGTCCAGATTCCAACAGTATGGAAAAAATATATGAATGTGTACTGCCAGCGATGGGCCATCTTCCTTTTCCTTTTGGCTCCAGGACTAATGCTCGACTAATGCCCTCTGTGAAGATTTTCATAGAGGAACTTTATCACTTAGTAGAGCTAGTGTGTGTGCGTGTGTGTGTGTGTGAGAGAGAGAAAGTGTGTGTGTGAGAGAGAGAGTGAGAGAGAGAGAGAGAGAGAGAGATAGAGAAAGTAAGTGTGTGTGACTGTGTGCATACATGTGTGTTTAAAGAGAGAAGAAGATGATTTCAAGGAATCCTGGAGTCCCTTGGGGTGTAAGGAACTGCTGATGTGACCGAAAGAAACGGAAATCTTTTTATGAGCCTTGAGGTCATTTCTTCGTCCCTGCAAAGAGACGGCCACAGGCAATCAGCCCGTATCAAAAAGACAATGAAACCGATAGCTGTTACTCCAAAGGTCTTTGCAGTTCACCCACGTTTCTTTCTATAAATCAAATTAGATTGGATTTGTTGGGCAGTTCGCTGCCAGAGAAGCCCTGCGTTGCTATAAAGTTACACAGACAAAGCCTCGCTGTATTTAAATACGGAGTGCCCCAGCAAGTAGTGTGGTGCCAAGGTTTCCACCATCACCGAATGCAGCCTTTGGGTGTTTTGTGTTTACCCAAGATCAGAATTGATTGCCTTCCCCCATCCCCTCGTTGTGGGGTGCGTATAAAAAGTACCTCTGAGGAGGAGGGAGCAAAAGAGTTATGGCACAGGGAGGCAAGATGGAGTGGAACAGCTAGCCTCAAGGAGCAGCTGTCTGCTTTCTCTGCGCTTGTTCCACGTACTTCAGTGGACCAGCCGAGAGCAGTAACTTCTTTTTTTGTTCTTTAACTGGTCTCATGCTAGCTGCTGAGCTGTACAAGCCTGTTAATTTCTCATGTCAAACCAGACTAGTGCGGATCACTGCCACACCCGGGCCAGGTGAGGGCCACGTGTGGCTCAGTGCCAGCTGGCCACCTCATTGGATTGGTGGACATCATGAAATGAAACACCTTCCCACCGTGCAAGGGCCATGACTGAAGCCTCCCTACTCTCCTCTTGGTGTTCATTCACCTTCTCTTCAACTCGTTTGTCATGAAACAGGAAGGCATTTCTCACTCCTGTCACAGATGTGTTGTAAATCAGCATTCAAATATATAGGCGCTTTCTGCCAGGCAAGTGCTTGTGTAGTGACATTTCACTTTCGCTTTTTTTTACACTTTAATCCATCTGACGCTTCTCGTTTTAGTAGACCTGGAAACACATGATGGTTGATAAATATTGTTAAAACCTTCACCTGAACTCAGAATGTTATTATTATTATGTCGTACATATGGACATTATTTATCCACTTTTTTGGCTCAAAAGCGGCGAGTATTTTTCAGATATTAACCACTGTATCTGGCCTTGATGTGTGAATATTGTGACTGGCCTCCTATAAGCTTACAGACAGATGTTTCCTGCCTGTCCTGTGTAATATCAGTTCATCAAATAAAACAAGGCTTTGTGAGCTTCTATTCTCCATTTTATTTTATTTCACTAGTGTCGGGTTCTATCCACATATGCTTATAACTTCATCATCCCCTCATGCATGGCTGTTTGATGTCTGTAGCCTTCAAGTAAGTCTGGATGTAGTGATTTGATTTGATAAAGGAATAACTTGAATAGATGGATAGATAGATAGATATTTCCCCATATTGTTAGTGTTATGCATTACCCCATAGCCTAGTGTACTTTGACTGCCTCTGTGAGCATAACACATAGGCTTCCTACATTTCTCCTCGTGTGCTGTGGAACAGAACATACTGGTTTCCTGTAAAAACCCAGAAACAAGCGATACAGAGAACTGTTGGGCTGTTTCTCAGGTCTCCAAGCATCCTGTGGTGAGGCTATCCTGTCGACTCGGTGTACGGTCTGGACCTTGTGCCTGTTGCGCAGGGCCAAAAGACATGGGTTTCCCCTGGGGGGCAAATTAGTCAGTGTTACAGACGTGCTATAGCTCAGGTGTCAGAGGCTCTCCCCCGCTGTGGTGAATATACACGGAGCAGGGGAGACCGCTTCACCTTCACCTTTCCATGAACATCAGAGTGACTTGCTGTGGACATTAAACACACACACACACGGGCACACACAGAGATACACATGCTAATCTGATTTCCCAGTTGGAGCTTATTTTTTGGATTCTTTTGGCCGCTGTGTGTGTGGTACATTCTGTTCTGAGTCAGTAGCATAGACAAAGACACACACACACACACACACACACACACACAAAAAAAAACAGGCGCACACATGTAGAGAGCGAGATGGTGTGTGAATGTGAATAGTGTCCCACCGCTGCAGTAGTGCTTGGTGTGCATGCCAAGTCCAACGAGCTGCACAAGACTGCTGCAGGGGTCTCAGCGGGACCCGTCCTCCCTCTGAGCCTCGGCAATGCACGCCAGACATCAACCGGCGCATTACGACACCGCTCCCAAGCATGCGAGTCAGCCTGTTTACAATCCTCCAAGGTTATTTATGAGGCCTCTTGGCCTGAGTCCTAAACACAGACAATAACACAGCGATTCGTCTTGTCCTGGGTCAGACAAAAATGTTTTGTCTGTGAGATACGGTAAGCCCGCTGTGTGTAGAAGGGTGTGTGAGTATGTGTATTGTATACTATGTGTCTGTGTGTGTGTGAGAGAGAGACAGAGAGAGAGAGATAGACACCTGTGCACTTTCCCTTGTGTGGGGAAATGTGTACTGGCACGTCCGACAGAGACAACTAACAGGGTGGAGTAGGAGGTGGAGGAGAGGAGGGTGGAGATGGAATCTGCCGGTAAAGCTGAGTGCGCTCAACATATTTACAGGACGCCAAAAAGCTTGTGAGCGCTGCCTGAGACTGCATGTACAGAGTAAATCACCTGCAGGGGAACAGAGAGAGATGGTGAAGGATAAGGAGAGGAAGAGTAATTAATTAAAAGATGGAGGGATGTAGAGAGGTGGAGTGCAAAAGTAGCAGTGGTCAAGGGCATCATGGTCTATATACAGTAGAGGAACGTAAGGTCTCCTGTCTGCTCGATCAGAGAGATAAGTGATTATCCCCGTGTCAACATGTTATTGCCTGACGATACACTCACTGCCACCCTAACAGTAAATCTGTTTGCTTCAAACAGGTGTGCGTGGGTGTGTGGTCAATGCATTTATTAATGTCACCCCTCTCAATAGCATCAGAGGTGATCTGCCACTGTTTACCCACAGACATGTTTTGATTGCATCATAGGTGCTTGCTGTTGAGGCATTGGGTGTTTCTCATTAAGTGTTTTCAATGCTCATGTCTTCTCTCAGCTGTTCTTGGTTAACTTGTGCAGCCGTTGATGGGAAATGCCACGAGAAGCCCATCAAACTACAGCAATGAAAGTATAATGTCTAATAGGAAAGCTCATGGCAAGAGCTACTTTGTGGGAAGACAAATTTGTTTATATGTTATTATTATAGCAATTCAGAAGAAGGATTGTGTCAAAGATGT
Source organism: Limnothrissa miodon (assembly GCA_017657215.1). NCBI lineage: Eukaryota > Metazoa > Chordata > Actinopteri > Clupeiformes > Clupeidae > Limnothrissa > Limnothrissa miodon. Next base: position 93,932 of record JAGFZM010000017.1, read on the forward strand.
TTTCCTAATTGTTCAATTAAATGAAAAAAATCTCTTTAGAAAAGAGTCTTTATTGCTAATGCTGGAAAGTTGGATGTTCCATAGAGAAATGCCATTTTGCAAGTCTGCTCATGAATTTGGAAAAGGTCACAACTTAAAAAGCTAAATACAAGGAAACTGACGATTGTGGTCCTTTAATATACTAAGCTTTCTTTTCCACATTCCATTTCTGCTAGTCCCAAAAAATGTTGCAGAATGTTGAACTTTGTCAAGCTGTTGTACTGTATATAGAAGATGTTACTATAAAAGCATTCCATCCAACATTGTTTGGCACAGATCTTGCTTTTTCTTGTTAATATATCATTGTAAATACATCTGCTTTTCAACATGACCCTTAGGACAGTATAAAGAGTTATTGTAAGTTTCCTTAAATCCCTAGATGTTTAGTCTGCAATGTTATTGGGACATGGATGGAAATAAATGTGAAGGCTACATCTGGGGATGGGAGAATAAATTCAAAAAGGTTGGTGCATGACTGGCTTTGGCCTGTGAGTACAGTCAGATGAGTCAGATGATTTTTTTCCTACATCCTCCTGGTTAGCATGAACTAAATCATTGTTGTAGCTTAAAAAAATATGGCAGAGTTGTTTGCTGTATTTTTGTTTGAAATCTCTTCACCCCTTGCTCTCCGTCTCTCTCTTTGTCTCTGTTCATCTATAGCTCACTCTATAGCTTACTCTTTCTCTGTCTCTCTCCCTTTCCAACAGACGTGAACGAGTGTGAGGAAACTAATGGTGGCTGCGAGGGCTCCTGCTGTAACACCATTGGCAGCTATTACTGCAAGTGTCCCAGCGGCCTGAAGTTAAAGGGAGATGGCAAGACCTGTCAAGGTGAGTATTAACCAGTCATGTAGATTTTCCTGGGTTCCAATTTCGGGGTTTCATCTCAAGCGCGCTTTTGGCCAGCTTATAACTACACCACAGTCTAACTCTTCCCTCAGTGTTCAGTTTCAGTCCAAGTTTTTGGAGCTTATGAAAAAAATACAAAATGTATAAAACTGTAAGAAAAAAAAGCATTTATCCGGTTATGTATTGGTTATTTTTTTGGTGGAGATCTAAGACTGATTTTGAGACCTCTATCTTCCCATCTTCAATGGGAGAAAGCTGAGTCTGGCACACAAAATAATGTGGGAAATAAATTATCTACACCTTTTCAAACATAATTATTCTATAGTGAGATTGATGCGGTATTGCGGCAGTGTTATGTGCAAGTTTACCAGTCCTTTTAACAAGTTAATAAACAGGTTATCGCAATAATGTCTCAAACACCATTTGAATAGGCTGTAGTGGAAGGACTAAGCTGAAGACAAGAGAAAATGGTCTCCATGGGAATTGAATGGAGGATCCTGTAATTTGGTTTAAAGGAGGGTGTGGAGAGTTTGTGACATGGCCTTTTTTGCCAAGAGGATGTATGCATTCTTACATTTACTACAAAAGGAGTGAACAGTCCTCTGAGTTTACGAGATATCCCATTACAAATCATCTGAAAGTACATAGCCTCTTAGGACTCAGAGCTAGTTGATTATTTTACCTCTCACAATAGCAACCGTAAAAAGAAGCATTCATTGTAAGAGTCACTCTGAGAGAAAATGAATAATATATATATATAGTAGATAAAAAATACAGGTAATTAAAACTCAGTCCTAATCCCATGAATGTATTCATGTATGCTGCTCAGGCCAAGCTTGGAAGAAAATTGAATTGTATGTGAGTTCAGGAGATCAGAGGAGATCAGTCTGACAGTCTTCATATATTTTGCACTGATTAGATGCATTTGTCTGATTGTAGCTAACATGGTTCATCTTACTCGAGGTACTTTTGAACTCTCAAAGTCGTTCATAAGGACAATTATCAATTAAGACCTTGAGCATCATCTGACAAATGAGTGAAAATCCTCTTTACTTAACCCTAAATCCTTTGTCACGTGTAATATAGGCTGCTTTAAGCTCTCTTCTTCAGGATGCCTTGAGATTTCCGTTCGAGTTCATTTCACATAGGTGGTTCAGAGACCCATTTTGCTGTTCAAAGCAGATAGGAATGCTTCCCAAAAAAACACCAATGTCACTCTGGGGTGTTTTGTTCTTTGTTTCTTTGTGTTCTTTGCTTCTCTTTTAATTTCTGGATGATTTCTTCTTCTGCTGTCTGATTGACAGTCATTATCACTGTATTCCTTTCGCTGAGTGCTGCATATGCGCAACATATCATTTTCACTTTTTTTAAGTAGCAGAGAATGCCTGCATAGGACCCAGACCTGATCTTGGTTTCCCTTTTTCTAGTGAGAAGAAAACGAATGATGTGGCGAATTGGGTACTTGTGGCAATTTGTCAGCATTTACTTTCTCCTACCTGCACAACACATTTGGTATAGTCTAGTTTCACTCTCACAACAGTTTCCTCTATTGCTGTGCAGTGAAAAACAGAACCGGCTTACAGTGGAAACAGTATTCACAAAGGCGCATTCCAGCAAATGCTCAATGCATACTGCTGTTCTTGATCTCGGCAACCACATGCCTCAGCAGTTTGTTAAGAGATGTACTGTACATAGTGCATGTTCAATCACATCTTCAATGGATTGATGGAAACCTGCTCACTTACACATGTATCCCGAACTGCTTGTAATAATAAGCCTATTTGCTCTCTTCAGGATAACAAATAGGTACCTTTGCAAGAGGCTCGGAGAACATGTTTTTAAGGAGCTGAATGGCACTGAGAATTCATAATATCCTTGGCTGATTCAGTCTGGCCTAAGTCAGCTAAAAGCCAGTGTTGCCTTTTCTTCCCGTCATTAATCAGGTTTTAAAGCCTTTATGGAGTTTCCTCCTCTCTGTGGTACAGTATAGTGGCATATGTGGTTGAAGGCTGCAGAGAAACTAGCAAAGGAAACAAATGATGTTTTGCTTAAAAAGTTACAAGTATTTAATCTGAGTTGGGAATGATATGGTATCTGGTAATCTATGATTTCCATCCCGCACTAAAAATCCAAAACAGCTGTTTTCTCAGACCAGACTGATAGATGGTAAAGGGAGCTGGCTGGAGGAACTTCATAAACAGAGGCCATTAATGCTATGCAAACTCTGCTAACCCGAGAGAAGATTTTTTTATGACGTATTTGAGGATTGTATCGAGAGTGAAAGCGCTGGCCAGAGGACGGTCTAATAAACGTAAGGAACATTTCTTCCTCTCCCGAGTTCATCCCCAAGGGGTCACCGAGCCATGGAAAAGACAGAGAGCATTCTGGGACAAGTCCAGAGTAAAGCCCACACATTTTTTCCCTATATAGCTGTGTTCGACCTCTTCCCAGCGACTAAGGTTTCAAGGCAGAATGAGAATGCATTGCACTGCTGAAAGCTAAGTGTTCATCTCAAACTATTAGCACAAGAGCCAAAGGCTCCTGGCTCCAAAGTCTGAAAGCTGCTTAACTCTTGTTTAAACTCTTACAGCCCTGAAACCCTGTTTCATACACAGTGACAAAGTGCTTCGAAGGTCCTCAGAATTTTACAGTGAAAGATGAATTCATTACTGCATTGGTGTGATGGACCAATGTTTAATAGATGCCGTAAAGCTTTATGCAGCCTGAAGGCTTCTATGCATTCAGGCCTCAGCAATGACTGGAAATATTCATTGCTCATTTCCTTGCAGCGCAGTGGACAGAAACTTCATTTAATGACATTTTCCACACATTTTACACTTTGAGTCTGAGTCGTCAGCTCACTAACATCGGGCTAACGTCGGACTTTAAAGGTTTGCTCACGCATTGAGTCCAGGTCCTGGGACTGCACTGGAAGTGTTATGCTATGTTTGGCTAAAGCTGGCCCTGAGCTCCAAGTACAGCCGCCTATGATTGATTATATGAAAACAGCCCCTTTAATTCTCCCTGGCACACCACTCGTCCGAGGTGGCGTGGCTGTGATTTATGCTTGATTATACAAAGAAGGAAATGAGCTCTTACTTAGCGCAGCACAGGTGTGGTTTGTAAAGCAACGGTAGTACCCTCAGCGTAACTGATATGTTTTTGGATGATTTCGGATGGTTTACATTTGAAACAGGGAGGGTTCACCTTCACACCTAGTGAAGTGCCTGTGGATTCTCACCCTACACAATCTCAGGTTGTCTCATAGTTTATTCTCTGTCACAGTACCAGGAACCTGGTACCACTTAGGATGTTGTTTACCATTTCTAAATGCCCCAGTACCTGATTGGCCATTACATAAAGGTTTATAGTAGAATATATATACTTAACAAATATTAATTATTAATAAATATAAAATATTAACACACACACATATACATATATTTATTTATTTATTTATTTATTTATTTATTTATTTATTTTTAAATATTAACCAAAATACAACAGGAGAGTTTTACACATTTGATTCCTTCATGTATCATCATGCAGTCTCTCACTGGGAGATGTGAACTAGTGTTTTTATAGGTTTTTCACATCTGAAATGTATTGAGTACATGAGTATGAGATATCTTGCTGTTTTTGCGAAACCTTGTCATCTATTCAACATATGTCAACATTCTCAGCCACTCCTGCAAACTTGCCTGGGTCTGATTTTTTCGTCCTTTGTGCAATGTGCCCGGGATTTCTGTCACTGGACGGTCACTGAGTTGAATGTCATTCAGGCTGTTTCACAACCTGCCAGTGGATGTGGTAATCTACAGAACTCCAGTCCCCGCAAGCACACAGTTTTTGTATTATTTGTTTTGTTTGTCCTCTGTGGTCTTCATCTTTATTCCATCAGTAATGCTTTGAGCTCTTAGCCTTAAAGCAAGAACTGAAAGCACTGGATGTTATCTGACTCCAGTGATTGTTGTGATGACAGAGGGCCTTAGCTTGGGTGTGAGTCCGACCCAACTTGGGTCTCTCGATCTGCTTTGTGTCTCTTGTAGTCTTTCAGCACATTTATTGGTTTTGGACACAAAACCTCTTAAAATCCTTTCTTTTTGATTGCTTGTGTGTGGCTTTGCACTACACTGTCCACTTTAATAAATGATGACCTCACCAGAGCTGCACCAGAAAGCTCAATGATTGTTGATGACAACCGACCAGATTGCAAAGTGGAGCGGAGTGTCACTGTGGCTGTTGTTTTCAATTACATCCAGTGGTTTCTGATCAGTGTTGACTACAGCCTGCTTTCATTTTCAATCTGTGTTGGATACTTTCAAAGGCCCCTGCAATTGTAACGTGAGCTGCAACTTAATGGGTTTGTCTACAATTCACACCAAGCTCTCGTTGGAGAGCTTCCAGAGGGTCTGCAGAGGGTCGCAGCTGATCTTGTCATTACCTTCTAATGGTTGGTACATATGGTCAGAATATATTGAACTGTTGTACTCAACAGACATTATAGAACCAATGCAATATAGGGTTTTAAAGGCCCCTTCAGTGTGTTCAGAGTTAAAGGCTCCTTAGAGGAATCTTTTTCCCTAGCAAATAACAGTCTCTTGAAGACAACACATAAAGATTCACCACAGGAAATAAGGAAGTACCTTAGACACCTTTTCAGAAGGGATTTCACATAGTTGGTGCAAATATGACCAAGGATGTTGGATCATATTTGCATGTTCGAATTCAGGATGCAGAGTGTAACTCATTGTTAAAGTTGGAGGGTACTGGGAACTAGGAAAACAAAAAAAGGAAGCAGAAGTGGGAAAGTGAAAGGGAAAGAGACAAAAAGTTTTTGAAAAAGATTCTCAAAAAGAAAGTGAGGAGACACACAAATGGCTGAGGACTGCACCAGCTTATTTTTTTCCAGACGTGTTGCTGACATTTCATTTTTAAAATGTTTAATTTTATTCTTTTGTGTTTGTGGTTCTGTTCAACTTTTTTATGATCATTATTCCTTTGCATTTTCTGGTCCAGTGTTTTCAGTACACAATACTTTCTTCATGACCACTATATTTTAGTATAGTCCATACAGACAGGTTCATAGTTGAGTTTGGTTAAGAATGTTGGTTTGAGCCACACTGACTGCGTTCCTGTTTTCCTTAATTGGAACTCTTTGCCTCTTATGGTCTTGTCAAAGACTGTAAAATTGTCACACTTGTTTTAGTCAGTGCAAAAGAATGTGGACGGTACCCCATAGATGGTGTTATTTTGTAGACAAGTAGGTGTTTGGTGCACTTGAATGGTTGCTGAGATCATATTTTACTTTCAGTCCCCAATATTAAGCTGCTTATGGCTCCCTGAATAGCCTCTGACTTGGCTGGCCAACTTACTATCAAAGACTCCCATCGGCACACTCAGTCTGATTCTGTATGAGCTCCTGCAAATGCCCCCAGGACAAAGTTCAGTTGGTGCAAAACGTTGTGGAGACTAAGTGGGATATGTTACAAAGTTGGGGAAATGGGAGGGAGATTGGGGTTAAGACTTTTTATGTGATCATGATTCTTTTTTGTTTTTCTGATAAAGTTTATGGTTTGCTGTGAGTATTTGTGATTTGTGTACTATCCAAGGCTGGCAGAGTGTGTGTGTGTGTGTGTGTGTGTGTGTGTGTGTGTGAGGGAGAGAGAGAGAGAGAGGGGAAGATCAGAGCACACCTGAGGGAGAGATGGACAGAGAGAGAAGCAGGGAGTAAGGGTGTGGGGGAAAAGGAGGTGGGACGAGAAGGAGGGATTCTACTGCTGTGGATATGAGACTGTGTAGAAAGAGGAGGAGGAGGAGGAGGGGAGGAGGTCTCTAAGAGTGAGGGAAAGAGAAATCCACAACAAAGCAGCAGCACATGTCTGTGACAGCTGAGAGAGGAAGAGACAGGGATAGATTAATAGGAAGACAGGCACTCGAAAGCTGAAATGTCTGAAATGCTGAGATACTAAGCTAAAGTCACTTGAACTGAAGGAATTTGAATGGATACTTTCAAATGATGTGTTCTTGCATCATTCATTTTTATTTGTGATTTTAATCTTTAAGGGTTATTTAAGTTTAGTGTACAGTCTGTCACAATGGTGTCAGTATCAGAGCTGTTTTATGGAGTTCTTGTGGTGTGTTTCTGCAGTCTGTTAGATTTTGTGGAGGGAAACAATCAATTCCGATATTTTCGCAGAAATTGCTACACCTGCTTCAATGGATATAATGGATACAATGTGGGATACCTGGGTCCAGGTGAGTGATAGAAAGTGCATCAGGACTTAATCTCTTGCTGTTCAAACCGAGGTCTGTGCAGTTACGCAATTTTAGCGAGCCAACAACGTGTGAGCCAACAAAGGATGTTTTCAAATTAATTGTAATTCCTTCATAGTTGAAGTGAAATCTTGGAAAAAAAAAAGTATTATAAAAGTCTGATTTTCTTTTGTTATTGACATGTCTTAAAAAGTAAACAACTTAATCGCTGTTGCTCCAGGGACAAATTCTTCCTCTGTTTGACAACACCATCAACTGCGAGGCCAAGCACGCTTGAGCCAATGTTTTTGGAAAGTGCAGCAGCATACCTTGCCTTGCCTGTCAGTGGTGTTTCCTTGATGGAATGTGGTAGTACTTCTCCTCTCTAATGGTTCCATTTGAATAATCCCCTCCGGTCATTCTTGGATGTTGCTGGTGTTATTTGAGGTTGCTGTGGGCAGTGCTTTGGCAATGGATGAGGCCATGTCTCTTCTGACAGGATGGGGTGTAAAAATCTGACAAAGGAAGACGGAAAGATGTGTAAAAACAAGACAGCATGTTCTGCAGGCTTTTTTTACAAGGAGGAAGGAAAGTAGAAGCGTGTAGTACAATAAGATACTGAATTGGTTAGTCAATCTCTTGTTCATGTTAATTGTTAATGTTTTTGTTTTTGTTGAATTATTAATGTTATTGTTTTTGCCGTTTCATTAAGACACATTTGTGACACATGTAGAGTGCTACAGCCTTCTGTCTGTTTTTACTGTCTGAAATCGTGTATGGATTTTATTGTCCAAAGAGAGTGAATGTAATGAACCATGATGTTTCATAGCATCCCAATGAAATGAAAAGGTCTTTGAAACAACTTCCTTGTGTGTGATTGACCTCTGTGCACCTATAAAATGCACAAATAAATTAAGCATGCAATTTCAAGTCCCTTCGGTGCTGTGATCTTATAGCGCTGTGTCACTGAAACTGTAACTATGTGATTCTATAGGACTGTGTTGTTTAAACCAGCCTCTCATTTCTAATGTTTCCAGACCTAAAAAATGTCTGATCTACTGCTTTGAGCATGTGAGGAGATAGCACTGAAGAATGTGTCGGAATCTGGCTTAAGGAGCAAAGAATGTTCTAGAAAGCTTTGCCGTTCACCTGTCAGAACGCCAGTGCATCCTTCCCGCAGTCTTACTCAGGTCAGGAGGGCGAGGGGAAGAGAGAAGCAGTGGAGTGACGGAGTTTGATGAATCACGGTGGGCTGAACTTGGCCAATGAAGATGTAGGAATGCTTTTGAAGTGTTTGAAGCCATTTATTGTCCAAGCGCTTATCTATAAAGCAGACACAGGCTTCAGTGGCATGAATCAAATTTGTTACTATGAAAAGACAGTGGTTTACCTCAGGAGATTTTTTTTTTTTTTCTGATAAAAATAATTTAAAGAATAATTCCATATGTTTACCCGTAGACCCACACTGTTGTTATACACCTCCTTTTGTGATGGTTTTACCCTGTATAAATTGACTTTCAGACTGAATTGAGATTTACAATGAATTCAAGGCACATTATGTCAATAGATTTAATTTGCATAATTTGTTTGAACAGTAACTTGTGACTCGGTATAATTAGAATAATCAACAGATGTCTGGAGAACACCCCCATGAAGTGTCTGCTTTTTTCACCCCAGTGGGTGCTTTGATGTCTGGTTCTAAAACCAACAGTGAAGCCCTGTTTCAATATAAGAAAAAGCATGTCTTCTCAGCCTGTGTCCAGAATCCTTCTGTTTAGATAGACTATGGAAGCCCCCAGACATTGCACCAAACACATAGGCATGGATACAAAGCTAAATTCATTATTGCTGTATTTAACTACAATAAAGAGTGAAACACTTTATAGGTGCTCTGCTTAAAGGGGGCAAGTTTATTTTCTAGAATTGCTACAGTAACATGTTGCATGATGTGAGTAAGTGTGTCAATCCCACTGGTAAGAGCACAAATCTGTACATGGTTACAGAAATGCTTTCTGAGAGCATCAGACAAGAGGAAAACATACAGATAGGTCTTGTGACAATAAAGCCCTTGTTCTGTGTGGACTCAATGACAGTAAACTGCTGCGTCCATTACCTTCAACTTAATTAATTTTGGATAGGGGTTAGCCGTACATTACTGACCTGGCACAAGTAAGCCTATTCATCTAAAAGCTACAAGTTCTGGGGAAACATAAAAATCTGTATTTTTTCACAAATGTTTCCTGCGATGAAAGAAAGGGACTGAAACTTCTTCCTCATTCATTTAAATGTGGAGAATTGGGCTGTGGGGAAAACCTCAGTGTTCTGGGCAGAACTGTGGAAAAAAAATCCGGAAACTTCTCTTGGGAAATGTGTGTTTGATTAAAGGTGGACTGACTGCTTGAACTTTTTCTGAGGGGTTAGGGGAATGTGTGTTTCTTTTTTAACATGATGTCTGATATCCTCTTTATTTATGCAATTAAGCTATTGGACATAGACGCTATCCAACAATGTGGTTAGCACATTGTGATCTTGGCCTTCGGACAAACACACAAAGACATGTGCACAGACCTACAAACACACACCTACTTCATACACACATACGGACTTACATGCCACATAGCCTTGCTCTCTTTTTCCAAAGCTGTTGGTCCACATAGGCAGCTGACTAGTCTATACTCTTTTCTTTGTGGCGACGCCAGCAAACAGACACACTATTGACCCTGTGTGGAATTGGAGTGACACTGCTCTGGCCCTTAAATGTGAAATAGTGCAGCGTGATATTACTCTCTGGAGGATGGAGCCTGTGGCCACTGATTCCAAGCTGTATTTCTCCACAGAGCTGCTTCCAACTTCATTCACAGCTCCAGCCGATTTCCCTGAAGCGCATATGTGTATGTGTGTGTGATGTGTGAGGGTTTTTGTGTAAAGATCTGGGTGACTGTGCATGGGGGTCCTGTGTCAAGGCTCAGCAACTTCACTTTTTACACTTTTTTAATTTATTTGTGTGTGTGTGTGTATCAGCATCTCAAATGTGTTTATTTTTGTGTTTTACTACAAATGACTGTACACATGTCAGTGATTTACCTCACCAATTGAATTCCTTTCCCCTCACCTTTGTGAGCACAGCAGGAGAGATTCCCATGTACTGAGTCAGTGGGAGTCGTGGAGCAAGCACACACAAAACAAGACACAGACCACTCGATTGAATTGCAGCTATTACAGAAACGATAGCAACCATTGCACGGAACCGTTGTCACCTTTAGTAGAGTCAAAAGTAAGGATGACCACAAACACACACACACACACACACACAAACACAATGACGGCTTCCAGGCAGCCAGCCACACTGCCTCCAATCCCAAAGGTAGTTAAGCACTTAAAGTATTGGGCAAGAAGATGGCGTTTGTTTACAATGGCTGAAAGACTGAATTTAGAATCTCTCTCTTTCACACACACACACACACACACACACACACTTATACACTCATACACTCTGTCTTAAACTAGCCCTTGGCTTTGCTCCACAACTATTACAGTAAGATTCTCTGCAGGTCTCTTCAACAGGTGGTCCTCATTACCCCCCTGTGTCTGTGCTCTTGTGTGCTAGTGTAGTTTGTTATTACATGTACATTGTATGCAGTATGCATCAGGCAGGTAGTGCATTTCTTTTCTCCCTGGGAATTCAGCAGAAATCTAAATGATTTTGTCCGTATTCTTCAGTTGCTAAACAAATCTCTCATGATCGGTCATAAGGCTAATTATGGCTGCCTAAATAAGGCGTTTTTTTTTTTTTTAAATCTTATCTTTAACAGATGTGTTGTAAATCTCTGGTATTTTTATTATTATTTTCCATGTCACTGGTCACTGTGAATTCCATGTTTTTCCCTCAACTATTATTGGTGTTTGTAGTAAGGGCTGACATGGACACGGACTACTTTTGTGATAAAAACCTTTTTTAACTCTGGCAGAATATCCTGGCATTGAAAGAGGCCAGTCGTTACGTGATTGATAAACCCTGGAATTAATCTCAATCACCATGAATCAAACAGGAATTTTCATTGCATTGCTGGGCCTTCCAAATGTTTTACTCAAACCAGATCTATTTTTTTGCATCATGTTACAGTATGGTTTTATATAGCAGTTCATGGTGTTGCCAGATGTTTCTTATCCCAGAAAATGGCACATTGAAATGTACATAAATAATCTGACTAATGGCAAGACAGGAGGTCCCCTCTCTGATAAATTTCTCTCTTTAGGTGCTAAAAGTTGAGTAGTGGGAATTCCTCTGTTTGGGAAGGATTACTCTGCTTGAGAGAGTCCCTAACGCAGATTAACATGAGCAAAGCCCCCCCCCCCCCCCCCATAACTTAAGGGTCCTTTAATCATCAGGGTGCTGTTATATCAGGCTGTCTCTTATAGCTCCATATGAGACACTGCCAGTGCTGCCAGTGGAAGTGAACCCCCACCCCCAATGAAGAGCTGCACCACCTTTTAATCGCGACCCGAAAGCACTCCAGTGTGACAGCGCTTACTGCTTACAACACCCGTTTGAAAGGTGGTAGCTGAAGGGAGACAGGGCCAATTGGAAGAAACTTTCAGGAAAAGCAGGAGAATTTGTTGCCTTTGCACAGATAAATGCCTCTACATCATGCTGAAAAATGCAGTGGTGTCTCCCTACATCATGGATGCTTTGTAAACAAACTGGATGTAAACAAAGTTTTGGTTTATAGAATGGTAGCTAATCTTGGTCAGTCCCAGTGGATTAACAAACGAACTTTCAGGTTAGGATGATACTGAGTGTCTAAGCACCTACAGCTGTCTATATACCAGATGTCTATAGAAAACAATCTGTGAATTTACCAGAATTTACAACTTTTCAGCGAATTTATAACTTGTATATTTTCAAATTTAGTTAAAGCAGCACCAAGGAGTTTTGAAAATCTCTACAGATCCCTCTACAGATCTGAACGGAAGCTTGTCATAAGGCAAGTCAATTGTAGTTTAACTTGAACTACAGGTCGCTACCCGATTGGGCCAACTTGTTTAGTGCCGTTAAAGCCAATCGAGGGCTGCTGAGCAAATGCAGCGAGTATCGTTCACCTTGTTACGAGTTGATGGACCACCGAAATGATTTTGAAAACATCATTTTAAGGTTTTAAAAAGTCTTTAGTGCTGCTTTAACTCTGACTACCTGTACTTTGTTACGATGAATCCCATTAGTGGTCCTCAAGAAATGTGCCGCTCAGCTCGCCAGTAATGCTCCCAATCAATATAACTTTTCCACGCTATAAAATGTGAACAATGTGCCCGCCATGCAGTAAATGTCTCTCAGCCGTGTGAAAGCTAATGACGCCTAAAGCTGTAACGTCTGAGGTGTTGAGCCCAGCAGTGTAGTCTTTGGACAGAGGCAGTTGGAGTTATAGCTTATCTGGAACAGCATGTGATTTTAAAGTTTATGGCCAAAGTTCCTAAGGAAGCCACCAGCGAAGCGGCTGCATGAAAAAAAATGTGAAAACATCATATTTGCTATGGAGATGAACCCTTTAATTTGGATCTCTTTGTGTTTTTGTTTTTCCATGCCCTGCCAAATTATTTCACCTGATACTACTACCTTCGTAAAAATATTGCTTAAACAAATAGTAAACCCTATAAATCCCCTGCTTAGAAGAAGTGAAAGAGAGAAAGAGAGAAAGAAAACACCTCCCACGCGACACATCACACAAAACAGTTCTTCAAATATAGAAATTCTCCCTTTCCAAGTATTTTATTTCCCTTAAGTGCTTATAGTACTAGGTTAGTAAAGCCCTCCTGACCTGTGCAGACTTCATAACTCACTGCCTGACATGTTAATTCCCTGGCCGATTACTACTGGCATATACTGCTTATCACCCCGTGGGCTTTTTATAGGACCTTTTTGGCTTCTGAGCTGGCCATGGTTAAATCTAGAGCACGGAGTTTGAACATGCTCTGTTGATTTTTCCCAACGAAAACACAAGCTGCATACTGTTGTGGTTCAGTATTACTCCATGTTATTTAAGAGAGAGGGTGGTTGGCTGGGGTGACAGTGGAAGGGTACAGAAGAGAAATAGAAAGACTATCAGACATCAGACATGTTCAAACTCTGTTTGTCATTCCTCTCATTTCAATACAGCCTCTTTCCCCCTTTTTCTCCCTCCGCTAGGGCCCAGCGTAAGAACGTGGGAGCCTCGTGCTCACACTAAGCCTCTTTGGCACAGTAGCTTGATCACATTTATGTTCATAATGATTAATAATGGGCCTCTAAATCCACCTTATTTATGATGGAGAAACCAAAGCGAATTACGCTGGTGTAGAGTTTCACCACTCAAAACGCATGACCTTAAAACCCATATTTGTGTCAGGGGTCTTTAGTTTAAAGCTCGAGCTAAATCTCCAAAAATCATCGTCTCTTGAGGATCATTCGCTTGCCTTTTTTTCCATTGAGTATTACTGTTATTATTGTTATGGCCTGATGAAGCTGCTTCGTCTGATCTTCTGGGATCATGGTTTGCCATAAGAGAAAAAGTCTGGGGAGAAACCACAGCCCTGTCCTAGAAAGGTTAGTTGGAGCTGAAGTGGTTGTCTGCCATAGATGCAAACCACACAAAGAGAGCATTGAGGGGCAGAGCTACGCGGGCTGATTTGGCTCCATGTTTTCTCAATCCTGAGGCAGTTTGCTCCAGGGAATTGCTGTCTGTACCTCCTGGGAATAGTCTCTAATAAGACCCATGGCTTCTAAAGCTCCTCCTGCCCAGGCCTAAAGAAAGGTTAAGCATAATGACTTGTGTCTGATGTTAAACATCTTAAGATGTAAAGACCTTGTTGGGATCTTGTAGAATTTCCATCACTGAAACTCTATATGGTACATTTCAACTCTGAATCAGTCTACCTCATGGTATAGCCTATATATTAAAATCACTTTTTGTTCATATAACATTTGTTAAGTATTTTTTTTTTCACCTTCTACCAGCCAAAGTCTTTTATTCTGTTCCTGTAATCATTTGCTGCTCCTGCGATGAGAGGGACTCCATGCTGACTTCTCATTGCTTATGTTTGTGTTCTGCAGACATTGACGAATGCCAGGTCCACAATGGAGGCTGCCAGCACAGGTGCGTCAACACACGCGCCTCTCACCACTGCGAGTGCAACCCCGGCTTCCGTCTCCACACAGATGGACGCACCTGCCTTGGTGAGACGTGAACTTCTACATTCATTTTGACAGGTGTTTGTGAGAGCTTTACGTGTACAGCGTTAGACACATCCGTCTGTTTATTTTTGGTTATTATAAATGGGTTTTGTGCAAGTAACCGTTTACAACTGCACTGTTATAGGCTACAGTGCTAGAAAAAGATCAGATAGGGAGGAATTCAGTATTATTGTTATTATTCAAGTGATTCATTCCATAATATCAAAACAGTGTGTGGTTGACGTTTAATTGACATGGGCATATGATAGAACTGCACTGCTAATGATTGACAACCCATGTTTTGGGTCAATTACAATGGAATTGTGATCTTAATCCCACAACAAACCTCACTTGTACTGGTGGAAAGGGTTGAGGAGGCAGGCGGTGAGCTGGATTAGGCTGCAATCTACTCGCCGGGGTGCTTTGAGTTCACCTGTCATAGTATGTTGGGTGGGAGCGAACCAGGTCAGCCATCTCAGCCTCTGTTATGTCTACAGTGTAAAGACAGGCTTTCAGGGACTTGGGCTCCCACATCAAAGCATTGATGGTCCTTCACCCTCTTTGCCTTGTATCAAAGGGCTGAATAAAAGACCCTCTTGTTTTCAGGCCCTCGCAGGTTTTTCTGCTTTTTTTTGCCACCGTTTCCCCCACAAGTATTTTGTCGAGGCGAGTATGTAGTCGACGACGGGAAGTGGCACAGCAATCAGGTCTCAACACAGGTCACCATTGTTTCCGTGCCAGGCTCTGCTGTCAGTCACTGCTACCTTAGCTGTCGGCGTAGACATGGCGGCAGTGCAGGACTTGTCAGTTTGTCAAACGGAGATAGAATCATCAGTAATTGGGGCACCTGAGCGATTCATGGGAAATCACAAGTTTCCATGGATTCTCCCAGGGACAGGGGAGACGTCCAGGCCACTGTCATGTAAACCTGATGAGAAGTGTCAGAGAAGAATTCCTTATCATGAGAACTCATTTAGGAATACTGTGCACTCCGTGCCACATTTCAAAATCTTTTGAATTTATCATGTCAGCTTGAAAGTAAAGAAAAAAAATCCTGTGACCTTTCTGTGAACTTTCATCCATGTTTTTCTTTATGCTCAACCTTTCAGTGATGTATTTATGTCTGGTTTTTAAGCTTCATGTCCCAGGGTTCATTTACATTTACATTTTACATTTATGCATTTAGCAGACGCTTTTATCCAAAGCGACTTACAAAACGAGGATAACAATCAAGCTACATAGCAGAAACCTTAAGGAGCATAGTGCTAGGGGATAGTGCTTCAGTTCATTTTAGTGCTAGGATAGATGATGTTCTCTGAATAGCTGGGTCTTTAAGAGCTTTTTGAAGGCCTCCAGAGATGGCCCTGTTCTGATTGTTCTTGGTAGGTCATTCCACCAGCGTGGGACGACACATGAGAAGAGTCTGGATTGCCTTGGGCGAGGTGTTGGGTTCATGCATATATTGTGCCTGCCACAATAGCCTCCATTAATATCTCCTGAATTTGACGCTTGTAGCTGGGGATGTTTGATGAGGTGTAAATCTAAGTGTTGGATGTCCATCAGTGCTCTGGAGTGCGCAAAAGCTGCAGGAGAGAGCTGTGTTTGTGTAGATAGCCCCAGTGAACCAGCAGTTATTGGCCAGGCATGGGGTCTCTTTCCCCCCATGCAACACTCCCAGGCCTTTAGTGCTCTCTCTCTCTCTCTCTCTCTCTCTCTCTCTCTCTCTCTCTCTCTCCCTCTTTCTGTTTTTCTTTTCCTTACTTTCTCTGTAGGCTAGCGGCGGCCCATTCCTGTGGTTTCCCCCTGAAACCAAATCAAGTGTGCTCTAAAAACCACACTAGAGAAAAAGAGAAAGAGGAGGGAACACAAGTCTATCCAGACTCATGCCAAAGTAATGAATCAATGAAGGTTTTGTCTTGACAGGGCCATTTGTTTTTCCTTAGCACTAATTTGTATAACTTGCTCAGGGTCCGAGCCAACTGCCCGCAATTTGTCCCTTTATGGTTATTTATATTTGGAGGCTCTCATCAAGGTTTAGGGAGTGTTTTTGCTATTGTCAATACGGCAACAAATCCTTAAATCTGCTATCTGATTATTTGTCATGAGATCACTCACAACATTTTTATTACATATTTATCTACTAATCTCTACCAGTAATTGATTTCGAGCTGGGGTTCAGACATAATGATTCATGATTTATAGGTTTCTGTAGTGTTTTCCTCATTGGAAATGAAGCAGTGCTCTGCAAACTCATTTGAAACATTTGATCCTGGTGAGTGACTGTGCACGCTCTGCCCAGACATGCTCCTTTGATTTGTGGCAAATGGCGTTCTAATGATGCGAAGCACATGGACCTTCCAATTGTTGATGTGTGGTTAAAGAGCCTCTGTTTTGATGAACAGTCAAATAGCTCCCTTTTCTGGAAGTGGCTCAGAACAACCCAAGATTGCGTGTCTGCTAAGTGAGATGTTGTTCAGTCAAACTCAATGCGCCCATTCATGTGCTAATCTCTTTTAGCGAACCTCAGTTTGGACATGGGTGACATTCATCTCAATAACATCTCAACAACCCAATGTATGTGCATTTACCATAACAATATCATACTTTAGAGCTCCATACATTAGAGCTCCACTACTTGTAATTAGGAAAGAATGGAGGCAAACTAAGAGCGCCAAGGAATGCCATGAGGAAGGAGTTAGGGATGGATCATAGCCTTTAAATGCCGCTTTGTGTTTGTCTTTCAGCTGCCTTTTGGGAACAATACATTTATCATCAACCAGAGCCGACAGGCAGTGTGGCACTTGTGATAGATGATCTGAAGGAGAGAAGACGGGGGTGTCCAGGCAGTCAGTCTGTCAGTCAACTAGTCAACTAGTCAGTCAGGCAAGACTGTAATCACATACTCAGGAAATTTGAGCAACAATCTCTATGTGTGTGTGTTGGTTGTGTGTGTGTGTGTGTGTGTGCGTGGGACCTCGAGATCTATAAACACAGGTTTGCTATCCGCAGCTCATGCCTCTTTTACCCGTGAGCTTATCAGCACACTTCAGATGGCTTTTTAATGATGCAGAACAAAGCAATGTACTCTGGGAGTTTTGTCCCCCACACTATTACTGCTTGGTGCTTGGCAATAGCCATGTCTAGGAAAACAGTAGAGTAAAGGGTCAGTTTATTTTGAAAGTGCTTATCACCTTCCGAACATCTCATCGAGATGAGAACGCATTTGTTTGTTTTCTTTCAGCAACTTCTCATATTGTGAACCCCTCCCCTCATAACAAGAATGATCTTAGATACAGCTGGAGTTAGACACTGGCAACTGTTTTCTGTCTGCAGTGTATCTAAAAGGCCGAAAATCACCCTTGGGAAAATATCCCAGACAGACATGCTGGCCTGAAGGACCTCTCAGGCAACAAGAGCAAGCATTGAATGCTTCCTTCTGTCCCATGATGTCAAGAAGTAATGTTGAGAAATATCCTTTCTCTCCCAGTTGGGCCTATTGGAACACGAACTGTGACAATGAGGAATGTTTTTGTAGTAGCCGTCATGTTAATGCTATGTTATGTACTATATAATCTCTCACATTTAGATGTTAGTACAGCATAAAAAACAAAAACTATCTCAGTGGTTTCCATAGTGTGGCGCCTCCTTTTGTCTCATGTGATTTGTCAGTTTCATGTGATGGCTTGCGTAACACGTAGACAGTGTTAATGTATGTCGCTTGATCATTTGTTTTGTCTTTTAAATGGATTGTGTATCAACTTCACTCGGAGGGGCTATCAACATCCCCATGAAACACTTGCTGTCCACCTGTAAACAGACTGCCCCTTCCTACTGATGCGGTAGAAATGCAGTATAATGTGATGATGACCCCTTCTCTATCTCACTGTCTCTCTTCCCCTGTCTTTTTCTCCTGGTATGGTCCTCAGCTGTGCAGTCGTGTGCGGTCAGCAATGGCGGATGTGAGCAAGAGTGTGTACAGCTGTCCCAGGTCCACTTCCAGTGCCGCTGCCGAAACAACTATCAGCTCGCTGCTGATGGGAAACGCTGCAAGTGTGAGTACCAAACATATCAAACCAGCCAAACCAATTACACTAGAGCTAACAGGCCCTTATGCCGTTGGTGTCGGGTTCAACAAGTGAGTGTCAGAGATTTGGAGTGATTATTAGGAGCAGGGTTCTGGGTATCCCCAAAATGGTTGGAGCGTGTGTGCCTGCCTGAAGGCTTGTAAAAACTTGTGTAAATGAAAGGCACACATGCTACACGGACTTGATCTCAACCACCAGAAATGTGGTGTGACATCAAGCTTGGACGTAGGTTGGAGGGTGTGAGTTGGGTGCTACTTAAAAGCAGGTCGAGATCAGTCTGGTGTCACTTGCCAGCCTCAGTGTCCTAGAGGGGAAAAAAGCAACAGTTGAAATTGAGCTGGATAACACCCCGACACCTCATTGAACCTCCATCAGATGTGAGATCTTACATGACTGTAAAGGAACAGGCTGTACCAACCAATATGGATGGAAAATGTCATGGTTCAACATGAAAGAAGCGACCGCAGCCACAGCATCCCCATTCTCACCCACCATCTCTCCTCTGGGAATAGATTGTTGATTCAGCTTCTTTTCCCTGTTAAGATGATTGATCTGTCCCTAGATCAGATCATGTAGATTTCAGATACAGCAGAGGAACTCTGGAAGGATTGGGATGTAGCCATGGACGTAAATCACAAGTCATTAATGAGCGAATTTATGGATTCTCGTGTGTAAAAAGCACGGCCAGTTGGCGCTGGGACAGAGGGAGGGTGATGGAAAAAGGGGAATTGTATGTCAGTGATGGACACAGATGTTCTGGATCAGTTCTCCTGATTGAGCCCTCCTGAAGGTTTGTGCCTGTGCTTGTTTTGATACGTGCACACCCTGGGTGCCTGGTGGGATGGTAAAATCTGGAGCAGCTAGTCTGCGTCCATACCAATGAAAAATAATGTACACTGACTGAACATCCATTCAAAAGCCAGCATGATCGGGTCAATGAAATGGTACTGAATTACACAAATATTTTCTTTTTTAACTTGGAGTTGCTGGACAGGTTTCTGGATACAATGTGTGTACTAGTTGTAAAAGAAGTGTGTACTAGTTGTAAAAGAAGTATTCATTTCACCAACACTGCACTGCACACTGTATCTTGTTGCTGTACTTTTCCCTATATTTACAGCCATTTTCCTTTACCCATTCATAACTAGAATGTTCTATAACCAACCAAATCATTAGGCTAGGCTCAAGAGGCAGTGAAGAGATTTTGTTAACATTTCAGTTAAAAGCTAAACATGTCTCTCAAAAGATACTGACATTAGCTTGCTGGTTTGCATGTTGATACTTGAGCAGTATATTATGCAAAGTCACGCTGTTTGAGCTGTTTTTCCAATTTCTCAGGCTTTCGTGCCTAGACAACAAACACAAGCTGCATTGCCTGAATGGGAATGACAGCTGTATTTATCTCCACTTCTCATGACCATGAACCATCAGAATCAATCAGATGGGGTTGTTAAAAGTAGCTACCTGCAGAAACTATACCCTAAGACTCTAGAAAGCATCACTTCTGTGTAAATCATTTAAGGTGGAGATGCAGAGTCTTAACTGCTCAGCACTGTGCAATTTCTTTTTTCTTGATTAGGGTGCCACCCTTGAAACATTTTTTTCCCAACTTTCCGCTAATTAGGGCAGTGTTTATGTAAAGAACCTAGATGAGTTTTCCAGAGTGACAGCTATGCAACCTTAAATTTCATGCAGATTTGGAACGTGAAGTAATGTGGTGGTCACTGTAATATATCATGTATCCTGAGCGTGCTGAGAACATCTCTCACATCTCTGTCTCCTGCCAGGCAGATTGTTCCAGGACTTAACCAATGTTTTGTGGATTTGGGCCATTAAACTAATTCTTCTCTTGATGTCACCCAAGGATGTCCACTGAAAGACCAGTCTGTTTTCTTTTCATAAGAAAGTACTTTAGGAGAAACATCAGGAAAATCTGAATATCCGAAAACACTTATCCACAGTTTGTTGTCCTGTTGAGACTGAATAACTACACTCCATAATGTCAGACACCCACTGCTTCCAGCACTTGTCTGAACAGTTAGCATAATAAAACAGTCAGACAGTCCAATAACAGTAATACCCGTGGATATAAAACAGAGCTTGGTTGTTCAAAGATGAATTGCACCTATGCTAATATATCCAATTACACTTGGCTGTTGGCATTTGTGTAACTTTAACCTAATTACCCCCATGCCCTCCTTAAATTGGTCGGGCCAAAAGATTAGCAGATGGTATACTCTTGCTAAGCAATAAAGTTAAATTTAGAATAAAGATAAAATTGGGCTTTTCAGTCAGTCTGTTTGGTTTAGATTCTCATTGAATATTGGTACTTTTCACTTACCAAAATAACAATCTTCTGTTGCTCCAGATATACAGTCTACAGGAGGTTGTTTTTTACACTGTGTTTTTAGATGCGTAAAGTTAACCTATTAACTAAAATAGGTAAACTATTTCCACTATCCTTCTTGATAATTGATGCTATGTGTTACTGTTGTGTTGAGAGTCTGTGTGTGTGCGTGTGTGTGTGTGTGTGTGTGTGTGTGTGTGTGTGGTGAATGGTGAAACAAGGCTCCTGTGGAGCACGTCTCACTGGGGGACAGACCTGGAAGTGATTATAGTCATTTGAGCACTGGAGAGCATAACAGCTCTCTCATTTACCTCAATTACACCCTTTCCCATTAATCCACTCGGGGAGAGTTGGACAGATGATGCAGCACACATATGTGTGTCTGAATATTTGCATGTGTGTGTGTGTGTGTGTGTGTGTGTGTGCGTGTGTGTGTGTTTGTATGTGTGTATGTGTGTTCTGCTAGAGCTAGTTGTGGGAGATCTCAGAAATTGCTGATAAATTTCCAGTCATTGTGTGCTGTGGTTATGACTACTTGTTTTTAAATGCACATGGTTAAATATAGATACAGCCCAGTGATGTGGGATGATTGTGTTTTGCAGTGAGGAACCTGTGTGCAGATCGGAATGGAGGTTGCATGCACACTTGCCACAGTGACGGTGGACGTGCCCGCTGCGAGTGTAACCGTGGATACAGACTTGCAGAGGACAACAGAAGCTGTGAAGGTAAACAGAGCCTTAAAGGGATTTACTATGGAATATTCCTCCCATGTAAATAAATCCATCAAGGATCAGGCTTCCCTTTCTGGAGCAACATCTGATATAGCAGTGATTTGTTCTTAGTCTTGTCA
The DNA here is from genome assembly GCA_017657215.1 of Limnothrissa miodon. NCBI lineage: Eukaryota > Metazoa > Chordata > Actinopteri > Clupeiformes > Clupeidae > Limnothrissa > Limnothrissa miodon. The sequence continues at coordinate 115,560 of JAGFZM010000017.1, forward strand.
TAAGATGTTTATTCCCCATTGATGTCAGTGGAGTGTGGAAAAAGAAGTGTGTACGTATTATGTGTGTCTGTGTATGTGTGTGTACATGTAAGCTTGTGCGTTTGTATGTGTGTCTTCAGTATGTTCTGTTTCAAATTTGTTGAAAGAGAGAGGCTTGACTGAGCATTATGGAACAGCACCCATTCACTTTTAAGCTTTGCCAGAACCAGAGACCCAGCCAGCAACTCCCACCCCCCAACTCCCATCCTATAACAACTTTCTGGGTTCTATGAAACACTAAATCTAATACTGCACTAAAGAACAAATCAGAAGTTGATTCTTTTCTGCCTGATTCAGTCAGATGTGACCTGGGTGGGTGAGTTGCATTGAGTTGGTCTTTCCAAACATGGATGACACCCTCTGTTACTCTTGCAGATGTTGACGAATGCGAAACAGGACAGGGAGGGTGCGCCCATGGCTGCCGAAACACCCCCGGTTCTTTTGCCTGTGTGTGTAACGCTGGGTATGAGTTGGGCTCAGACAGCAGGAGATGCTTCCGTGAGTCACCTCCATTTTTTTTTTTTGTTTTTGTTTTTGCCTTATATCTGACAAAACACTAGAGATTGACAGAAAATGCATGGCAGAAAGTTTGTGAAATCATATAATCATGGTCCAAAAGCAAATACTGAAGATTTGTGGCACAGACCTACCATGAGTCACCTTTATCCAATCATGTAAGGCATCATTGGTGAAAGACTAGATAGTTTAGACAAACATTGACTGCCTTGTAAAGATATTAACTTAACAAATTAACATAATAGGATAGGTAATGCTCTATAGAGATTTCCTTTTTAATGCCTCAATACTCTTTCACCACTTAATTTCCATCCCAGGTATTGAGATGGAGATCATTAATGGTTGTGAGACAGGAAATGGGGGCTGCTCTCATCACTGTCAGCACTCCACCCTTGGCCCTGTCTGCAGCTGTAACCATGGCTACCAGCTTGATGATGACCTCAAGACATGTTTGGGTAAGCTGAGCCGAAGGCTGAGGAGGAAGCCACCACAGCTAACCTTCAGCAGCTGTCCCAATACAGCACACTTTCTGCCAAATATTTAGTTTTTTTCTTTCAAACATATAGTTTGTGGTGTCAACAGGTCAGGATGAGTGAACCAAAACTTTGCCGATGTCTCCAGTGACTGCAAAAGCAACAAAAGTCACCATTATTCACTGAAAACAAATTAATTTTTGTTGCCACCAACCCTTAACCTAGACTCCCACGCACAGTCCAACATGATACACGATACGCTGATTGTTTTTAAATGTCCTGTTTTAGAAAATAGACTGTTTTAAAGAATAAATAGCTCTCGTTTCACCTCCACTAACTCCCTGCACCGCTTGAGCTCTTTGACTCTTTTTCCCTTGGTGAGTGTTGACTGAACCCATTTGTCTTTCACAGACCTTGACGAATGTTCAGCAGGCAGCTCTTGCTGTGAGCAGGATTGCACCAATTACCCCGGGGGCTACGAGTGCTACTGCCGAGCGGGCTACCGCCTCAACGCAGACGGGTGTGGTTGTGATGGTACGCACAGGCCAATTTGCTCTCCGCTAAAGCATTGTCTGTTCCTCTGCACATAAACTGCCAGTGACAGCAAAATAACAGCACATGTGTAACTTCATTTGGAACTACTACATTTCCATCCCTGCTTTGTCCCATGGAGACATGTGCAGCAGAGGGAAGTCAAAGATTTAAGAAGTACCTGTGATGATTGGAAGCAAGTTTGAGTTTCTGTTGCAGTGCTTATCCATTTGGATCAGTTAATCATGTATTGCAACTCTATAATATATCCAGAAGTAATACTGTATGTCTTGTTCTAGTTTTTTTCTCTTCCAATTTTATTTTTTTTTCCATTGAGGCCCACCCTCCCCCTGTTCATAGATATATCCCAGTGTTGCTTTACACAAAAACTAAATAGGCTTTATTTTCTGCTAACCCTATTGTCATATAGATGAAACTGCACAAAATAACTTTTCCCGTCTCTAATCCCAACTCACCCCCACTACCCCGCCCCTACCATGACTAACTCATTATCTGCAGGAAACAGTGTATACTGTAGTAACCATATCTATGGCTCTGTCATGCGGACTGACTGTTCTGTCACATTAATGGGACACAGATGTGGACGAGTGTCTCTCTGACCACGGAGGCTGTGAACACAGCTGCCAGAACACAGCCGGCTCCTACCAGTGCTACTGCCACATTGGTCACCGGCTGGCCGATGACCGCCACTCCTGCATCCGTGAGTTCTGCCCGCTGCCGTTGTTCCACGCGAGCGTACAGTATTGTAGCTGTAGCTGTTTGCAGTCTTGCCAAGCTTCGGATGGAGTAATTACAGAGTTAGTGAGGCGCAGCCTCTCGCAGGGCCCAAAGGAAAACAGTTACTGATATTCATCTTTTTCCCAGTCCAGTTTTTTCCTTCTAGCCATTCTTGACATTTCAGGCTTGACTAAAGTCATAAATCTTCTTTAATTTCAAAACATTTGGCATATTGTTACAGCTTTTAACTTTTGGTGATGTTAGATGCTGTTAAATCTTGTTATTGTTTTTTTTTTTCTTGAAGCTATTCACATTTATTACAATCTGTACTGAAACGACTTGTGTTGTGTGAACTCTCCATCCACCCACCATGGTGACCATACTGAATCTGTCCCCCTCAGCACTGGAGCGCTCTGTGGAGGCCTTGTCCAGTCGGCGCGTGCTTGAGCGCAGGCTGCCTCAGATCACTCTGCTGCGGGACTTTGCCCAGCCGCTGGAGCGCTACGACGACTATGAGGAGGACGGCGTGGGGGAGCTGCGTGCTGAGAGCACACTGTCAGAGAAATTTGGCAAGTCTGCTTCAGAGAACATTGAACCCCTCAGTTGTCTGTCATTAAAATGAATTACTGTTGACTTATAAAATCCTGGACCAGCGAAGGCGAGCAGACCCAGTTAACACTAATGCCATTCTAGTCACAGAGCGGTTTTCCCCACCGTTTTTCTCCCTCTGTATTTTCAACAGTTTGCTTAGAGGACACGTTTGGCCAGGACTGCAGTTTGACTTGTGAGGACTGCTCCAATGGAGGCTTGTGTAATCCGGACAGAGATGGCTGTGACTGTCCTGATGGCTGGACAGGAATCATCTGTAACCAGAGTGGGTTCACTTTGAAATCTGAACATAGTCTGAAAAGAACTGTAGTGTATTACTTAATGTATTTCATCCTTAGTACATACTGCAAATACAATAAGTAATGGTTGGCCTCAAAGTACAAATTTAATTTAAAAATTAAAAAAAGTACAAATTTAATTTAAAAATTAAAAAAAGTACAAATTTAATTTAATTTTATAACCTATATAAGGGTTACATAGCAACAGTGGTTTGGAGTTTGTGCCTGTGTGTTAATGTCTTAATTTTAAGTCAGCCATTTTTTTGAAGCTCATTATTTTACTTTTGTTTAGAAAAATGTATTCTTAAATGAAATCTCCACTTGATGTGAATGCTGATTAGAACGCACACATTGAGCAGCATCCATATGTGCAGTATGCTGGAGAGGTCTAGTCATAGTATTTGTGCTGGACGCCACTTTGAAACGTGTCATGTCTATGCCTGCTCTAGCATGCCCTGAGGGCACGTTTGGGAGGAACTGCTCCTTCAGCTGTAAGTGCAGAAACGGTGCCACGTGTGATCCGGTGAGTGGTCAGTGTCGGTGCCCGCCTGGTGTCAGTGGAGACGTGTGCCAGGACGGTGAGTCAAATGGAACACGCAGCTCAACACTTCAATGTAGCCTTACATGAGAAATTGTTTGCCATGTACCGGCTTGCCAGTATTCTGTGAACTGTTATTTCTGGGCACCTTTGTCAGAGCAGAAGTGTGTAGACTAGAAGGGGGGGGGGGGGGGGGGGGGGGGGGGGGGGTGCAGTTGGGTTTCTAGGGTTAGGGCATTCTCTGACATGATCTGTATACTTGTGTTTTAGTTGTCCTTCTTCAGCACATTAAGAAAACCTATTGTAGAAAGGGGGGAATTGCATTGAATGGCACTGTTTATTCCAGGCTGCCCAAAGGGCTTTTATGGCAAATTCTGCAACAAGAGGTGCAACTGTGCCAACAATGGCCGTTGCCATCGCACCTATGGGGCGTGTCTGTGTGACCCCGGACTCTATGGAAGGTTCTGTCACCTACGTAAGTCTCAGAGTCTCATTGTTCATTTTAATGCCACACACTTTTTTATTTTGTGGCAGGTTTGTCTTGTGAACAATGTGTTTCTTAATAGGTTGATTCTGCCAGCAGATCTTTTGTCCCCCAATGACTTACTATGTATCTGATTGTGTGTCTGTATTTGCATGTGTCTGTTCTCATCTGTTTGTGTATTTGTGTGCGTGTGTGTGTGTGTGTGTGTGTGTTTTGTGTCTAGCATGTCCTAAGTGGGCCTACGGTCCAGGCTGCTCTGAGGAGTGCAAGTGTGTGCAACAGAATGCCTTAGAATGTCACCGTCGTCATGGCACCTGTTTGTGCAAACCAGGCTACCAGGGCAAGACATGCAGTGAAGGTCAGTGAAGGACAGGTTGCTCTTACATTAATAAACGTTTCCTGGAAATTGGTTTCTAACTTGTTCCCTTTCAACTTCTTCCCTCATCTTCCATTTCAGAGTGTGAAAGCGGATATTATGGTGCTGGGTGTAAGAGGAGATGTGACTGTCCATCTGGAGTGATCTGTGATCATGTGACTGGGCTTTGTCTGCGTCAGTGTCCTGCTGGTCTGCGTGGAGAGAACTGTGAACTGGGTGAGTTTTGTGGACACACAGAGGTAGAGTGTTGGAATCAGCCCTTACCAGTATTGAATTTAGCATTGCTAAGGCACTTGATGGCATGATTTATATAATATAGAGTAGGAGAAAATAGAATATTTTAGGAGGGTTAGACAACACTGTGATTTTAGTGCTCACAGTATTTGTCACCAACAGTTCCCAACAATAAAGCTTAGTTAATAGTGCTTAACCAATTATTTCTCAACAGTAAAGAAGTAGTGCTTAAACTAACAGTTTTCAGGTAGTAAAGGAACAATTTCTCCTCCCCAAGAACAACTAAAGATCTCGATGAGTCATTTTAATGTCTGAGGGATGTGGCTGGAGTCATCATGTTCATACAGTAACTTGTGGTATCCCCTGGCAACTTCTGGGCGAGTCTGGATAGGACATTGTGTGTCTGGGCTCTGGGTCTGGGTCGGACTGAGGCCAGAACCACCCCAGAACCAGCTACTCCCTGGGAGACAGAAGCTCTGCTGGAAGACCGAATGACATAAAGAGAGGTGCCAGATATGGATGCCAGATAGTCCCAATGCTTTCTGACCTGCTTTCTGATGTTAGGAGCTATACTTTTATAATCCATCTGTCTAAATCGACCTTGCATTTTATCATATTCATATTTCAGTAGAGAATCAGTGATGAAGGCTGCACTAAACAGATCAATGACAATGGGCCTTTTTCTTAAAAAAAGAGGGTCTTGTTTTGGAAAGTTGTGTTTGGTTCAGAATGGCTCTGGGCAGCTTGACAGGCAGCTGTTTGGGAGGATATTTCTGAAACAGTAACAGTTTCCTCAGGAGTGCCTCACTGGAAAGGGAGGGAATGGAAACCGTCCTGGAGCTCTGTTTCTCAGGCTCCAAAAAGATGCATGCTGCATCCAGCAGGCTTAAGTATTGAAGGGTTGTGTTATTTTCTGATTTAGGTCCTCTTTGTCCTTTGGGAATCAAGGTTTCTCTTTGTTCTGTGCAAGTTTCATGCTTTGGACACACTGATGCAGCTTTGAGTTTTCTGTGGACCTTTGCAGCTTTGTTTAATACTGCATGTGTTTGCTAGTTTCGATTTCCTAATCACTCTCTATAGTATTGGCTCTGCTGTAACTGACTTTTTCATCTGTCACTCCAGGATGCCATAGATGGCACGGTGCTGGTGGCTGGTGGGTGTTACGCAAATAACCAGAATATTTATACAGAAATCCCTGAGCTGGCAGTCGGCACATCAGGCCTGGAAGTCATTAAGTGATCAGAGTGCTGCATCTGCCATCAATTAGATGGACCTGGGAGCGCAGGGACTCTCGCACAATGACCTCTCTCTCTCTCTCTCTCTCTCGCTCTCTTTCGCTCCCCGAGTAGCTTTGTGTGCCTTTAAACTGTGTTTTTCATTCTTCTTTCCAATTTATTTAGTTTTGTTTCGGATTCATATTAGCTGTATGTTTGTTTCTCCTTATTCTTCCTACTGATTGACCACTACACTCACACACTTGCATTCGCCTTCTCGCATGCCCCTTAAACTCTAAACCGCTGTTTGCTGCTATTGGAACTGACCCCAGTGGAAGGATGTCAGAGCTAATTTACACGTCCTCCTGGTCCAAGGGGGCTTTTGGAGGTCTTTGTAATTCCTCAGGCGTTCCCTGATTACACACTCTGTTTTTGCTCCCTTGCTACCGTGTCTTGCCAAAAAGCTCAAGAAGCTCTGACCCACATAATCAGAACAGTAGCAAGGGCCTAGTGTGGGAAAGCACTTTTCCCATCGGTGGCCATAGTGTTTGATAACACTGGTAGTGCTGTTACATAGCCTCTGTCACCTCTGATTTCACGAGGAGAGGGTCATACTGTTTATTGTCTGGCATGAAGTGGGTTGTTCAGTTGGGGTTAGGAGGGTGAGGGGATTCGTCCCAAAACACAGCGTCCGGAGCTGAGGCCTTGAAGCAAAGTCAGGCATTAGGCGGCCCCGGGGAGCTAGATAATCTTTTGCTGCTCCCAGCTCTGTATTTCCTATTTACTCACTCAGGCAGGAATTTCTGTCTTTCTTTTCTCCTCTTATGCAACTTGTTTTGTGTTCTGTTTTCACCCTCCCCCCCCCCTCTTTCTTTCTCTCTTTCCCTCTAATACTCTCACTCTGATACAGTGTGTGCCATGGGAAGGTATGGGCAAGGCTGTGCCCAGCACTGTGACTGCTCTGGGGAAGAGTGTGACAAGGTGACGGGGGAGTGCCTCTGCCCACCCGGCAGAACTGGAGAACATTGCGAGATGGGTAAGAAAGGAACAAAAGGAGAGCAAACGACTCTCGTCCCATAGCTATAACTCACTCATGGAGAACCTGTGTGTTGGATCCAGGTTTTGGTCCTTCTGTTGAAAGAATACCTTCCTCAGCAAATTCCATAATCTAGCCGATAAGCCCAGATATCTTTCAGAGCATTTATTTTACAGCATTGTAAACACACGCTGGTGTGCTAAAGGGTAAGTGGCTGGAGTTCCGTTCCACTATTTTTAAAGTGCCTTTTCCCAGAAACCTGGATCTGTCTGGCATGCATTTGTGCCAAGTTGGTGGCAGAGGGAAAAAGAGAGAGAGAAAGAGAGAGAGAGAGGGGGAGAGAAATACTCGGCAACATGACCTCTCAGAGATTTCCAGAAGCACCAGCCATGTTGAAAACTTGGGTCCCACTTCTAATGACTTTCCATTATGCTCCATTTGTGCTCATGGATATTGTGCTGAGTGTGCGGACGCTGACAGCGGGAGTGGGAGAAAGAGGACATGTAAGCAAAGAGGACAAGACACTTTTTAACTGTATTTTTAGCCAGATTCTCCTGTTTTTTAGTTTGGTTTTATTTTGTTTTTTAGAATTTTCCTTCTCTTTTTTGTGGTGCCCATGCAAAGCCAAGCTCTGTAGAGCCAGTGAGATGCTAATATATATTACCCTGCTGGCAGCCTCAGGTAGCGAAATTCCCTGTCAAATTTGCCGGGACACATAATAAGAGTGAACAGACTGTTGAATAAGATGTGATGGGAAGACTGGGCCAAACCGCATGCTTAACTTAAGAGAGGTGATCTTCTCATTCCAGTTGGAGGAGTAATGAAGGGAGCAACTCTCTCTGTGTGTGTGTGTGTGTGGGGGGGGGGCCATTAGGCATAATCAGTGCAGTTATGCTGTTATGTCCGGCCTCCCACCTTGAGAGTGAGATGAGAATGGAGAAGAGAAGAGGAGCATGTGGAGCTCAGTTGGAGAAAGAGGGGAAAAAGGGAACAGGAAGAGAGGAGAGTGGGACATGGAATCAGATTAAGTCAATTGGGGCCAGAAACAATGAAGGATGGAATGGGATGACAGTGAGGACACAGAAAAAGACAGAGGAGGAAAAGAGAGGAGAGGAAAAGAGAGGAGAGCAGAGTGGGCTGGAGATGGATGAGAGCAGAGAGGAAAATGAGACTAAACACAGGGAGAGGTGTGGAAATGAGAGAGGAAGAGGAGATGAAAGCTAGAATGAGAGGGAGAAAGGGGGAGATCATAGAGAAGTAAAAAAAATGAGTAGAGGAGAGCAGAAGGAGAAGTGAAGAAATAAGAAAGTATGAGATATAAATGAGGGAAGGGGAGAGAAAAATGTGAGAGATTTGAAGATCTAGGAAGAAGACAGATGAGGAGAAGACAGGAGAGGTGAGAGGTGTGCAATATGTTTAGAGTGAGAGAGAGAGAGAGAGAGAGAGAGAGAGAGAGAACACTGGATGAAGGTAGATAGAGCACTTGGGAAAACAGAAGAACAAGAGTCCAGGACGAGAATAGATTGATGAAGGGAAGAGAGAGGAGATCTCCCAAGAGTGAGGCACAGGAAATGAATAAAGGGGGCATCACAGATAAAAGGCCCAAACACACAAGAGAAGAGGAGAGGAGAGGAGATAAGTACGAGGCCAGGTTTAAGAGCATGGGTGCTGGCACATACATGCATGCCATCTGCTAAGACAGTTATTGCAAGAGTGCTGTGTGACAACTTACTCTCTATTGCTGAATGAGTTTGAACCACGTTTGGCCCTCAGGCCTGGCAACTCGACTCAAATTCAACCTTCTATAGCAAACCACATGCTAATGCGAAGAAAGTTTCTATTTGGTTATTGTCCAAACACTGCAGTAATATAAATCTTAAGATGCTTTAACTTATTGTGCAGCTGGAAACACAATGGGAATTGGCTCTGTTGGTCTGATGTTAGTGCATCATGGCCGAAATGAAGGATCTTGCATTGGCCTTAGTAGTGTGAGAAATGAGTCCTACTCTTTTATATGCTGCGTCTAGAGTGCTGTTAGTGTTGCATTAGTGTTCAGTTTTATACTGCCTGTATGTGTGTGTGCTTCTGCCACAGAGTGTGACGAGGGACACTGGGGCCTTGGTTGTGCCGAGCTGTGCCCGGCGTGTGAGAACGGGGCGGCTTGCGACAAACACAACGGCTCCTGCCTCTGCCAGCCGGGCTACGTGGGAAACCTGTGTCAGAGCGGTGAGCGGCGTACGACCCCATCATACCCAACACTTGCCATGGCCTCCACCTTGAAACACTCTGGAGGACCATTTAGGACTTATGAGCCAATCCATTTAAAGAGAGGAACAATTTTCGTACATCCAGCGAGCTTCAGATGCTTATCCAAGTCCCATTAGAAGCTCATCCAAAAACACTCAAATGTGGTTTTACTGCGTTGGGTGTCCTAAAAGATAGCCATAATTCACTTAGCAAAGCTGTAAAAAGCGTGTAAAACATGAAGGTGATTGGCGGATTTGATTGTGTGCAGCGTGTCCGGCGGGACGTTTCGGGGCCAGGTGCCAAGAGCGCTGCTCGTGTGAGAGCGGGCGTTGCCACCACATCACTGGCCGCTGTGCCTGCGCGGAGGGCTGGACTGGGCATGACTGCAGCAAAGGTATCGTATTTTACCATGTGAGCCACCAGATTTTCTTTTCACAAAATTGATTTGCTTTTTTTGTGTTCCTATAATAAGGACACACATTTGGTGCTGTATACTTTAAAGCCTATGTGTTGCACTTGTGACTGTGTCGTACTCTTTTTCATGCTCTATTTAAGATGTTCCCATACAGCAATAGCCTAACCTAAGGTCAGACAGCTGATAAACAGATAGACAGAAGCATATACGTTTGTTTCTGTTTGAATTGAAGGACTGAGCTGCTAGCAGCTTAATACTGGAGGTAAGGCCAACATCAGCTGGCCAACATGTACTGTACTGTACATGCTAAAAGCCACTGGGACTCAAGGCTCTAAGCACTCCACTTTCCACCATCTGAAGGATAAAAAGAGGTTGTGGAACCCTTTGCCACATAATGGGGTGTATCAGAGTGGAGTAGACTCGTAATGGGAAGGGCATGGTGTTGGGGTACAATGACGCACTATTGTTTCAGTGGGCTAATGACCTGCGGCTCTTTCTCATTCTCCGTTTACCCATGCCACAGGGTGTGAGCCGGGTCGCTGGGGGGCCGACTGTGGCAACGCATGTGACTGCAAGAGGGGCGATGGGAGCTGCCACCCCGTCACAGGCCAGTGCCACTGCGAGGCGGGCTACACAGGGACGCACTGTGACCAGGGTAGGTGGTGCCCATTTGGCACTACTAAGACACCATGTTGATGCTTTGATTGTAGCTTTCAGTGCATTTCCATATTGCCATAATGCCAATTATTCTCTTCAGTGATGTGCTGGCTTTGTTCTATTTGTTTCTTTGGTTTGGGGGTAGATGGAGGGCAAAGAAGCAGCAAACTAATATTGCCACTTTAAATTGACGTGAAGTGCTTGGAAACGTGGAGCAGAAATGGCAATTTCTTTATAAACAACCCTGTTTTGGCGAAAAAACACATTCTTGTGGCTTGGTTTTGCTTGATTCAGCAAAATCATCTAATTTACCTCAGCACATTTTCTTTGTGTATTTTTCCATTTCTTGATGTACTGAGGAACCTCCTTCAAGCAGAGCTGAGTTCTCCCTCTCCCCCTTTTTATGCTACGTGTCCTGAATGCACCCCATCGCCGTCGGGGTCCTGATGTGGGTTTAAACCGCAGCTGCTGTGGTGGTTGTGTGGCGTCCAGCAGCAGCAGGAGTAATTATCTCTGAGCAAAGCGTGAGGGTGGCACCTCCTCTCTCTCTCTCTTTCTTTTTTCCCTCTCACAAATACTGTAACTCTAGCTACATTTGCGCCCATATTGTTTTCCCCACAGAGTGCCCAACGGGCTCATTTGGCCCCGAATGCCAGAGCCGGTGCCAGTGTGAGAATGGTGCTGCATGCGAGCATGTGAGTGGCGCTTGTACGTGCCTGCCAGGGTGGACCGGGACCTACTGTGAAAAACGTAAGAGGAGAAGTCCATTAAGCCCCATATGGAAATGCCATTCAGTACGCTGTGTGTGTGTGTGTGTGTGTGTGTTTGTGGGTGAAACAGGGCATAGGGTTTCATTTTAGCCTCTTTATTATGGTCTATGAATATACAGCATTATCATAATTATATTTTGTGTGTGTACAGTATGTGTGTGTGTGTGTGTGTGTGATGTGCGCTGCAAATGTGTAGTTTTTTTGTGAATGGACTTTGTAGTCAGTAACCATATTTGTGTTTGTGTGCATGTGTATATTCCTGCAGGCTGCCCTGATGGCTTCCACGGCCTGGAATGTCAGCAGAAGTGTGACTGCTTGAATGGCGGTCTCTGCCACCACCTCTCGGGAGCGTGCCTCTGCCCCGCTGGCTGGTCAGGCCCCCGGTGTGCTACCCGTGAGTACCTCCAGCTCCAGCCTTACAACAGCCAGAGAGAGAGAGAGAGAGGGAGAGAGGGAGCAAGCAAAGCCATTCAACTGTCGCCCAGAGAATAACATTTCTAAAGCACTAAAGCAGATGTTCTCAGATTGCATGCGCTAGTGTGGAGACTGGGTCTAGGGGATGGGCGGCCCTCCCCTGTAAATGTGCATTGTGCCGGGTGCCAGCACGGGCCGTTTCCAGGGCTACGTCCGCAGGCTACAGCTGTGCCTGTTCATTGGAAAGAAAAAAAAAAAAACTTTTTTAGAAGAAAATACTTTTTTAGTGCCGTTGAATTTCTGGGCTCATTGTTGCATGCGGATTGAAGCTGTTTTTTTTTCTGAAAACAGTTGTCCCCTGTTTGTCCCTTGGTCTACTTTCCATGATAGCGTGCAAGAAGGGGACCTATGGCCTTGGATGCAACCAGACATGCGCTTGCCACAACAACGCCAGCTGTGACCCAACCAATGGGCAGTGCCAGTGCACACCTGGCTGGACGGGCCTCAGTTGCAAACAAGGTATTTCACTAGGCGTGTGTGTGTGTGTGTGTGTGTGTGTGTGCATCTGTCTGACTGCGCTGGGGTGCTTATTAGGTGAGTGTGGTTAGATGTATCAAGTTTTATACTGTATATGTGTGGTGTGTCTTTGTGGGTGTGTTTGCATAATGTGTGTGTGTGTGTGTGTGTGTCATGTGTGTGTATGTCTACTGTATTCTCTATTGCAGTCTGTTGGCTCTACCTATGAAACCACAGGCTGTTACTTCTCAGCCCTGTCTGAAGCACCATATCCAAACTGTTTAAATATCAGGTTATTTATAGATGCTGTTAATGCTCTCACATCTGCTCAACACCTTGTCCTTTAAAAAGCCATTAGCTGGAAACGTCCATGAGAAAAAAGTACAGAATCCTAGAAATTAAAGCTCACTAATCACGCAGCTGTACAGGCTAAGAGTTTGACCTTTCAAGTGTGTGTGTGTGTGTAGGAGTGAAGTGTTAGAGCAGAGCATGGAGAGCTGCTTTTCTCATAAGCTTTGGTTTTCTGTCTTTGAAACTGAAATTGCTTGTGCAATATTACAATAATATCCTCTCAAAAAAGCAGCATAATTAAAACCACAGCATGTCTTTGAAACACAAAGAAAGATGAGCACCTGGCAGAGTAGCTGTCTTCAGTTGCCTGAAGGAGAGAAAAAAAATATATAAGCAAGCATAAAACAATGCTCTCTTAGAAACAGGAGACCAAACTTGTGTACTTCTGCTTCTTGCCACCTACTGTTGTGTACCCAGCATGCCCGGCTGGCATGTACGGACCGAGCTGCCTCCAGCGCTGCCTGTGCCAGAATGGGGGGCAATGCGACCGCATCACTGGGCTCTGCTTGTGCCCCAGCGGATGGACCGGGGAGGCCTGTGAGCTGGGTGAGATCCTCTGGAGGCCTTTGTGGTAGCTACATGTGTGTGTGTGTGTGTGTGTGTGTGTGGTGGGGAGTAATATATCTGCCTGTGTGCTTGTGTGGCCAAAGTTGTAACCTGTAACCTGTAATAATTCATAAGTGTAAGAGGATATGTGTATGGTGGTGCTGGGGTGTGTATTTTACATTTCTTACTTTTTTTTCACATTTATGAAACTGCCAAAATGCTATTGTGCAATGTCGGTGCTGTATCAAATGAGGGCTACAATTTACAACTGTTTTATGCATGGATCCTTTGAATCTAGATCAAATTCCTGAACAGTGATAAAAATGGTCATAATTTATTTTTCATTGAAGTTAAGATGATATACTGTCAGGGATCATGATTGAGAGGACTAAAATGCAACACGCAGAAGGCAGATGTTTTTCTAAAAGAATCAGTACAGGCAGAGTGGCCGATCAAAGAAAGCATAGAGATGGAGAGAGACATAGGAAAAAGCCAGAAAGAAGCAAACAATCAATTATGAGTAGACCAAAACAGACAGCAGGCAGTCCAAAATATGCAACTAAAATAAAACAAGCAAAATCAGTCAGCTAAACAGAGCAGATGTCATACACGTGAAGCCACTTACGACAGGCATGCAAAAACATTGCTGAGCACTACAGTACACTAGACAACAGTGAGGCGGGTAGCCTCAAACAGGCACAGTGCTAGCAGGGAACAGGTGTGCTGGATAAATGCAAACAGGTGAAGAGTGGAGTCGTGCGCACATGGCAGACGTAAACAAGCAGCACGTGGTGACGCAATCAAACACAAAAACAGAAAAACAAGCTTGCATGTGCGACTGGTTGAGGGGGCCAAGCACTTGGTCACCCTGAACCCCTGAGCACTCACCCTCTTGCCCTGCCTGTGTGCCTGTCGTCCATAGAGTGTGCCCAGGACCGCTATGGGCCAGACTGCCAGCAGACATGCAGCTGTGAGAATGGCGCTCACTGTGACAGCTTGACTGGACAGTGCTCCTGCCGCCCAGGCTGGGTAGGACAGCGCTGTGAATCCGGTAAAACAATTGCAAACGGTTTCTGTTGGCATTTAAGACACTGATCTTTTCCTTAACACAAGCCTAAGTCAATGACACAATTTTTGTTTTTTTGTTTTTTTGTCAGATCTAGAAAAAGTAATTTCTGTAAAATCAACAAACCACATACCGACATATTTGTTGTTGATGCAGATGTGTGTTTAGTGTTGTTTGTGTCAACCTAAAAGTGTTTGTGTGCGAAATTCTCAGCATGTACGGCAGGGCTGTATGGGCCAAATTGTTCCCGACGGTGTAAGTGTGGGCAAAACGTGTCGTGCCACCATGTCACTGGAGTGTGTCTGTGTCCCGCTGGCTGGAGGGGGCTGCAGTGTGGGAGACGTAAGGATCATTTAACCCATAGAAAACCACAACCCAATAAAGACCTATAGAGCAATTTATGTTGTTTTTACTGTAATACAGTGTAAAAGCCTGGTTACGACTGGATTTCCAGGCTAACGATATAACCAAGCGCCTGAAAATATCTATCTCAGATTTCTTTTAAAGCATACAATAGACATATAGTAGATCAATGTTACAGTAATTCATCCAGTCTTTCGTGCAGTACTGATGTCCAAGAACAGAAGTAAAGGCATCTGACTGTAGGACAGAAGGCCAGTGTATAATTTTTAAAGCTTTATTCCTAATGTACTGTTATTGTGTGTGTGCTTGCATGCGTGCATGTGTGTGTGTGTGCGTTTGTGTCCATTCATGTGTATATTTGTGTTTGTGTGTGTGTACTGTAGCGTGTCTTCCGGGTTCCTTTGGAAAGGACTGTGCCCAGCGCTGCTCCTGTCCCCAGGGCTCGTCCTGTAATCACGTCACTGGGGAGTGCGGCTGCCCTGCGGGATTCACCGGCAATGGCTGTGAACAGAGTGGGTGACGCCCCTTTTTATTATCACCCTTTGACCTCTTCCAAGCGCACCTCTCTGGTGGAACACTTTAGAGTTAATTTTGCCGCTACAGAGACCTTGACTATTTTGGTTTATTGGCTTGTTGAAGAAACTCTCTGAGAGTTTGTTGATTTTAAATGATTTGCTTTTGTTGTGTGTAATGTTGTTCTTGTCAGTCTGTATTAGACTGGCCTTTTATTTTGCTGTGTTTAATCTGTTTTGTGAGCAGCTTTGGCCCAGTGTACACATTGTAAACATTGACACAAATATTGATACAAAAGACATCCTTCTCACTCGGAGGCAGACGCACACACTCTGGAAATTCCATGTATTCTGCACGGCGCCCTCAAAACTCTTTCCTCCCTTTTTTCTCCAGCCTGCCTGCCTGGCACCTACGGCCTCAACTGTAACCAGGTGTGCCAGTGCTCAGCTGCCAACCAGCTGTGCCATCCCATCACTGGCCGTTGCTACTGTGCCCCAGGTTACCATGGCAGCAGCTGCGACAAGAGTATGCCTCTGTTATGGCTAGAATAAGTCATGACTACAACACACTGCAGCCTTTGATATATTTTGTCAAATATTACCCCTGTCATTTATAGCCTGCTTGTGTTACATTACTGATGTGGGCACCATCTATTTCTTGTGTTGCTAGACTGCAAGGAGGGTCGTTATGGGCCAAACTGTGAGCGCAAGTGCCAGTGTCTAAACAACGGCGTGTGCACACCGAGTACTGGCACCTGTGAGTGCCCAGCTGGGTACATAGGGGCAAACTGCAACATCAGTAAGTAGGAGACGTCTCCTGTGCACACAGACACCATTCGGGCAGTACACTAGTCTGACATTGCATTTGAATAGACACTGATGCCACTCTGGCAGAGCAAGGTGGGTGACCATAATCACAAATTTGATTCAAAAGAAGGATACAGTCTACTGTTGAAAATATTTACCTGTATCACTTACAACATGTTCAGAAATACTGAGTCCATTAATAAGTGTTTGGTTAATTGCTTAACTGGCATATTTGCCTTTAAAGCAAAAATTGTTTTTGTTTACACCTATAATGAGCCATTCAAAGACATTCCACTTAAACTGTTGTTTCCTGTGAGTTCTTTTCAGTGAAATTATTTACCACAGGAAAATTAGTCTCGCTGAATCTCATTCTGTTGCCAACAAGACAGGGTCTCCCTCATGTCTAACAAAAACATGTATTTATTTCTAATCCGTTTCCCTATTGTGTTTTTTCAGAAGCACCCATATTGAACTATTTTGTAAATGTCACAACTAATTCCTTTGCAAATTGCAAGCATCTTTGTTTACATGTTCTAGACACACAGCGCTATTTAATTTTGTACACATACTCCCACCACACACACAAACACGCTCTCTCTCACACACACACATACATAGACACACACTAATACACACCCTCTGTGTCTCCTGTTAAAAGCATGCCCACTAGGTCGCTATGGCAAGGACTGTGCACAGCTGGCACTCTGCGGCGAGGGAGCCAGAAGTGATCCGGTCACTGGGAGATGTGTTTGTAAGGCTGGGCAGCGAGGAGAAGACTGTGGGCAAGGTCAGGAGAACTGAGCACAGGTGTTTTTGTTGGCAAGAAAAAAGAAGCTTCACCCAATGTTTGAGTTTGCACCCAAACGAAAGACTTATTTGCAAAGTGGGCCCTTTTTTCCCTGTCTTTTAAGTGAGTGCTTGGCCAATACTCTTAGGAAAACTGTCAGAATGATGCAGATTCCAATCTTCATGACCTTATATTCATTTGGAACAACAGGAAAAGCATTCAGGGAGATACGTTGGAGCCAAATTTATGTCTGTGTGTGTGTCGTAGTAGTAGTGGCGTATGTATGTACAGTGTGTGTGTGTGTGTGGATGTGTGTGTACGTATGTTTGTGCTTGTGTATCTTTGAATGTTTGAATGTGTGTCTGTGTGTGTGTGCTCCAGGTTGTGCACCTGGCTGGTTTGGAGAAGACTGTGCCCAGAGCTGTCAGTGCAGTAATGGGGGGGTGTGTGATCCTGTGTCTGGAAGCTGCACCTGCGGACTGGGCTGGACTGGGACCAGCTGTGACACGGGTAAAACATTTCTGCTCCACAGTGGAAACCTCAAGCATTTGGGTCTAGATACGCTGGGGTCAAGGTGGAATTTTTAGTAGAAATATCGTGTGGATAAGCAAATAGTTTGGAAATGGAATACTGATTTATGTATTGATAATAACATAATAACAATATTTTTTTAATGGAGTGTTCTGGTCCAAGAGTCACATTATACATTTCCATGCAATATCATGCTGAATTTAATGTGAGTTATTTTGGCAATGGGTTGTTGTCAGAGTGTCCTGCAGGAAGATATGGTGTGAACTGCAAGCATCAGTGTTTATGCAAGCACAATGGCACATGTGACAGAGTGACTGGAGGATGCCACTGTGAGCCAGGCTTCTATGGACATCTGTGTGAACATGGTGAGAGGAAGAAGGCTTGTGTTAAGATCTGTGCAAATAACAATCACACACAAACACACTCACACACACATCAAATAAATTGGCAAATCATTAGGAAATTGTCCCCTAATTATTGTGCTTTATGTATATTCTTTTGCCTAACTCACACACTTGCATCTGTAGCCTGTCCACCAGGATTCTATGGGCCTCATTGTCAGAAACTCTGTGACTGCAGAGGGAACTCCCGCTGTGAGCCCAGCACCGGACGCTGCCTGTGTCCTCCTGGCTACTATGGGCCACGCTGTGAGAGAGGTGAGACGTTCTGTGCACACTTTACCCGCACACAGAAGGGCACTTTCAGCTCAAACAATCTCCACATTGAATTGTTATGTCAGCACTCTCACTCCAACGCTCACCCTTCCTGAGTTTCACTTTTGACTTCAGAGGAAATGCATTCAAATTGAAGGGTTCCTTCACCAGTAACGTTTTAAAATATACCTTCTCCGTACATGGTATACCACCTCATGATGGTACTGTGGCCCACTTGTTAGGACTTCAGGCTTGACATGGAAGGGTTGCCAGTTAAGCAACAAGTCATTGCTCCTTGGACACAGCTGATACAGGCAGCCCACTGCTCTGTGTTAGAGAGTGCGTAACTAATGAGAATGTCTTAACTTCACTAACTAATAAACTAATATATATTATAGTACTATTATACTATTACTATGTAATACTATTATATATATACCTATATATAATGAATAAATTATTATGGTTGTGTACCGGTAGCAGAAGATGCCTCTAATACACTGTCTGTGTGTTTTTCCTCTGGCAGTGTGTGAGCAAGGCCGTTTTGGGGAGGACTGTTCTCAGGCCTGTGAGTGTGAGGGTGGTGCCCCGTGTGACCCAAGAAACGGCAGATGCCTCTGCCCTCCGGGATGGATGGGATCCCGATGCGACCTCAGTAAGTAACACCTAGTAAACAATTTAGTAAACAA
>JAGFZM010000017.1:133959-147938 GCA_017657215.1 Limnothrissa miodon
ACCCATGCGCCTCAAAATGGCTGCAATGATCTACTCGCTCAGTCCGCCTCAGGGGCTCTGGGAAGGACGGTATGTAATGTGTAAAACTGGAATCAACCCCCTCAGACAGGAAACGGCAGTTTTAGGCAGGCTCCCGGCTCGCTTCAAGCACCCTGGGGGCCCTTCACTCTGGCCAGGCAGCTGTCTATGCCAATGCCCGTCCAGAATGATCACTGCTAATCCTTGGAATTCGTTAATGGATATCTGATGAGTAGCCTCTTCAAGCCAGATCCATATGGCAGGCTCATTGTAAATGAATGAAATACGCTGCCTGCACACTGACATTAAAAACATTCTGGAGAAATGCTCTCACACACATACACACACACACACACACACATGCATACATCCATATACATTCACATACATATTTCCTATATGCTGTAAAGACTGTGATTCAGAACAGCAGGCAGAGCCATTACTATAGGCAGCCAAGCTTTATTTAAAGCAGGGAACGTGTCCTACAGCACTGATGTCTTTTGATTTCTTGGTTATGTGTCTGCATGGTACGTTCCAGCCTTTGGCAAAAAGCTCTCTTACTTTCTCCTTTACCATACATCTTTTCTTTCTCTCTTTCTTAAACATCTCTTCAACTGTGTTGAAGCGAAACATCAACACAGGAAAGTGTGTTTTCTGGTCTTTAATATTTTTTTGCTTTCGCGGCTTTTGGAGGATGCACTGCAAAGGTTGAGCTTTATATTTTCCCTATATTGTCCTATCCTCTTTCTTAAATTCTCCCTGATGACTTCCGATTCATTCATAGCAAAAAATGCCCTTAACACATCAACTCTGTGAAAGAAACTTACATAATGCATTTAAGGGATTTCTCTGCATCTGAAGTCTTCTGGTGTGTGTCCATGTCTGTCTGTTTGTGTGTGTGTGTGTGTGTGTGTGTGTGTGTGTGTGTGTGTGTGTGTGGTGTGTGTGAGTGAGAGAGTGTGTGTGTGTGTGTGTTTGTGGATAGAGGGGTTTGGTTTAAGGTAGATGAGGGAGATATTCTGTACATTCTCCTCTTCCCATGCCTGTGGGCTAGTCCCATAGAGAGCAGCTGTCTTCATTAGGGCTTCCCCTAACACATGGGCTTGTTATCATGGCAGATGACCCAGCCCTGCTGGCTATGCTGAAATGGAAAATGTGCGCGCGCACACACACACACACACACACACACACACACACACACACACATTCAAACACATGTGCACCGACTGTACATTCCTTTATCTTTCATACATAAACAGTGAGAAAGTTATTCCTGCTTCATCATGTTATTGACAATTCATGCTCAGGTATGATCACACAAACACACACACCATCTGATATGCTTGAACATAATACAGCTCTCTGTCTTGGCTACGATCCACTAGAACTAGCCCAATTCCTCTAGCACAGCCCACAGAGAGAAAAAAACACCATATCAAAGTCTCCAATCTCACAGCCTACAGCTTCTTCACACACTTCAAATAAAAAATATATAAACTGAGGGAAGAAAATCTCTTTTTAAAATCTTTTTACATTTCAGATTTGACAAACAGTTTTTGCAAACTGTCAACCTTTAAACACAAGAACTTTGTTTGAAAAAAAGTAAAATAGAAAAGTAATATAGGGAGTCTAAGAGGATTAAAGAGGAGAAATTTAAATCAGGCTTAAATGACATCATTTAAATAAACATCAAACCACTGGTGGGACTCTTATCCATGAGAATTGAGATTAAGATTAAGGCTCTAAAGAGCAGGCTGATTAACTCTGCACGCTGACTGACTATAACCGACCCAAACCTACCCGGCATTACCACCTTTAAATGAGGAAATGTAGTCAGAGAAGGAGAAAGAAAGTCAGGTCGTTAGTGAGTGATTGAGTTAATGATGGAGTGAATGAGGGAGGGGGGGAGAGTGCAAGTGAATCGCCTTCATGGGTCCAAAGCCTACTGGAGTGATCAGTCTGCTGGGAGTGCATGTGTCAAGTAAGCAAGAATTAATTAATTCATGGATGAGTGAATAAATGAGTGAGTGAGGGAATGAACGACTAAGTGCTGGATAACTGAGGGAGTGAGAGAGTGAGTGAGTGAGTGAGTGGGTGGATAAGTCTGTCAGTGACTGGTCAGAATAGGTCCTCTGCCTACTGTACCAAGTTCTCAGTCTGCTGTTGATGGTGATGACCTCCACCCACAGACTCACCAGCTCACATATGGTGCAGACATCACTCTCCATCCTCACAGCCTTCTCACTGTACTGGTTTAGATCTCACTGTTCTTTCAGTGTTCTTCTGAATCCTTTTCAACTCCACAGTCTACCACCTCACATCTTTCTACTCATATGTTTATTTTGGCTTGCTTACTTATTCTCTTATCAGTTTTTTCCACTCTCACTCTCTGTCTCTCTCTCTCTTCCTATTTCTCTCACATTTCTTTCTAACCTCACATGAACAAATAGACAATGTGGATCTTGTCTCTCCATCATGCCCAGTCAATGGCTCCCCAAGCAGCAGCAGACTCTTTGGAGCAGTTGCATAATGGCGGCATGACTCTGTTCAGCTCAGCACTGTTCAGCCAGACTCAGACTGAGAGCCTCTGAGCTCAGGGCTCCTGGCTGCTTAGTCGACCCCCCCTCCCCCCTCTTTCTTTTTTTCTCTCTTTCTCTCTCTCTCTGTCTCTCTCTCTCTCACTCACTTCCTCTCTCTGTGTGCATCCTGAGCGCTTGAGCTTTTTGGCCATTTTATATAACCACCTTGCTCTCCTGCTCTGCACTCCTTGACTCTGCAGCACCGTACCCCATCTGGATGTGCCTGCCTCCCACAGTGTGTGCACTACCATGGACTTACACAACCACCATCACTACACCACCACCACCACCACCACCCCTCTCCATCTGTCCCTCTCTCTCTCTTTCTCACTCTCTCTCTCTCTCATCTCCACTCATGTCCACCCACACTTGGAGATATATGGGGATGGGTTAGAGTGAGGGGTGGGGTGGGGAGAGCAGATGGTATACTGTACCTATAGAGAGAGGCAGACAGGGGGATGGACACAGTGTGAGATAAGATGCTGGTGGTGAACAAAAGAGAAGGAGAATGGGAAGTGGGACAAAGAGTGACAAATAAGAGAGAGGAGAAAGGGAGGGAGGGCACATTGAGAGATTGAGAGTTAGTAAGAAGTTGTGAAAGGATGAGAAATAGACACAGGGGGGAGGTGGAGGGAGAGAGACAGATAGAGACAGGAGAGACTGAATGCTGGAGGAAACTGATAAATGTGACAAACCAAATGAGAGAGAGAGAGAGAGGGAAAGAGAGAGAGAGAGAGAGAGAGAGAGAGAGAAGTGGGGAAGACCTGATGTTGAGGTGTGTGGCCCAGGGGAGAGCACAGGGTTTCTCCCAGGAGAGGGCACTGAGAGAAAAGGTTTGAGAATATTCCCTGGCTCCCAGTCCCTCTGGGAGAACACATTAGCACAACACAGTACAGCCCCACAAACTTTGCACTGGATATGTGTATGTGTGTGTGTGTGTGAGTGTGTGAGTGTTTGTCTGTGCACAAGTCTATCTGTGTCCAGTTGAGTTATCTAGGGTGAAATCCACATAATTAAATGTGACTGCCAGCATGGTGCAGACACAGACCCAATTCTATAGCCATCTTCAGAGAACAGAAGCAAACAAAAAATGTTAACGTTTCACTGTCCTTGAGTGAAACCAAAGAGTCTTAGTTACTGTCCTCTGTAGCACAGTTGAACGCACACACACATGTACTCTCAGCTGTGTGACTGCGCCACACAAGTGCTGACAGATCTATGTTTAGACACAAGCAGTCACTGGGACAGAGGAGCTCCACCAGGAGACATCCTTCCAGCAGGTCGCCCCTTCCCCAAGCAAAGAGGGATGATGGAAGACACCACAGAAGAAGAGAAAGGAGATGGGGAGGGAAGATAGAAGAGGAGGGGTGGGCCAGGTATACAAGCTCCTAGAAGGGGACAGTTGAGGTTTTAGAATGCAGCCACTACTGTGTAGTGTAGACGCTCCACGCACAAGATATAGTAGAGACTGGCATACTCTAATGAGGCTGAGCCTTTTACAGAATGCAGAGCCTTGCAGGCATCTTCTGCAGAGGAGGACAGGGAGTACAGTAATGAAATACAGTTTCAGCATGAACTGAGAGGCAAATTAGAAAACACGACATTAAACAATGTGTGTGTGTGTGTGTGTGTGCATGCACACTTATGAGAGAGACAGAGTGTTTATCTGTGCTTGAAATCCACTGTGAAGCAGCCAAAAAGACTGATTAAAAGACTCACACGGACCAAATTCCCTAGCGATGTCCAAACCCAATTCCCTGTTAAATCACCTCAAAACGTTTCACTTATTACTAAAATCCAGTTATACTACACAGCCCACTACAAGCAAGGGCTGAATGAAAGCTGCAATTTAAACCAATGGCATTTCAATGATGGCAGTACCTGCAATAAATGGTGCAGCTTGCAACTCCATTTATTATAGTGTTTAATATTTACCAGAAAGGAAGTCACAAACAGCATATTATGAAGTGCTTTGAAAAACCGTTAAACAAGCAGTTGATATCCCCTGAGGTTATTCAACAAAGTTATACTAAGCAACACTGTGATGTTTGTAGTAGTAATGTGATCAATGACAAATAAAAAACAGAAATACCATAACAAAGCAGAAGTGTTGCAATGCTAATTTTGCTGTATCGCCAAGTCAAGAGTGAGCAAACAGCTATTGTAAACGTATTGCACAGTGGCTGCCAGACCATATCATAAACAAAACTCCACTCCCACTAATACTATTTTGATTACATATTTTTATGGAGTTAATTATTTTTTCCCAATGGTTCATCTCGACTGCAAGGCTCTCAGTCTACTTCTGCAACATGCCAAGCTGAAATCAATATAATTGCCACTTTGTCTCTTTTTATAGCTTGATACATTGCTATTGATGTTTGAATCATCAAGGCCCCTCACATGCCTTTTTTTATGAGTCATGGGAGCCTAGTGGAGCCAAAAGCTTAGAAACAGTAAACGGCGCTGGTGTGCCTGGCTTTTATGCAACCAACCTACGGCACAATGGAGTATTGCTCACAGTGCCATATTACACACGTTTTTTTTTTTTTTTTTAATAGAGGAGCTTCAGATCAGATGCTTTGTGCCCCCTACATGACAGTAATAGTGCTATTACAAGCCTGAAAGTAGGTGGAGGAAAGCAAGGGACCAATGTACAGTGTGCTACTACAAATAGGGTCAAATGTGTTAACTTGCACCATCCTCTAGCATGAGGTGTCCTCAGACATGCAAGCATGATGTAAAGACTATCATTATGTCCGGATAAAAATGGATAAACACAATAACTTGTCCTGTGAAGGTGACGATGGCCCTTTAAAATCAACCAGCTTATGTGTGTCATTATAATGAAAAAAAATATTCAGAGGAAACTCAATAACATAAGG
Organism: Limnothrissa miodon; assembly: GCA_017657215.1. Lineage (NCBI taxonomy): Eukaryota > Metazoa > Chordata > Actinopteri > Clupeiformes > Clupeidae > Limnothrissa > Limnothrissa miodon. Next base: position 139,442 of record JAGFZM010000017.1, read on the forward strand.
TCTGCCTGGTGAAACGTGCTAGCCCATGATGCTCAGCTATTCAAGGAGTTGCCTGTACACTCACGACTGTTTGAAATGTGTAACTTATGTTAGCAACAAATGTGAAAACACTACATCTTTCACCCACACAATCATTTGTGAACAAAACCAGACGTAACTGCAGTGGGATTAATTAGCTGTGTGTGAAAAGCTGAGACGGACGGGAAGCGTAGTGTGGCGTGCTGCTACAGCTCAGTGGGAGGCGGTCTGTCTTTCAGAGGTACACTTCTACAGTTCTGCCGGTGTTCAGTTACACATTAGCTTAATAGGAAAGTGGAATTCACATTGTGCATTATGCCTAAAACAGCAGCGGACTGGCTTTGGTGTGCCATTCTACAGCATGGAAATTGTAAAAAAAAGCAGGGAAGTGGGGGGACTTCTCTGCTTTACGATTAGTACAGTAGGTGTTGGGGTAAGGTTATACATTTCTATTAAAAGAAGGTTATCATAGCTAAAAGAGATAGCACATCAGATATGTGTGTCTGTCTATGTGTGTGTGTGTGTGTGTGTGTGTGTGAGAGAGAGAGTGAGAGAGAGAGAGAGAGAGAGAGAGAGAGAGAAAGATAGAGAAAGCGTGATGGTGAATGTACACAGTATAATAACAGCAAGTGATTTATTATTGTTATGAGAAGCTTGTATTCTAACTGGAATCTCAGGATTTTATCATTATCTGGATTTTAGTATTGAATTATTACCATTATTTCATTTTTAGTAAAATAAATATATCAGGCTATCTCTCAGTCAAACAAAAGACAACTATTTCAAACTCACTGTGTTAAAACTAAGTACACCTATAATTCTAGAAGATTATCAGAACATTTAAGTTCTGACTAATATCTGATTCATTGGCTATTGTTATTGCTACTTAATGCACTTCTACTCTATAATCCCAGAAACTTCAGTAAACAATCGATAAATGTCAAATCCCAAAAGACTCAAAAAGATGCAGAAGTGCATCCATTTCTCACACAGACGGAAGCACAATGGAAATAAACAGATAATAAAAATAGAATTGAAACTCTATTCTAACATGTTATAATGTATGACTCACAAACACTGTCAGAAACAAAGACACTCCTCACACCCTCATTCTGTCACTGACAACACGACTTGCTCTCTTCTGACAAGCTGACCCAGTGAGTGTATTCTCGGACCTCCACAGCGCCCTCCTACCTATACTTCATGCCCGTCCTCATGCACTGGTCACTGGAGGAAGGCACGTTCTGGACAGACAGCTGACCCAGGCTCCGTGCCACCATGGCCACTGCACGGAACTTGCTCTTGGTCGTGGGGCTGTTAGCATTCTGCCGGTTGAGCCGGTCCTCCGTGCTGCGGCTCACGGCCCGGTGGTCTGTGCAAACGAACGATACCTGCATGCCGGCGACAGCTGGCGAGCCCTCCGAACCCTCCTGTGGCAGGCGGGCGAGCAGTCAAGTAAAAGTGTCTGTGCGCGTGTGTGTGTATGTGTGTGTGTAAGTGTGTGTAGCCAGAGGGTCACACTAGATGAAGTGACACCCCTACCACTAACACGATCGTTCTTCAGATTTAATTCTACTCTTTTAGAGAGAGAAAAAAACAATGAGATGGAGAGAGATAAGTAAGGTAGAGAGATAGAGAGTTCTCACAAAGAGAAAAAGGAACTGGAATTAAAGTCCCACTGGGGTCCCCATTCACAAGCTGGGATCTGTGTATCTGAAAATGTTTCCTCAAAAAAAAAAAGTCCTTTCTCTGAAAGCAGAAAACGAGGCAAAATTGTCCAGCCTGAACGAGACCCAAGGAGGCACTGAAGGAATCTGGCGGTGGTGTCCAAAGTGATGAGAGGAGTTAACAGCCAGGGTGCAGGTAGGTGCTATCTGCAATGTGTCCAATCTCCTCTGTGAGAAACACTGTCAGTTCCAGCAGCAATGTGTGTGTGTGTACGTGTGTGAACGACTGAGTGAGTGAATGACAGTGTGCGTGGATATGTGTGTGTCTGTTAGTTGCTTAGTGTATGTCTGTGTGTGTGTGTGTGTGTGTGTGTGTGTGTGTGTGTGTGTGAGTGTGTGAGTGGCTCCCAGAGCGAGGTCTTGTGAAGCGCTGAGCCCTGGGCACCAATCACATCAGCACTCTGTGCCTGAGAGGAAGAGCCATGTCCACACGAGCACCACCTCACCACAGCCGTCCGCTCGCACTGGGAGAGCATAACACTCACTCCACCCCTCCTCTCTCTCTCGCTCTCTCTCTTGCTAACAATCCTCCTCTCTCTCACTCCCTTTCTCCCAGCCGCTTCTGTTTCCCTCCCTCTTACTATCTATCCCTCCTCTCTTTTTTCCCTTGCTCCCTCTCTCCCTCTCCCTGTCTCTAACTCTCTAATTCACTTGTGATTACCTGCTTTTCTTTTTATTCCAGCCTCCTCTCCCTTCCTCAGTCCAGTCTATCTCTCCCTTCCCCCCCTCTCTCTCTCTCTCTCTCTCAGTCTGTCTTCTGAAGTCCCTCTGTTCTGTTCCCTGGTGGCATATTAGCCAGTCTGTCTGCTATGCCGTTTGACAGCCGGAGATTTGGCAGCCCCAAGCTTGCTGCTTAGGTTAACATTCAATAACGCTGACCTACTGGGTATACTGACTACATGAATAAGTGATGATAGAGAGACAAAGAGTGAGTAAGGAAGAGAGAGGGAGAGGGAGGAAGAGAGAAAGACAGGGAGGGGTTTGTGTGTGCTTAGCCAAGTGCGAAAAGAACGAGGGGGAAAGTGTGATAAAGAGAAAAATTAAAGAGCCAATGAGAAAATGCTAATTTCGGAGGAAGAGCCGAGGGAGCTGCTTTTCCTCCCACAAGTCCCTGTAAAGTACAGTTTAATTCTACCTTACCTGGCAGCACTGCCCACGCATGCATGCTCATCTGCTCTGACTAAAGTGAACACACTACCTTAACCTTCAGCTGGAATGCATTCACTCATGTCTATCCCCAGTAAGAGCAGACGAAGGCTGCTCAGCATATAGAAACCGCATGAACATCATATAAAGGAGGTGAAGGAACAGCTGATTTGAGCAGTAGCTCACACGTCGCTCAAGTGAAGCTTGGCCCCCAGTGTCTCATGAGGATTGAAAATGAAGTCGACTGGCCATTGGAGCATTAAATGTCCATGAACGTGACAGCATAAGTAGTGCACCCATTACGTAACCTGACCTGTTTTAATATTTATCACAAATGATAAGCGATGCATAATAGACAATAGCTCATTGTGCCCCAGTCCTCGACGCCCCGACGTTCCTGCTGACCCTTGGACACTGTTTCTGCCATCATCATCTATTAAAGGCCATCATCTCTTTTGAATGTCGTGGTCGGCCTTATCAAAGCGAGAGCTGCTCTTCCACAAACTCATGAATAAAAATTAGCTGCCAAAGCAACAACACTGAAGCTCCTCCACTGGGGCTCTCTTTACATTAGACGTCAAAGACTCTTAAAAATGCATTTGGGTGAAAATAGCTATGTTTATTAAACATGCAGCTCATTCATATCAGCATCCAGCATTATTAAGAGTTTTTAAGCTGAATACTCGAGAGTCTAGAGGGAGAGTTGGCAGGCCGCTGACGCACGATTTCCAGACCAAACATGGGCTTTAATGGAGTCCTGTGTTTTTCGCATGGAGCAGATGGGTAGATGACTGAGGCAGTGAAAAGAGAGGGCAGACAAGCCATTCCTATATTTAGACAAAGTATGTGCCCTACTGGCCTACAGGGTACAAGTGGCAATAAAATTAAAAATAAATCTCAGCACCCATTTGGATCCAAGCATTTTTTTTTTGCATCAAGAGAGGTAAAACCTCTGTAAGGGGGACATTCCTTATGTTCAAATCAATGACTCTGTGGTGTTTTGTCCACTGTTTGGGTTTGTTGACCTAACTCAATATCCGATATGACTTTGCATTCCAGGCACATGCTCTGATTTCAGAATATTCTAGTCTTTATTCCATTGAGTGTTGTATATAAAATCCACCTACATCAAATCCATTGAGTTACATCTTGCCTTTTACAGTCTCAATAGTCACTTGCAGTTTACTGAGGGAAACTTATCAACACATTGTCTGTCGATTTCAATGGTTTGCTGTGACGCGACACGGCTTCAGAGATCAAAGGGTCATGTCAGGTCTGTGACAGTCAATAAGGCAATCCGAAGGAATCATCCATATTTCCCTGTGCTCTCGACGACAAGGTCTTTTCTGCACACGTCTGCTCTCGGGTAAGGGGGTGGAGTGAGGGATAGGGTGAGGGGTGGTGGTGGGGTCACCCCGATAATCCGACTTCAGAAGTTACATTCTGCACATAAGCATATTCTGTCACTTAACAGCTTTCACTTTGAACTTATGCTAACATTTTTTTCCCTCTCTTTTTATTGGCACAGCCACACACACAAGTGGAAGCAGTCCTGTCATTTTGTCCCCTTTTATGAACTGAGATTACATGAGCGTGACTGTCATCACATTCACACAGGAGAGAGGTTGATAGAAAGCTGAGAGGAGCTTAACGCCCGGCACTCAGACGCACACACAAATACCCCCTGGACTGGGACAAAGAAGAGAAAGGTAAGGGGGGAATAAACTGCCTCAAATGTGGGCTGGAAGTGGGAATTGGGATAAAGATGAGGACATGGGACAGGGGACATGGGGGGTGGGGAGTAAAATGGCGCTGTGCTGATTTAGGAAACAGAGGGGGTGAGGCAGAGATCTGACATCTAAATATACCATGGTAGTGCCACTGGCGGGACCCACACAGGTTACCAGCACTTTGCATCACTGTGTGACTCATCTGCCAAAGGCAAGCTGTCTCACTTCAGATCCTTTAGTCAATGCAGCAGGGACAAGGGAAGCAACCTTCCCGGCTGAACTTTGTCAATCGGGGCTGCTATCAGACACCCTAGCATGCAGTGTTTGAAACGGGTAGGCACACATTACGGGGGAGCTCCTGACAACGGGTTGTGAACGAGATCCACGACTTAACGCGATCCATAAGCCCTGAGCAATTCACTCCCTTACTGTCTTCATGATGGCAGCCTGTCACAAGCAAAAATATCAAAGGCATAGCATGCACGAAACAGTCAACGCCATTATGCTAATAACGACAACTGACACACTTACACATGCGTTTGCCACACATGAAAGCTTTAGCAGAATATGAATGTGTGAAATATGTACGTATATTGCTTCAGTGTTTTTATTTTTAAGATATGGTAATATTCAAACATGCAGGGAGGCAATACCGCATTCATGTGACAAAAAATTTTGGGCTTTCAGTGTGAAACAAGATTATCTTACGGTATGCAAAACAAACCCAAACATTAGGAGTCTTGGTGACTCACTGATGTTTAAGAGCATTTGTGGAAGAATGCAGAAGGCTAGTCGAGGCAGAAAGGGTGTCAATGGATTGACACATAGAGAGAGAGGACAGTGGTAGGAGAATAGGGGTGTGAGGGGCCAAGGAACCCAAAAGGCTAGTCAATGATGCGTACAGCTATGAGCCGAAGCGGCTCTACTGAGTCTGAGGGAGACAGAGTGTGACTAAATGACTAAAAGTCCTCAGCTAGACCCCGGGCCAGTCTCAACACCACACAATGCCACTCCACACCAAGCCATGTCTTGCTCTCCCCCTCAGCCACTGTAAGCTGTAGATGAACCTGGCAAGCAGCTGGGGGCATTTCGTGTGTTCACCTGACCAGACACAACACAGACGAGGATGCCAAACTGACCATGGATCAATCAACAGCAAAATGTGTCAGGCTGATGCAAAGCAACTGCACACACACACGATCACACAAACACAGACAATCACACACACAGACACACACACAAACACACACTCTTACACTCCTCTTCGACAGCCTATGTCTCACCACCTGTCTTCTAGTTCCCAAAGACCCTGTAATGGTGCTATTAGGTTATGGGCTGAGAGCAGCAGAATGCCAGGTCAGCCCTGTTACACGTGCCCTAACTGAATCAATACCAAACTACCAAAGCATTGGCAGCCTTAGCTACAGTATTACACCCCTACGAATGCTCCACACCACAGATAAACAGCTCTCACCCAACTTATTTGACCTTTTTTAACGAGGTGTGTTTGTGTGTGTGTGTGTGTGTGTGTGTGTGTGTGTTTGGAGGGGTATTGATAGACAAGCAGACATGAGGAAGGTTGTTGATTGGCTTTGACAAGCTAAAGCCACAGAGCCCCCGAGCTCTTTCAGAACACTTAGGAAGAGGGAACAGCTGCATGGCTGCATGGGGGTGGTCTAGGGCGGTAGGTGTGTGTGTGTGTCGGTGTGTAGGTGTGAGGGTGAGACCAGCAGCTTGTCGTAATGAATCAAAGCCTCTTCAAAGCTGTGTGGGTTGGAGCGTGTAACTTAACTTTCCATCACCTGATCTAGTCAGGTGTGTGTTCATGTGTGCGTGTATGTATGTGTGTGTGTATGTGTGCATGTGTTTTGTTGGCAGACTGCCTTCATGTGAAATGTTTGTAAGAAACCCAACCAGCGGCAGGTCTAATGAATCAAGGGCCGACACAATCTACAACTCAGGGACACTTGAATCTCTCATGTGCTGACCTGTACTGTATCTTCTGGCTCAGAGCCCCTCTGTGCTTCTACTGTGCAAACTACCAGCAGGACACTGTTTTCATTGCACATAATGATGTGACTTGAAGATATACACGGTGCTGATGTGTCAACGATACTTGCTTCCCACAAGATAATTGGACCTAGTGGTGATGTTGGGTGATGTCCTAGCAAGGCAAAAGCAACAACAACACACACACACACACACACACACATACACACACACAGACACACACACACGCTGTGCCCTGATCCATACCAATTTGTTGTAGTTAGGGATGGGCTGCCCTTTGATTTTTCTTCCCCTCGACCCCACGGCTGGGAGGCTAACAGGCCTGGGAGAGCAATAATCTCCCTTTGTTCCTCTTCTGTCTCTCTCTCTCCTGTTTTCTCTCTCTTCTCAGCACTTCAAACGTTCCTCCCTGATGATATCTGTCAAGTTCTCCTCTCTTCCTCCATCTCCCTCTCCCTTTTTCTCTCTTGCTCTCCCTTCTATCTCACTCTCCCTCTCCTTTGATTAGAAGTTAAGCTGGCTGAAATCCCTTGGAGAGGCATGTTCTTGTGTCTTTACACCCTGCACAGCTACAGTACCTATTTCCAGAACCAGAGTGCCGAACCACTGCAGCAACCCAGGCCTGGAAAATAAAGCCCACTTCTGGGGGCTCAAGCGTGCCGGATGCTCAAAGCTCTGATCCGGAGCCGTGAAGCTCCATTGCCCGGCAGGGAAGATAACCATGTTTGTTTTTGTTTTTTGTTTTTTTCTTTCTTTTATCGTACAACAAACAAATAATGCATGAAAGAATATACATATATATATATATATATATATATATATATATATATATATATACAAATGTCAGATATATCTACTCCTTCTGACTTAGTCTTAGCCTTTTTGCCTTTAGCCCACATTTAATGCCAACTTTGCCAATGTTAAGGTTTGCTGCAGTTCCAATCCAATAAATAAATAGTTTTAAACAAAGCGGTAAGAAGGGAATGGGAAACGACATTAGATGAGATCGACCGCAAGTGACTGATGGGACGACTTCCCAAACTCACCCTCATCAATTTTTCTTTCATGGCATCTGACTGTATCCATTTTAAATTTTCGCAGTGGTACTATTACACAGTCCAATTGGCATTTGATATTTTTTTATTTCATGGTCAGCAAAGAGGCCTTAAGTGAACAAAGACTAATTAATTTTGATCTGAAGTGAATGCTGCCTTGATTAAACCTCTGAAGTGTAACCTTCAATAGGTCACCAAAACATATCCTGATTATTCTCTGCACAGCTTTTGCATTGTGGCAAATCAGCACATTTATGGAGGCAGCAGGGAAAAGCCACACTGTTATCCCAAACTCAAAGAGGTAACTTCAAAAGGCACATTTTTAAGCATGCCATTACTAATGACATTAAAACGCCTTTGAGGCACAGCTTGAGGATCTCTCTCAGCTCGGCTTTGGAGCAGCCAGTCAATACACTATCAACCGAAGCACCATAAATAAACACATTTTTGGGGGACTAAGCTCCTCTGTCTTTTATGTTATTATTCTGAGTCCCCCCCCCCCCCCCCCCCTCTAATTCCTACCCCATATGAAGGACAACCCGACACATCGCAACAGAGTGAAAGACTTTTCCTCTCTGTGTTGCACAGAGGGTTTATATAACTACCAGTTAACATGAGCACTAAGGACTGATTGGGGTCGATGGGCAAAGCTGGCAAAGCAGTTTGGTTTTATATCCTATTGCTGATAAGGATATGAGAATATTACTGAATACTGTACTAAGCAAGAGCAGAGCACCACCAGTGTTTTCTGTGGTCTGTCACACGAGGGAATTGGGGTAGCCTGTGTGTGTGTGTGTGTGTGTGTGTGTGT
>JAGFZM010000017.1:147948-167948 GCA_017657215.1 Limnothrissa miodon
TGTGTGTGTGTGTGTGTGTGTGTGTGTGTACAGGAAGAGGAAGGGAAATTGGCTGTGACAGCCACACTGGTTCTTTGTCTGTCCTACAAGCAAGAGCTGATAGCTGCAGCATTCAAGCTCCAGAGCCATGCTCTCATCCTCTGACAAGGGCCAGGCCGGCAAATCAGTGGAAATCAGTGGATCTTCCAGGCCACTAACCATTCCAGCACTCACATAAACACCCCCTCCTCCGCTCGTGCACACACACACACACACACACACACACACAAACACTTTGACACACACACACACATACAGACACACACACACACACACATACACACAATAAACATTCCCTATGTCGCACACACACGAGGCAGAAAGAGGAACGGGAGTCCAGGGAAAGGGAAAAAAAGAGAAGAAAAAAGAAAAACAGAAATAGCCCATATTCTAAAAGGGCAGGCGAGGTGGAGAAAACAAGTCAATCCAGTCAAGCTGCATGATGGCATTCCTCTCCTCCACACACAGCTACCAGAGAGCTCCCCCTAGGGTAGCTCTCCATCTCTCTATATTTCTCGATTCACTCTCTCTCTCTCCTCCACTACTCCTTCTTTTCTATCTCTTCCTCCAAATTTCTCTCTACTTCTTCCATTCCCTGTTCCATTCATTCACTCTGACTGCCTCTCCCTCTTTGCACTCTCTTTCATTCCCTTCGACTCCTCTCTTTCTCTTCCTCCCTTTCTCTGTATCTCTGAGTGCAACTCCCCTCCGATGGCCTCCAGCATCAGGGAGCCAATTAAGCTCCTCTCAATGGACCTGACACGGCCGCCATCATATTGAGTCTCTATAGAATCTCTGTGTCCTTTACTGGACAGACCTGGAGGCTACGCGTGGGAGCAATGTTGCGTTGTAATTCAATGTTGAGAGCAAATCCGAATTTCTTTGAGATCACATTGAATTTGCCATACTTGTGTCGTCCATATTAAGATAGTCACTCTAATCATGTCTTGTAGTTACATCTGTTATGTAATGCTATTAGGATCACAAAACAAAAATTAACATTAACACTGATATGAATAATGACACTAAATATTAGTGGTCCTAACGAAGACAAAATACATACACAAAAACACATTTCTTTTTAAATATGGTCACTGCTATTATTCTAGTTGTCATATATGTCATTCAAGAGCGTATGGTGAATTTTGCCAACACTTCATTGATAAGAATAACGCTTTCTGATACATTAGGATAAAAATGATCTTGAAAAGGGGACTATGACTGCTTTAATACTGTATATATATGTCTCATGGTAAGAGCAGAGGCATTCTCACTGTGGTTCTGCTTCATGTGCCTGTTTGTGTTGCTGTTGCGTAAGACCATTGACAAAAATCCAAACTAAAAAACTGAGTACAAAATACATGGCTCGAAGGGAGATCCTTAAATATGATGGGGGGAGGAAACAGAGATTAAAAAAGAGGGGGAGAGTGGAAGATAGAGAAGTCAAGAGAGAGAGAGATAAAGAGGAAGAAAGATGAGGCTACCTGCAAAGCAAGTAGAGCAGAAAAGTGAAGTGCATCATCACTTCTGCCACTAGGATTCACAACAGAGGGAGGAAGAGATCGAGCAAGGGATGAAAGGAGGGAGGGAAATAATAGGAGACGGAGAGAGGAGAAATATCAGTGTAGCAAACAGACAGAAGAATCAGACAGCATGACATTCTATATACTACAGATGTCCAAGAGACAGCATGTAATTACAGTATAATAACAATTTTATAACATCACATGAGGATGATGACGATGATGATGATCATGTTGACGTTAACACACACTGAATCATCAATGTCTTAAGCGTGTGTGTGAGAGGGTTTAGAGATGGTTATTTGACAGAAACCAGCACAACACTAACACACAAAGCATCACTCTTCATAGTACAGCTACTCTGACTGGAGCTCAAACAGGGTGAAAGCAACACAGAAGCGAGAGATGTCAAACTGCCCTAACAACTATTTAGCACAAAATAACTTTAAAATAGTAAGTAATAAGTATCCAGCACCCAGTATACACAAAGCTAATGTTGCTAGTCAAAGCAGACTGCATGGGTCATGACAGAAACAAAAGAAAGGATGGACCAACAGAGAATTTAACAGCTTGGGGTCTTAATCGCCATATCATTAATGACAATACTGCTCAACAGAACAGGCCAAGTGTTAAAATTAACAGCCCATGACATACCTATGTGCAAAGTAAATCCTATGAAAAACAACATCACAATATGGGTGCAATATGAGAGTGCCATCTAGTGGAGGCAGTCTGAAGTTGCCATTAAAATAAAGGTGACACTGGATATGACAGTTTTGCCTGAGCATGGATTTTTCATGCATTTTAAGAGATCAGAAAAATATGAATTGTATTACAGATTTCTTAATTGGACATAACTCATATAGACCTAGAATTTGTCTTATTGGCTGAAAATCATTTCACATGACTGATATACAGTACTGTACACAAGATAGATACTTTATTGATCCCCAAGGAGAAATTTAAGGATCCCCAAGGGGAAATACAAGTTCCTCTTGAAAAAGGCGCTAGGGGAAGGCAGCCCTCTCCATAGGCCATTGGTATGCCAAGAAGATGGCATAGAGAGAAAAAAATCCTTGATCTGTATCCTGCATCGAAATGTAATAGGCCTTGGCCAAAGGAATAACCCTCAAACAGCTTTCATTAAAATCATCCTGATTTTCCACAATCCAGCTGGCAAAGACACTTATGTTTCTTGCACATATGAAACTCTGATTAAGTAAACCACAGTATATAATTACTCTTTAAAGTAAATCCCGAATGAATGCAAACAGACACACAAACACACACACACACACACACACACACACACACATACACACTTTATGATTGTCATAAACTCAAAGTTGTGAGGAACTGTATGACAATGCTGCTGATGGACTGCTGACAGCCATCTGATGCTAATATAGATGTGGCATCTACGAGTGCTGGAGTTGAAAATAGTAAACTGCAGGCAGCTCCTCGTACTGTGGACGGGGAAGCTTTGCATGCCAAAACAAATTCTCAAGCCTCATTGTTACATCTCGTCCAACGCCTTCAGCGGAAAAGCATAAATTAAGCTGGAAAGGCAACACAGCCCACAGGACAATAGACACTAAACAGTGCCAAGCCGTATTCTAGTCACAAATAGTAGACTCATGAGAAACGTGCGCCCACTTTCTAGACTTCGCAGAAAGTAGAGTGCACTGCTGACAGTGCATGGGCAAGGTGCTCAAATAGTCAGGAATATCTATCCATGAGACAAGTAGAAGGAGTGGATCTAAAGTGGGCCATCATGAGTCGGTGACAGCATTGTTACGTGCATTTGGAATAAAGCTCTGATGACATCTGAGTCATCGCCCAAAATAATTACCGCCTCGTTAGAGACACCTGAGCGGGACCCACTGTAGTTTGGAAACTCAAAGTGGCCCATTACGGCAATGGCCATTCTCACGAGCCAGATCTCTTGTGTAACTCGATACAGTGATGAACTGTCGCCTATGACTGATGCTCTGTGGGACGGGCTGGAGTGGGGGAGTCTTGGGGGCGTTGGGGGTGCTAGATGAGGAGCTGTGAATTCAAACTGTGGTTTCTGACATACTATCCCCCCGCACCTTTGTCAAAACACCAACTGTCTCAGCTCATCACCAGCGGATGCAGGGCAGTCACCAGCAACGCCACCGCTGCTCGAGTTCTGTGTCCATGCCTGTCCGAGAGAGATACAAAGAGAGGGGGATGGGTGGGAATGGGGATGGGCTGTTAACCAATTTGGCTCCTGCTGGAACAAATAGCTTGACCGGGATAAAATGTGCACTTGTGACATTGTGACGCTGTCCGTTGCCAACTCGACCATGGCTGCTAGTTAGCTTCTGTGTTCTGCTCCACGGCACTCACTGCAGAGCGCGTGCGGAGTGTAATAAAATGTCTGTCCGTTTTGCTAACTGCACCATGGTGGAACAAGTCACTCAGCTTCAATGCCAAACCTCTGGGTGTGCACCCAGACAGAGATGGGAGGAATGTCCTCGCTGGTGGTTAATAAAAGAAAAGCCGATAATCCAGTGCACAGAGGCACTGTCCTGGGACAGCTCTGAAGTCAGAGGACTAATAAAGAGCTGTCTATATTCTCCCCTGCTGTCCACTGTCCAGTCTGTCTGTACGCCTGTCAAAGGAGGACAGCCAAAGTGAAGTGCCAGAGCGAACAAGCTCATGTTTTTTTTTTCCAAGCGCATGTGGAAAGCATCTGAAAGCCTGCCAAACAGTGACCTCCCCAATATAACTGCAAGAGTAGCTAGAAGATCGTCACACCATATAACACACTTAATATATACAGCTCAAGGGGCCAAATTGCTGTAGTAGTGGTTGGATATAGAAATGATCTACATGTACTGCTGATTGGGTGGTGTGCTGTGTTCTTTAAAAGGAGGCAAAAATGAAACAAAGCTGCTGAAAAGGTAAACGTTTCAATAGCGTCTCACACAAAACACAAGCTAAAAGACATGCAACCACCCATTTTCCCTCCCCTCAGTGAAGAACAGCAGGCTGCAGACAAGTGACCAAACTTTCTACAGTCAATCAGAAAACAGCAAGAGCAGACAAAAACTCGGTGAGACAACAAGCTGTTGGTCCCCTGATAGCCTAAATCCCCCTTGCTCAGTGAGAGTTCAGCCCACCTGTCATGCATAGCCACATGGGTGTTAACCCCCGACTCACCACACTAACATCTCTACCCGAGATCGCATCGGTGCCAATAACACCTAAACAGCCACATCATTGCTCACCTCACACCTGCCTGCAGTGATTCCCACCCTCTTTTCCCAATTCACTGCCCCGAGGCACCGGCTTACCTGTAGCGCATGCCGGTCTGGCAGGAGACGCACTCCTGCAGCGAGACGCCGTTGGTCTTGAGAAAGTCCTCGAGGTTCTTGAGCTGGGCAGCGGCGCGCACCTCCCGGAGCCTCTGCAGCTCGCCGCCCTGGGCCTGCTCGCTCTGCTGCCGCAGCGGGTACAGGCCTTGGTCCGACAGGTAGCGGTCGATGTCGCTGCGCATGCTCTCGCTGAAGGAGAGGGACAGAATGCGCCCGCTGCCGCCGCCGCCGCTGCTGATGCTGCTGCTCCGCCGTACTGTGGCCCCCGGCGGCGCCGGCTTCGGGATCTGAGGGGGGTCGCAGGGCACACTGAGTTGGCGGCTGAGGCGCCGGCCCAGCGCATGGCCCCCCCGTACCTCACTCAGGCTGCTCCGGTGTGTGGCGAACATGCCTCATCCACCGCCCCGACGCCACACCCACGTGCCCACGCCCGCCCCCCCCTCCCTCCCCACTGCGCAGTGACCCTGTCCCACAGTGCCCTGCTGTCCCAAAATGCTGGTGCCCACACAGTCTGGTGAACCTCCCCCCTGCTACAACAAGCTAACTCAATCCCTGGTGTCAGAAGCACAGTGCTCAAGCAACTCAATCCAATGCTCAGTGGCTGCTTCCTAAAATCCCAGCACCCCACCAAAGCAAGACAGAATGAGTGATCGGTAAGAATGACTGAGAGAGAGGGAGAGAGGGAGGGGATCTGATACAGGGGACGAGCCCAAAGTCCACAAGCCCACCGCCTTCTCTTTAAATAGCACCTGTTCTCCCAAGCCTCAGCAGTGGAACAAAAACACACACATGGCCATGCACCATGTAATCAGAGTCCCCCGCCCACCCTCCGTCTGTGTGACACACGCACTCACACACATACAGATACACACACATACGTGTGAGCAACCTCATGCTTTCACAACAGAGCCCATTCCTTGAGATGTGCTCCTATAATGTCACCACTGTGCACATTAGGTGGGTGCCAGGCAGAACATTTACCCAAGTTCATGCGGCGCAGTCTAATATAGGTTGCATCAACAAGGTGAATCAGGCATGCATTCAGGGCATGTATCAGGAATGTTCTGAGGGCATGTCAGGCAGTGAAAGAGTTTCAGAAAGCAGTTCACCGACAGTATGATTCTGGTCCAGTTCTGGGATGAATATGGGCCAGATCTGTTGTAGGACTCTAGTACTATTTGGATTGTTTGGGCAGTAGCTTCAGCCAAGGGTGAGGTTTAACAGGAACTAACAGCACTTTGCTATTACAAAGCACAGTAATCAGAAATTGCTAACTCATAAGGAAACAATACTGTACATGTGTAAAAGAAAAATTCTAAAAAACAAAAAAAAGTCCATGGTAAGCATTAGGTCAATCAACATTGATTAGAGCTACTGTAAATAGTGTATTGTGTATTAAACCTTCATACCTTTAAAAGTATTTTCTCTATCTTTCTCTTTCAGAGGCCAGAGGACAGGCTTATGTCAATCCTGTTCATTGTTGCAGTACTAGCATAAACAGTGTTCCCATGACTCCATGACTTCCTGACTGATATGTAAAATTTCCATGACCTTTCCCGCATAGAGCAATATATCCCAAGAGGCTGTTCTACACCCTGACTACAGCATAGTTGAGGAGTGTTAGGCATAAAGTGTTGCTCATGGGTGCTCTTTACTGTGAAGCGCTATGAGACTTTGAGATTTTGTATAATACACTGTATACTGTAAATACATTTAAACTGAATTGAATTAAAAGTGAGCAGGGCAAAGAGTTAAAAACTACAAGCTATTAATTTTGTAGTGCCAAAATTCCCTGATATTCCCTCACTTTGTCCACAAAAATATCAACTTCCCCCAATTTTGCATGTCTGAAACAGGCTGTATTGAAATTCTGTTACTGGGTTGGAGAATTTAACTAAAAAGCACAAATTTTCAGCAGCGACTCACTACCAGTGCAACTGTAGTTTACGTAACACACAGTGTCTTGTATGAGGGTTTTCTCTGACATTTTCATCATAATAATTTAAAGCACTAATATGATAACACTTCACCTTAAAGTTACAGCAAATAATACAATATGCAAAAACACACACAAAGAAATTTTGATAGTTGTGAAAGTTTATCTTTATGATACACTCTGACAGCTCTAAGTCTACTGTAGCACCATGTAAAAAGAGTGCTTAAATAACTGAAATGTAAAACTTACGAACATTCTTAATGATGACCCTAATCAAGGTCTTTTAAAATCACTATACACAAGCAGCCTGATTAGCACTATAAATGAAAAATAAAACGTTTCTAAAGAAGTGTTGTTAATGCTATTCCTTTTGTAAGAGACTTTTGTAACAGTTTACCAAGGTGCCACATGTGTGTTGCAGGAAATTCTACAGTATGTTCTTATGAATCATTTTGTGCTTTTTTGGTTTTAGGCTCTGACACAAATATTGTATCTGAAAGCTCCAGATACAAAAGACCCTCAGGCACACTTAATTACCAACTTAGATATCTCTTAGTTATGGATTTTAGCTAGAGATTTTATCAACATACTGTATACTTTAAAAAGGCTATGATATAGTAGATGAGTGTGAATGAAAAGAAATAGCTTAGCGAGATATTACTGTCAGTACTGTGAACATTTTGGGAAATGCATGCCTCAATTATTTTTCCAAATAAGGGCATTGTTTTTATATTATTGTGCCTTCAGTACAATCAACAACTGAGTCCTGTTCAACTAAATCTAAATTGCAGCACTAACACGCTTTAGCACCCCTGAGAATTCTGTTCATCCTGGTTCTTTGCACCAGACATTTCCTTTTATTTATTTACACATTTTACACACCAGAAAGACAATGCAAACAGTGACAGAGGGAAGAAGAAAATGCCTGAAACAAAGAACACTCTGAAACGCATCTGAGCGACAACAGGAAACCGAGCACTTCACCTGAAGCAGTTTGAGCTTGGGACACAGCTGCATTTGATGGGACTACAGACGCCTTCCCACTGACATCACTACTGCGAGTCTGGAGATGTTTATTTTTGGATTATAATGGAAAAAAAATAACTACACATCACACCTCTAAGCACAAAGAAACAGTGAGCTACAGTACACCACATGACATGCTATGTAGCAGCTCAAATATAAAAGACATCTTCATTCAGTTTCAGCCGACTGCCACAGTCGTACCCTCTTAAAATTAACACGTCTTAAAATAGCACACTGAGAACCTCCAGCTGATGAATATTACAGGAGAGCAGACCAGAAGTACTCATCCGCTCCAACCTGAATCATGACAAAAGCACTACATTCACAGCAGCTGTAGTCACACCCGTCTGGGGGTAGTGCACCCACTGGATGTCCTGTCTCACTGTCTAGAACAAGTCAAAGGAACTTACAGTTCGTCCGCCCTCATTCACCATGCCTGGTTATCTTCCTGAGCAGTGACAAGGAAAAACATGGTAGTTATTTTTTCCGGTTTTTCCTTCTGTCTTCTCTTTCTTTTTAATCTTTGAATCTTCATGACTAAAATATAACTGCCTGTCTGCCCAGTACTGAGAAAACGCACTTAAACAGAGTAAAAGTGTGTTTGTGTGTGTGTGTGTGTGTGTGTGCACGAGCGCATGTGTTTGTCTTGACTGCTGCCTGTACTGTTGGGATCAATCAGTATTTCCTACCCCTCTCAGCACATCCCTGTGCCCTAAAGATAAGTTCAGGGCGTGGGTAACATGGCATCGCAACATTACTTTCACATGGCATCGCAAAGCATCGCATGTTAGCATTCCTGTACGCCCGTGCAGTACCTGGCATTCAACAGACTCCCCTCACTCTTTCACTTGCCTCCTGATAACACACAAACACTTTCCACACACACACACCTTCACACACAGCTCTTTTTCTCTCACTTCACCCCTACTTACCCGGTTTCCCGGAGGCCGACTCATGTAGGGGTTCTGCACCACACTGCTCATTTAAAATACTGGCGTCGCTCAGCAAAATAATGAGAATTATAATCTTTGTTTTGCTTCATTCAATTTTTTTGCCACCACCACCCACGCGGGGAGTGTCTAAGCAGGCAGAGCCTGGAAAAATGAATAGAGAAGGATGGGGAAAGTACCACCCTCGACTCAGCCTCCACCCCCCTCAGTGGTGGATGCCACAGGAAGGGGAAAGACGCACACTCATTAAGCGCGCCTATCACGGAAAAGGGGGAGCGTTCCGCAAACCCCAGCAAATAATACAACTTGTAAATAATTCAGACCGGCTTTCGGACTAAAAGCTTTTGATTGTTGTACCATAAGACAAAGTACTAAAAGCTCTTTTTTTACTTGTTCAGGAATTTGTGTGTGTGTGTGTGTGTGTGTGAGAGAGAGAGAGAGAGAGAGAGAGAGGAAAGTCTTCTATAGGTAGGGAAGTCCCGTTAAGGACCTGCACAGTGAGCACTTAGGAGAAAGGGTTGGAAAGAGACCTGCTGGGGCTTAAGGCAAGGTTCAGTCACAGTCAGTCCCACTCAGCACGCTACTCTCCAACACAGTTCATAAAAACAGGGAAGAATTAATCCTCCATCAGACATAACATGTTACTATGTTAAGGATGCTTATCAAATCAGATCAGAAAGTACACACTTGATATGGGATCAATGGCATCACTGAAATTATTTAATAGCGCTGATGACTGATATCTGTACTTGACTGACAGCACAGTGACTCCAATCAAACATCACAACTTGATGACACTCATGTTGTCAAAAGACACCTCTGTACTGGAGGTAGTCCAAACTCTAAAAGGTGTCCTTTTTAACCCATGATTTTATTAGACAATTATTGTGTAACATTAAGTATCAGTGTAGACCCCTGAAACAAAAGCTTTAGAGCATATCTTTCAATGTCTTTTCCCCTCTACAAGTACAGAAAACTGTTTGACTGTTTGACAGGCGGCACTCCTGAATGGTCCTCAACCCACTACACGGTCCATGCCACTGCCTCCCTGCTGAGGGTCATCCCTGCCTTCCACTGCCTGATCCTGCTTCTCTGGCTTCCTGGGCGGGCTGCCTTCAGCTCCACAGACGACCCTGACATGATTGATACAGCCTCCAGCTGGCCCCTGGCTTGACTGCACCTAATGACATGGGACTATCCTGGGATTATAATGGGACTCCTATATTACTTTATTTATACCACAATTTTCTTATAATGTGTACCTAATGGAATAATAGTGGACTAATCACCATCTGAGAGACTGAAAACCTGCCCTAGGCAGTTGGGCTTGAGCCGTTGTAACTGTGTAAAGGTTTCTTCCTTTACCATAACAAGTAAAAAAAAAAATGCTGATGGGGAGTTTTTCCTTGCCCCTGTTGCTCATTGGGTCTCTTTGTGTTAAGCGCTTTGAGACATGCCTTTTGTATAAATGTGCATAAATAAAATTGAATTGAATTGAATTGACTGTGGTGTTGACAATTGTGATCGCAGGCAACTGAAAAATCTCTTTCCAATCAGTCAGTAAGGGAGAGTTCCTGAAGCGCACGCTTGAGTGAGGAGAGACACTCCTTTGTACGGCAGCACAATCACCCTCTCCAATAAGAGTATTAGTACTCCATTAAACACACAGAGCTACATGTACTTAAGGGCAATAATGCACTACCTTAAATAAAACCCACATCCCATTGCAAGTGTTTCAGTCAGACTTATCAGTGCTGGCTTGCCTTAAACACACACACACACACACACACACACACACATATCTATTATTTAGAATAGCCCATTTCCCAGTGATGCTGCATGTGCCCTACATAATAAAACAGCAACATTCATTGGTTCACTGCTTTAAGTATTTTTATCCACTTTTTCTTTCTCACACAACAGACTGGCCTGTCTGAAGCATTTTAACAGCACATGGGTGAACGAAGAGCCCTTGCTTTAGAAATCTGGGCAAATGCACTACAGTATACGCAGCAAACTACGGCCCCGTTACAAACGTGTCTTCATCAAATAATAAAGCTGTGTTCCTCACTCCGCGCCCATACAACAAAGTAGGTATTAGACACATTTGGTTGGCTGAGGGAGAATGACATGTATTCAACAGAGGACTGTGACGCTCTAAA
This sequence comes from Limnothrissa miodon, assembly GCA_017657215.1. Classification (NCBI taxonomy): domain Eukaryota; kingdom Metazoa; phylum Chordata; class Actinopteri; order Clupeiformes; family Clupeidae; genus Limnothrissa; species Limnothrissa miodon. The sequence continues at coordinate 158,929 of JAGFZM010000017.1, forward strand.
AATAGCAGCAAGTTTAAAAATAGCACAGAGCATAAGATGAACGCCACAGAAAACATAAGGGGGAGTAAATATGGCCAACCGAGGGGGTTTGAGGTATCATGACTATCATCAAAGGGCAGAGATCTCCTTAGAAGAGCTGAGCGTAATCCCGCTTTGAACCGAAACTCGCTGAGCATCTCTGGGGTGGTGATATGAGGGAGTCAGAATGACGAAAGCACCTTCTTCTCTAACCTTGGATCTCTAGCAGGCTCTCAAAGGGCCATCGCTGGAGGGTTTTTTTTTTCTAGAAGCTTAAGGAAAATATCTAGGACAGCAGACTCTCTTTCAGTCCGATTCTTAGCTACTGGGACGTTGGCCTTTTGAAATGTAATACTTGAATAAAATGAAGAGCATTAATATTCCTAACCCCAGCACACACATACACAAATACACACATAGATGCAAACACAGCAGAGGTGAACCACGCCTGCCAGTTGAATCTGCCCCAGACATCCAGATTCGCTCCAGTGGCATTGGGACCCAGATGTGGATTTGAGGTAAAGGCAGATGTAGTTCCTATACTACGGGTGTGCAAATAACACTTGACCTTTGAAGCCCCAGAAGTAAGACTGGTGTTAAAATAGAAGCTCTGACCACAGACACTTGACTCACAGCTATGAGTTTTATCCTCCTGCTTAATGCCAGTCATGACTGAAGTGATAGACCAGCCATGTCTGTTTTCTGACAACATACTGAATTACAGTCTTGATGTATGCCTAACTTTGTGCGTAAAAGTGGAAACAGAAGTATATATTTTTTGTGACTACAAAAGTCAGAAGAAGCCAAATATAAATAATGAAAGTAATAAGGAATATAAGCTAATAAGCTAACAGACTTCTCTTACATACCTATAGAACTGCAGTTGTCTCTTAGGGCTCCCATAGCGAGCACTGTGGCCAGAGAGAAAGAGAGAGAAAGTGAAAGTGAAATTGAGACAGTATTGAAATTACTCAGTGGAAGTAGAAAGAGGAAAATAAACTTAAGATGTTTTTTTTAGCTTTGTCAAACACAGACAAAAGGTTTCTTAGAGACAAAAGATTTTTTACTATTATATTCTTTTCTAATGCAGTCAGTGGTAGCGCCATCTGGTGTTCACAATCAAAACAGAATGAAAGCAAAGAAAGATGCTTTTAGAAAATAAAAATGATAATAAAAAAAATGACAGAGGGAATTTAAACAGTCCCAGCTTCTACTTAATGTTTTATGACTCACAATGCTACCAATATTAACATTTAACCAGCTTGTGATACACACAGAGGGGCCACCAACAGTGCGATCTCTGACAAGCCTCATACTGATCATGGTTGCATACACTGGGAGGAGGGCCTCCCATTGGGTAGGCATGCTGAGAAAAACATATAGAATTCCTCTGCGTGTGTGTGAGTGTGTGCGTGTGTGTGTGTGTGTGTCTGACTGCATATGAATAAAATGCATCAGCAGCAGTCTCCAAGAGTGAACTAGTTAAACTCACTGTGAGCATGACTCGAATGAATGAATATACACTTACCTTTACAGATGAAGACAGATCAATGTAAATATTTATTTCCTACTATTAATAGTCATCTATGTCATTTATTTTAGAGTATTCATCCATTAGATCATAGAAAAATTCAAGGCACATCAAATGACATTTATAAGCAATGCAAGAGGCAGGACGTCTGCATTGTATGTGTATATATGTATTTAAATATGCATACTAAAGGCTGGATTTCTTTTGGACATTTCATTTTCTATCCAGAAAGCGTCATCAATTCTAACTGGAGATGGTAACATCATATCTCCTGGCCTTGGTGTAATCTCCTGCATCCCCAATTCCCCTACCCATACATAAGGGTGTGTGTGTCCGTGTGCAATTACAGTTTTTTCTTTGTCTGTGTGCATGTGAGTATGTGTATTTCTAAGTGTACTTGTGCTGTACTGTTGAGTGTGTAAGTATGTATATAGATATGTGCACACTGTACGTATAGAGGCGCTTTTATGTGCAAGGCCACTCACTTGTAGATCATGCCCGGGGATCCGGTCTGTCGGAGCGAGAGGCGTGCGGGGGAGTCAGTGGTGGGCTCAGGATACATGGAGTCGGGGAGGTGGGGGGGTGGGACGCCCGCTTCTCAGTCTCTCTCACACTGCCCTGGTAGGACACAGGATACAGGACACAGCACAACACCAACAACAGCGGTCAGCAGGAGTAAGTGTGAATGGGAGAGACATAATGAGGCCTACTTTACTTTACTGGATGACTCGAGTCAGCTAAATGATTGATAGTGGTGCAATGTAGAATAAAGAAACTGAAGATAAACTGTTTATAAATAGATTATGACAAAACATTTCAATGCATAGTATAACACAGAAAGCACATACATCTCATCATCACTAGAGGGCGCCATTACCTAATTTCTTGGTCCCAACAAAAAACCTACCCACACAAAAAAACCTATACACACACACAAACACACACACCGTCTGCAGTACAGGTTTTACTCACACTCACACTCCTAGATGAGAGGCGTATGACAGAGCAGACAGGATGTCATCCCCCACAACAGCTGATGTCTAAATTTAAATAAAAACAAGATTGGATGGCCGTCAGCTCCACAGGATTTCATCACTACGTGGGATTACTGGCAGCCAAAGCTTAGGGGCCATCAAGAAAATGGATTTGGGTTTTTACCTACACAATTATCATTTACCGTACACCATTCTGGCAGGGGAAGAAAGGACAGACTAGAAATCCTGCACAGTGAAATGTAATTACATTGGCACCATTCAGGACCCACTAGTTCAAGGGTCAAGTGTCCTACACCGTCACATGATCAAGAAGCAAGGCATATGACTAAATATTAAAAAAAATGTAATTTTTCCAGACCATGATCCTTTCAGTAATTGAATGTGTGGTACTCCTGGCTTGTAGCCAAAAATTCCAAAAAGATGACTGTGGAAAGCTTTTAGACACATGAGCTCAATATCTCCCTCATGAACTCAATATCTCTACGACATAAGGAACTAGTGGCATTAGAGGGTTTAGCTCGGGTGGAACACAGTCAATCTGCATCTACAACCTGCTGATTACCAGCTTCAGATACAGATCCAAAAGGGAGGAAGATGGATGGAGGGACTTTGGCCTTCATTTCCAACACAGAGCGCTGTCACACACCTCCAGCATCCCAGAATTCACCTCCAGCCTCCTATTGCCACTCTCTTCCTCAAGAGGTACTTCACACTTTTCATCAGCTCAGAGATGTCAGACTCCACTGGGGAAAGGGGGTGATGGGAAGGGTTAGGGTGTGTGTGTGTGTGTGTGGTGGGGGTGGGGGGTGTGATAGTATGAGGTACATTAATGCAGAAAAGGAAGGAAGTAGGTCAGGTCTTGCTCATCTACTTGCAAATTCATCCCACCTGGCATGATTGAGGCTCTTGAGGGTCACGATGTGTATCAGCGATAGCACAGCAGGACGTCGCACGTCATGCTAATCACTGAAAACATCATGAGCGACAACCTTTTACAGGCATGGCCAGTAGATGGCACCACCTTCTAAGCACACGCTCATCAAAGTCCTTTCTTTTCCAAGTTCTGTGTTGGCTTTTAGCTCATTTCGCATTGAACACAATTTCACCCCAAAAAGATGGATTGCTCACTTTCCCTGCTGTCAACGGTTCACATCTTGCAGGGCTGAGGGGGTTGACAGGTCAAGTCAAAGGACCAGCAACTGGAGAATGAGCTGCTAATCTCCCTCAAATCCCTCACATAGCAGGGGAGGCACAGAGCCAGGCGCCAGTTCAAACGCACAGACAAATTACAAAAAAATAAATAAAATGCCCACACGGCGCTACTGGTCACAGTTTCGTAGCATCAAAGTGACGCCAGACATTAAAGAAAGTGAGAATGAGCTGAGGAGACAGGATGAAGGACAGACAGACATTCAACTCTAATCTAGCAAACCTAAATGATTCAGTCTCCTGTTCCACACTGGTGTGTGTGTGTGTGTGTGTGTGTCTTTTTGTCTATGTATTTATGTGTGTGCAAGTGGACTTTTTTGTGTACATCAGAGTACATGCACGTATATAAATTTGTGCAGTTCTTATGTGGTGTGTGTGTGTGCGTGTGTGTAGATTGTGAAGACAGAGATGGGCCCCACACCTGCTATGGGCTCCTTCTGTCTGGCCACTGCAGTCAAGCAGGCAGGCAGCCCAGTGAGAGATCAAACCCAGCAGATGCACTGCAATAAACCAGTTGTGAAAGTGAGGGAAAATGAGAGATAGAGGGAGGGAGAAAAGAGGGGAAAGAGAAGGTGAGAGAAACAGATGCAAGTGAAAGTGATACAGAGAGAGAAAGTGATTCATAAAAAGATCACAGCAACAAGAGTTGATGTCAAAAAGAAAGAGTAAATGAAAAAAAGACATTAAGAGAGAGAAAAAGAGAAAAGAAAGAATCCAGCATCAAAAGACTGGACCAAGAGTGGACAGCAAAATATCTGCAGTGAGTAACACAGCCAAGGGGGATGATGGGAAAAGAAGCGGGTCATCAGCAGCTCCCTCTCCCACTATCTCCTCCATCTCCTCCTGTCAATTCTCCATGCCCCAGATGTACACTACACATGGTGCTGTGTGCAGTGGAGTGCATTATTTACCACCGGCAGCAACAAGCAGGAGGGGCCCCCCATGCTTATCGCAGATTTCAGCTGCATAGATTAGGTGTAAGGCTTCTGCATACGACACAGACACGAGCAAGCTGCAGTCTGCAGAGAGAAATCTGCCCGCCTCGCTCTCTTGGGTTGGGTGATGGAGGTAGATGGGGGAAAAGTGTGAAGGTTTCTGATGAGGACAACTTGACCTTGATACCTCAGGCTTGTTTTACCCGTCAGCGAAGGCACATTACTGTGAGGGAAAGTGTGCCTGTTATGTATACTCTGGTATTAAAGTTCACTTGGTGTGTGACAAGGCCTTCTTGGGTTTGGTACCATATTAGCTAATGATAATGGCAGACCAAAACAGCACAAGAAACGGACAAATCTGAAAAAAAGCATTAAAAAAAACAGAGAAGACATATGGACCAATTCTAAAGTGAAGAAAGGTACCTTATGCAGCTGTAAGGGTAGGAGAAAATTCTAGCAACGTCAACGGGGCTTTTGCTGCCTCTTTGCCTTTCCAAATCATTTTCTTTCTGCCCAAAGCTTTCATTTCAAATAACTGTAAAAATAGGTGTGTTGTGGTGAGGCCACAAATGTGAATGTTTTTCACAATAACACATTTCAGTTGGCTTGTGATTAATGAACATAATTCACGGATGCCTACAAATGTGTATATTTTGTGTGTGAAAGAGGGAATGAGAAGGCCACTCAAGGGCAGATTACAGAAGCAACACATCAGCAGCTCTGTGATGGCAGGGGAGCGAACTTGTGGCAGTTTCGAATGACGGCCTGTTTGTGGAGGATAAATGTTTGAGTGAAAAGAGGCTGGGAGGGGACATGTGATATTGGGTGGGAAAGGAGAGTACTCTCCCCATTTGATCTTACAAAGTGGAATGTCTGTAACGTAAGAGCCTGCGCTTTGGGTTACTGTTGATTTTGCGTGCTCCTGTCCAAAACGGGAGGCATCCAGGGGCATGAGAGGACAAGTTTACGTCAGCCACACAGAGACAATGACTTCATGTCTTTCACATTTCACTGGGTCTCTCAATTGTGAGACTCAATGAGACTCTCTCAGTTGTGAGATTCTCAATGATTTGATATTTACATTTACAATTACATTTATGCATTTAGCAGACGCTTTTATCCAAAGCGACTTACAAAACGAGGATGACAATCAAGCTACATAGCAGAAACCTTAAAGAGCATAGTGCTAGGGGATAGTGCTTCAGTTCATTTTAGTGCTAGGATAGAAGATGTTCTCTGAATAGCTGGGTCTTTAAGAGCTTTTTGAAGGCCTCCAGAGATGGCCCTGTTCTGATTGTTTTTGGTAGGTCATTCCACCAGCGTGGGACGACACATGAGAAGAGTCTGGATTGCCTTGGGCGAGGTGCCGGGACTGCCAGTCGACAGTCATTGGAGGACCGGAGTTGTCGGGGGGTAGCTTGAGCTTTTATGAGAGCGCTTAGATAAAAAGGGGCAGATCCTCTAAGCACTTTGTAAGTCAGCATCAGTGATTTGAATTTGATGCGAGCCGCCAGAGATATGATAGATTATAAGTCATGTTAATCATATACTTCAAATGAAACAAATGAAATCAATAGACTGAACATTTTCAACAGGTATACTGTATGTTTACTTAGAGGTCTAGTGGGTCGAGTGTGAACTTCTGTTCACTGATCGATTGCTAGAAAAAGTGGTCATACTACCTTGCCTACAAGAACATCTGTCTGTATGGTGAAAACAACTTGTTTGTTGTCTTGCTGTGAATTTCCTAGATTTGTTGGTTATGGGCACCGGAGCAGAGGTGTTGCCTGTGGCCAGTGATGAATGTTGGCAGTGAGCAGAGAAGGGAGGTGAGCACAGAAATCATTAGAGCCCTTCACACCCTCCAATCTGTGCCCAGTGGTGCCCACTGAGAAGCCAGCTGTCTGTGTCTACAATTCCTTCAGTCCCCCAGGCCTCACCCACAATGGTTTGTGTTCCAGAACATACAATGAAGCTAGAGAGAGCAAGTATACACAGAGGCACACGTAAACATACATTCAAACAAATCACAATAAGATGGACTTGCTCATACAATTGAAACTGAGACACAACACTCAAGCCAAGGCTGACGGTCTCTGAGCACATGCACACTGATCTAAATGACATAAAGCAGCCAGAAATGCTGCATGTATACAGCTTTACTCACTCAAATCATATTTACACACACACACACACACACACACACACACACACACGAAGATATATGTACACATATACATAGGGCAAATGTAGTCCACTTCTTGGTGGTGACAGAACAGGACCAAATTAATATTTTTTAAATATTTTGTTCATAAATATTCTATTTTAAATATTGTTTTAATGAACGATCTACTGCCAAAAAATAGCAAAAATGCTCAAAATTCACATAATGTTTTGCAGCATTTGGGTGTACACACATCTAAATGGTGGTTTGTGAGAGCTGAACGATTGCAAAACTGAGTGGCAACAGATAAAATTCTATCAGACGAGTGCACTCAACTCAAGAGAGACAGATCTACTGCAAGCTCTGGAATTCATTTATTTCCAAACAGCACTCTTTGATCAAAGGAGCCGAGAAGGATTTATATGGGGTAAACACCCGACAGCGTCGAGCCCGGAGCCCCGGTCCGATCCATCTCCATAATGACACGGCTGGCACGGCCCTTTCTGCCTCTGACCTGAGTCGACACCTCAGCTGTCAGGCGAGCCTGCAGTTTCTCAGCAGCCCAGAGCACTTTGGCGGTAAATTAGACGCCAGAGTGCCCAGGCGCACGGCTGCCAGGGCCACCCCTAAATCTTGCAGCTGGCAGCGACAGCGACGGCATGCGACGCTGTAGATAATGTTTATTGAGAGAGGGGATGGATGAATCAGCGTTCGCTGCAGTAAGAGAATGAAGAAGAAGAGTGATGTGTGTGTGTGTGTGTCTTACTCGTCAGCCAATCGAAGAGTCGAGCTCCCAGCAATCTAACACACGCTGCCATTTGGATCACTGCTTGCACGCCTATCACCCCTGAGACAGTTTGAGGGCATACATGTCCCTGGTTCATCACAGCTTCAACGTCAGTCGGAGCTCTGAGCATATGGCTTCACTTAAACTGTCTCTGACAACTGATCAGAGCCTATCAGAGGCAATTGCACTGCACATTTGAGTATAAGGGGAAATAAGGCCACGCCATATAGGAAAAAGAAAGCAAGGCTCAAGATGGCCTGCCATGCACACAGCAACACAATCGTTGTGCATCCTAAGGACGTGCACAAACCAGAAATGTGAAGAGTGAGTGAACGGCTGTGAGAACAGTAATCAGATGTCATCCGTGTAGAACTGCTTCTTTTGACCATAGGCCAGCAGCTCCAAACACATCTCTGCTATAAGATGAGAGTGTCTGGACAAGGGCCTACTTCAGTGCACCGGAGAGACAGACCTTCAGACAAAGACAAATCAGACGACTGGCTGTGGGCTTAATATAGAGAGTGCACATTTATGCAGATCACTCTGCCGGTAATGTCTGTACGGGAAAGAGAGGAGTTCTGAATCCGAGGGCTGGAGTAGTGGGAGAAAGAGGTAGTTGTTGGCTGAGGTTGGGGGTAGGGGAGTGGGTGGGGGGGGGTGTGGGTGGGGTTGTGGTGATGCGTGCATTATGAGGTAGGGGAAGGACGTTTGATTTATACCACCCGGCTCAGATTTCTGCTGTCTCATGTCGTTCTCAGCCTTTCGCGCATGGGGCAGGGCGAGGATGCAGAGGTGAGTCGGCTTCATCGCTACTTAGTGGTGGCGAGAAAGGGAAGGCTATGAGAAAGTGAAAGAGAGAGAGAGAGAGAGAGAAAGCGAGAGAGCTCACACAGCAGGAATACTGTAGGCAGCGGGAGGACATCAGCAGTGTAGCTGAGAATAGGAAGAAACTACCCAGGAGGAGCTTTTCAATAGGCATTTGTGCCCAAAGCAACTTACTACACACTACCTTACTAAATAAATAGTGAAAAAATGTCACATAGAAAACAGCACAAATGGCAGTAATAGCAAAAATATAAATACTCAAAATTATGTTCATACATGCAGTATGTCGTGTGCAAGGAGAGATGAGCAAGAATACACATGCCCATCTTTAATCAAGGGGGTGGTTGCTCATGAATGGAGTGTGACCTACAAAACGGCATTGCAGCCGAGTGTTACACAAATCTATAGTATAGTAACATGGCAAACATGGCTATTTACAGGCTAAACAGCGCAGTTGAGCCCAGAGACTGAGGCACAGAGCACAGGCTGACCCTCAACAGCAAACTGCTGCTGCTCATTTCCATAACCATTCAGCCAAGATATGGGGCTGGTTAAT
>JAGFZM010000017.1:169463-179949 GCA_017657215.1 Limnothrissa miodon
GGGGGGGGGGTGCTGGCTGCACTGATGCCACATTTCATTAGGAATTCATCCAGGTACTTTTCCATTTTTTCCCCACTGCTTTTACCTCATGCTCTCTCTGTCTCCCCCCCCCCCCTTAGTTAACCAGAATGTAGTTTCTCGTTCAGCACCTTCAACACCTTCTAATTCTACGCAGTGATTCAGAGCACAGCCTCATAATGTATAGTGACAATGATATATTTAGAGTGTGGCACACATACACACACACACACCGACACACACTCTCACAGACAGAGACAGACACACACACACACACACACACACACACAAACACACACACACTACATGAAAGGGTAAAGGGTAAGCGTGGGGGTCAGTCTTAGCATGTGTATTAAAAACCCAATGCTGGGGTGTCACCACTGACGAAAGAAGAACACGAAAAGTCAAGGTTAAATCTATCTCAAGTTTCATGTGTTAGAGCTGAACCTTGTAGGGGCTACTGTGAAACTTTGCATGTGTTGCGCCACTGCAGACATGGAAGCCGTTAAACTCATGTCATGTCCAACAAAAACAGAATAGAAGAAGGGAAGGTTGAACTAGCATAAAGTCTTAAAAGCCTGCTGCAACACCTCAACGAGCAAGAGACTGCAGAGTAAAGCTGTGGTGGAATGGTAGCCCTTTTGCAAACACACACACACACACACACACATTTACAAACACACACTTTCAGTTACCAGACTAACAATTTCCACGATTCACAACATTGCAGATGGCTCATTTTTTTCTGAGAAGACAGGACCATCATCTCACATTTGTCATCATTCAGTGGACAAACAAGGCCCCAGGTGGAGCTGAGCCTTAATGCAGTCCACGGAGTGAGCAATGCTTACAAGATGCACGTAAACACACACACACACACACACTTATACACACATGCACACACAAGGGCCGTGGCCCCACTCAGTGACATCATTATGGCATATGGACACGTGGAGAGCAGTAAGTGTGCTGTGTCTTTCAGCTCTTTTCTCTCCAGCACAAAGACAAGCCTGATCCAAAGAGGGGCTCCTTCTATGTACAGTACAGTAAAGTAGGGTCAGTGGAACTAGGGTTAAATGGACAAAAAAATATCTAAAAGGCTTTCTGGATGCTCTCTTGCCTTTCTTGATTCAGAGCTCAGAAATTAAGGTCTAAAGCTCTTTGTTTATAAATGTTCCACAACATCTGAAAATAGTTCTTCCATAACGTAGTGGTACCATACTGTAAACATACTGTAATATTTTATGACATATTACATATCAGAGTAAGGACTGCAAAAGTTATACTAAGTTATTCTCTGTCATACTAGTATAAGGCTGCAGTAGTCTGTAGTTCTGAAAGTAAATCCAAATAACTATTGTAATTCAAAATAAATGTATAAATACTTAACAGTGAGATTATTTTCTTTAACAAAAAATCTTAATTACTGAAAAATGCTGTACATTTTACTTATGCCAGTCTATGGTTCATATCAAACTTCAATTTTGCATTTACAATACATATTATTTTGTGTTTTTCCTACAACGCATTTACTCTTCAACTATATTTTTTGTCTTTCATTTAGATAATTACTTCATAATTTTCAATTCAATACACTTCATTCAGTCACTCTAACCTCAGTCTGTCTGTAACTTTTTTGTGCTGGTGGCTCAATTATAGCAATCATGATCCAATTACATTGTAAAAACTTACATCTACGCCCTGCACAGCAGTGAAAATAACTTCTATGTAAATCTCACACACATCCGGTCAAATTACACATCTCCAGCCATAAATACTCTACCAATTCATAACTACTGCATGCAGACCTCTTATAATTCACTAATGCTCCTAAACAGAGCTGGAGAGACTGAAGGACGTGTTACGCGGCACTGTGCAACGCTACGCTCTACTGCTCGGCTGTAAACATGACAGATGCTAAAACGAGGTCAGGCTGCTGTGTGATATTAGCAGTGAGTTACAGTTTAAAATGAAAGATAAAATCAAGGATAACACACACATACACACACACACACACACGCACATGCAAAGACACACACTCTAACACACATAGGGACTGTTGGACTACTGACCACAAACAGCCTTAAAGTGTGCAGTAGGCATGCTCTCACACACCTGCGTCTAGTTTCACTGAGTCTGTGAGAACAGTACAAGTAAATAAAGACGGAATAAAGAAAGAAAGAAAGAAAAAAAGAAAGAAAGTAGTACAAGAGGCACCCTACCTCTGTTGTCGGCTGACTCTTAGTCCAGTCACCCGGCTCAGCTTTGCTTGGCGCGTGGAGTTGGATATGCAGCCAAGTGTGGGATCCTTTCTGGAGAGTGCGAAGAGCAGAGGGAGAAAGGGAGGGGAGTTGGCCAGGGCTTGGTTCCGGTGCCTTCCGCTGCCACACTGGCTGCCTGGCCGTCTGCTTGGCTGACGGTGTCCCACTCTCCACCGGCGTCTCAGCACAAGTCAGTCACGTACTGCCTGGAGTGTGCGAATCATCAAGTGAGGTGTTTGTGTGAGTGTGTGAGCATGTGTGTACTGTATGTGTGTGTGGGTGTGTGTGTGTGTGTGCACGCATAAGAGAGAAACACACGGTGTGTTTGTGTGTGTGTATGTGTGTGTGTGACTGAGTAAATGGGCAGGAGGAAGGAGAGGAGAGAAAGGGGGGAGTGAGAGATGATAGACGATAAGAACGGCCGATTGTAAGAGGGAGTAGTGAGTGAGCAGGCTGAAAGACTGACTGAGAGTCAGCAGCACGAGGGATGAATAAAAACACCACTGTGCCCTAAGGCAAGAACAGTGCACACACACACACACACACACACACACACACACACAGAGAAAAACCAATACAAACATGTCCACACGTGCAATTGCATACAAAAAGCTTAGTTTCACTTACAGTACAAGTAAATAAATGTTCTTGTTTCAGAGGACTCATCCAGTCACACTGGAGCAAAAACTAGCACATGCTCACCAAGGACCCGGAGCATGGCCTCTCACAGATCTGACTATTCTAAGGAATTAATGAAAAGCGACTCTCGCAGAAACCAATCTGACCGTGTAAGTGCCAGACAACAGTGCCTGCAAGTGTGTAGCGAGTTACAGTACGGTTAACCTTGATGCATTTTAAAAAAAACCCCGGGGATGGAAAGCAGGGGAAAAGGAGAAGGTAGAAGGAAGAGAAGGCAAGGGGGGGAGGGGGATGCCCAAGGAACCTGAGGAGTTGCAAATGAGACTCCTTCCTTCTCCAACAACCCGTATCGAGATCGCTTTCTCACTCTCTGACTCCGTGACTGACTTGCGTAGCCGTTTGGCCTTGTCAGACTATCGCCCCGCTCCAAACTCTTACCTCTGTCCGAGCAGTGGCGTAAAAAAGGGAATCGGCACTCTTTTAAAAGTGCAGCTTCAGTTTCTGTGCAGGAGGCAGATAGGGTGACACTCTATTATAGAGTCGGTTCCATCCAACTAACCATTCAGCATTTTGATGAAACTCCCCCCTCCACCCAAGCATGCGCACACACACACACTCAACTCAACACACACACACTCAACTCAACATACACATTCAACACACCTCAACTGCCCTATCCACAGTAAGAAGGTCATTACCACCACAGTGCCATTGTAAAGTTTACTTTAGCTGGAGTGATATACCGTAGACGTTAAAAGAATCAGAGCAACAGGAGTGGCCTGATCACTTCCTTTCAAACTTTGTGCCAATAAGACCCTTCTACTGTGACACCTAAAGGCCCTTCGAAAAAAATCCTCATCCACTAAGTGATGAATTTACAACAAAATGTCTAAACCATTTTTCATGAAGGGGCCCCAAAGAAAATAGAGTCGATTTGTGGAAGCGGACTATGGGGCACAGCATCAAATTTAAAGAGTGGGATACTACATAGGCAAATCCATGCACATTTTTCGTCACAATCGTATTGCATTGTGCATTTTTCTGATGTAAATGGCCTATACATAATTTAAGGATTCAGTAAATAATAATTCAATTATAATATGCTTCTTCATGTTCTGTCACATCTGTCTTATATGTTTAACCACCACATTTTGTATTTTACACATGCAAGCCCTGCGTCCATTTTGTTGAATTCAAGTCAAGGCTAATTTAAAGCATACTGAATAGCTCAAAGTAAACAATCTAAAGGTTGGATATCAGTGGAGCAATAGCTGCCTTTTGTAAAAGTATCTCTGCCACCAATCATTTTTGGCAAGTTCCAAAGACCATGCATCAGCAACTGCAGTAAAAGATGAGAAGGGGCAAAGGTATGTGGGTACACGCGAACTCACACACAGACACATACACTCACACACACACACACATTTACAGACACACACACTGAGAGAAAGAAAGAGAAGGAGAGAGGGAGTATTGCACAGAACTACCATCACCCTCACAAATGAAGACTAATTTTCATGGCACAGTCCCATTTTTCACCCCTGTCACTGAGAGATGCTACACAAAGCATTTCATGTGTTCAATGAAAGGCCAGGTGCAAAGGTGCATTCTACTATTAATCGGCAACTCACATACAGCTCAAGGACAAGATACAGACTTGTTGTGCCAAATAGGCGGAGGGGGCGGTTGAAGTGGAAAAAGACCACTAGGAGAGGGAAGAGAAAGAAGGGGGAAGGAAGCAGAGGACAGCTAAATGCTTACTGCAATGTGAGACATGCGTCAGAGATGGTGGTGCTGAAGGGGCAGCAACTGTTTTGTCATCACATTTTTTTTCTACTATTATTAATGTCTCAGAAATGCTGAACTCTTTTGCTACACCGTGCATGTGCACTTCTACTAATGTTCAGCTCATTAGGTCATTTTAGGTGTGTTGACAAAAAAAGGTGGTGACAATTCTCCTCCATTCTCTCCTTCATGAAAAGATGCAATGACTACAAAAAGTTTCATACAGTTCACAAAACACAATTCAGGTCTTTATAATAATGTGGGTTCAGTCAGCATGCGAGTTTACTTCAGTGCAGATCTTCTATTAACACGTGTGAATGGTAGCTGGCTGTTTTAGGTGCATTTCAGTTTAGGGGAGAACCTCTTTGGGGCACTGACAGGCTCAACTTTCAGGCTCAAGTTGAGCTGGAAGTAAGTCAAGTGAACAGAAGACTAAGGTGATGTTTTCCCATGTCACATTATTATTATGCAGAGCTGGAGAGACACATGAGATATTTGACAACACCTTTTTCATAGAGAAGGACATGGGCAGTGTGTTGGACCTCTAATTACCCAACAAAAGTTCACTGCGTTCTGTCTGTGTTAGGTCTGCTGATGTTTAATAAAGAATGGTCTGGGGTGTCACATGTAAATGCATCATTTGGTTGCATTTGGAGCAGATAAAAGTTCTAGTCTTACCAGTGACACCTGCAACTCATGATAAAAATACTACAGTAAAATGATAGTTGTCTGAACTAACTGCAATATTTGGCTTTTTTCAAAAGCAAATCCTGATAAAATATCCTGAATCTTAACTTTAGGGCATTGTATGACTGTCAAATTAAAACCCACCAGGTCTGACCTGTGCGCTGTTGGCTTTCCAGTAAAGCGTTCAGTTTCAGTTTTGCCCATGAAATGTGATGACACAGACGGGTAAACGTATCCTCCAGAGACAGAAAGTCAAAGGGTAAAACAGATAATGTTCGTCCCTCATCCTCAACTAATACCACTTTTACCTGACGGGGTTTCATGTGAAGTCTGATATCCTACTGATCTAACGCTTAAGTGCTTTTGAATTTACATCTTCGCTCTGGCCTGCATGTTTTCTTCTGCCATATGCCATAGCAAGGTCTTGTCAGAGATAAAAATTACAGGCTAAATATTTCATGTGGTTTAATATTACACGTTTCATATGGCTCAAAATAATAGTCTGTTCTGTATGGGTTTCTTACTGCTTTCCCGCACTTTCCCGCTTTCTTCTGCTTTCCCGCACTGCCTCGGTCGATAAAATCTAGAGGTCACTATCCACGTTCCTCTCCGTGTGGTGATGATGAAGTATGCTTAGCTCTATCACTGTTTCTTCCAAGTGATTATTAAGATAAACATCACGGTACAAAAGATAGTCTTAAGTATTTATATCAGCCTCAACTCTTTTACTGTCTTCATCGCTTTACGTTTGTCATCACATCAATATGCTAGGCTACAAATGACAAGCCTTGTGGGTGCCACAAGTGGACCTATCGTTACAAGCTCGCAACGCGAGCAGACCTGGCAGTCACCTTCTCCACACCAACGTATACGGACGAATCCGATATTGTATCCGATATTGTTTCACTTACCTCATGCCAAAACACCTATTTAAAAGTTGACATTTACGTTTTGTTGGAAGCTGAACTTTACAATCGTTAAAGCTGAGCATATTCCAACCAGAAAACCTGTGCCTACCTTCAATTTCACCCAGAGCCGGTAACTCTTAATGACTTCTGCTGGGATAACCCAATGCGGTGGAAAGTATTGTCCATATATTGCGTATTGATTTCACCTAGTTGGCAGCATCACCATGCGTAGCCCCAAACCCGTGTTGTTGTCATTGGGTTCAGTGGATTACAATCGAATCACAACTATTCTGCTATTGGTCCGTGTTACCGTCGGTGTATTGCAGAATATCGACTGTCGAAACTCCATACCTAATTTTCCTGAAGATGTCATTTTCAATAGGGTACATGCGTTGTCATTTTCAGTGCCTCACTGTCATTGGTTCGTGCCCTGACGGTAAATATGTGTATCTGTCTTATTCTGGAAATTTTCCCGAAGCGTCAGCGCAGGGTAGGCATTAACCCATTGATTGGATGTAGCAAAGTATGTAGCTAGTTTTTGTCTGTCAGTAAGCCTACCTGTTAAGTAGTCAAATAGCTTGTCGAAGATAAATCTACTATTTTAAGGTTTGCTGATATTTTTATTCTATAGTTTGCCCTTGCCTACAACTGAGAAACAGATTTGACTCGCCTTTTTACCATGAGGCTGGTTACACAGTCGGATACACTATCTGAAGATATAAACCCAATACTTAATTTCTTACCACGCAACACGGGCACATTTAAATGTAAACATTGATAAATACATTAGCTAAACCCTCGTAATTTTTCCAACAGTTAGAGCCCCTTATGTTTTTTATTCTGTACACAGTCAAGACTGAGGACTTTTTCGTGTGGCAAGATGGCCCTCTGCAGGATATTATGGTAACACACTAAATGTAGTGAAAAAGGCCTCTTGTCAGATGTTTCAACAGCTGTACAGTTCTGTACGTAGCAGGATGTAAGTGACACATCCTAAATAACCTATTTATAAACATTTTGTACTAAATTATTTGTAGCTGAAAGAATACTGTTTATATTTGGTTTTATGAGGTTGAGCACATTCATATTAGGCCTTGCAAAAAAGAATCTCAAAACATTCTTCATGTAGTCTAGGCCCAGCCTGTTTAATATCAAAAAATGAAATTATCCTACAGTCGCTTACATACGTCAAATATGTCAAATAGCACAGACATATGTCAAATAGCACAGATTATAGAATGTATACATTCTCTTCTAGAATAGTATGTACAGTATTTAGTGGCAGAGTATTTGATGATTACCTAGGAGGCCTTTCCCATTATTTAACTGTGTTATTGTCAAATACACAGACCAACCTGAACACACAGGATAATTTCAGGTTATAAAATGTTTGTTATTGCAACATCTTTAATATGCATAACTGTAACATTGCTTAGTACAATTACAGCAACATTTTCTGATACTGGTTTAGAAAAAAAACTTGTAAAAAATTGTTGACACTGATTCCAGACTACCAGCAGAGGGAAGTATGCGACCACACAGTGAAAAACTGTGTGTGTGTGTGTGTGTGCATGCGTGTGTGTGGATGGGTGCCATCAGAATGCATCACTGTGCATAGAGTTCTGTGCTTTGGCCTTTTTCGGCGACACATATCCGTTGGGATTGTGTTTTTATATTGCACACACAGTCCATGAATTTCAAACATGAATTATGTTTCACCAATGAGTATTCCAGACTCAGATGTCAGAGCAATTTTATTTGTTCGTGTATACAAGGGTGGGTCGCAGGAGAGAGGTTAAGTAGGTCCGTGCCGGTAAGTCTATTGGGAGACAGGCAGGGCCAGACACTACAGGGGGAGAAGAAGGCCTCACTAGTCTCCGAAGCTGGAATTACAGTCGGATGCAAATCCCAACTTGAGCGCCCGCAGATTTAATAAGCAGGCCCTTGTCCAGATTTAATGCACCAGTGTGCATTCTGCTGCATTGATACATTTCCTATTTGTGTTTCTTAAAAGAGCCCAATGAAACAACGGATTAAACAAAGATTTGGGATGCTACAGCCAGCCTATTTTCTACGTGTCTGTTCACAAATCCACAAGCCGGCAATGATTACCAAAATGTGCAGCTGGGAGGATCTTTTGAGCTCGCCGTACAGGCATACACCAGCTATTTTCCCTAAAGAGGCACTTATTTATTTTTTTTATTCATCACAAAAGGAGCTTATGGTGCGCATATGATCATACTGTGGCAACGCTTATTAAACTTGCTTGTAAACCAGGTAACCTCACAAGAATGGGGATTAGGTTGGGAAACACTGACGATGCAAATTCGCCCGCTGTGCCATCTGTGCAACGCTGCAAACTTAAATCAGGCATGGCGAGCGCATCCGTCTAAATATCCAACTTTCTTTTCTAGCCCTCTTTGTTGTTGTAATGCAGAGAAAGCCATTTCAGCAGCAAGAGGAGCTCAAACAAAAAGCCTTTTGTAAACTAATTACTCTCCAGGCTATTCTTCCCCTTGCTTTGGAGCCTGTGTTTGTTTGTTTGTTTATTTATTTGTTTTTATTGCAATCAATAGAGTCGTCTTTTCCTCTTTTTTTGCTTTGTATTTATTTCAATGAGCCCTGATCCTGCCTGCACTAGAGAATAATATTCTCTCAAAATGATATCATCTTAAATCGTCTCAACACTGTTAGACTTTGCTGTCAAGCCGAGTTTTCTTTTACAACAAAAAAATGTTATCAAGATTCAGTCAATTATGTACACTGCCAAATCAGGCGTGTATATTGTATCTCATCTATCTCTGATAGCAAACACACACACACACACAAACACACACGGACATTACTGTACTTGTGAAATGTGTGTGGACAGGAAGTCACCACTGCCAGAATCGAATTTCCTGTTCGAGGTGACAACACCACAGCCTCACATGCAACACCATAGCATGGCAACATGAGTCAACATTCCGCACACCAACTGTTCCCAGAAAATATTCTCGAGGTTCAGCACCAGATCAGTAATCCAGATGAGGGGTGGTCTGAAAATGCATTCCATATATTTCAACATTTGCCAAATGGGATCACGAGCCCCCATAGACTCCCCACAGTCCTTCAAGCACAGGGCTCAAGGGTGTTAATCTACACCAGATCTAATGATAACAGGCACGCTGCAAAAACAAGGCCTTGTAATAAGTGTCGACTGCTGTGATCCGTGGCTGGCAGATCAACATGAGCATGTTTACAGATTGCCTATCAGTGGTACAATAGAATGGTTAAGCCAGCTGTCTTGCTGCCCATAGGACCACCTTGGTTGGAAAGTTAGAAAGGCTCACTTTAATAGGGTTTCGAGGCATTATTCTAATATGTGACTTTTGACTGGCAAACTTTAGGATAATGTTATTGCCAAGACTGAAATGCTGCTTTAACTTTGAATTTGGATGCAAATGCTCAATGCTCATACCTAATTTAATAATAAAGAAAAGAAGGAGTTTTTATAAATTTTGTTTAAATTTTCTCATTCCTTTGCTTTAAATAGGTACGTTGCATTTGTTATGTGTAGTTTTGCCCCATGTTTTAATATCAGACTGTGCTGAGGGAGCCCATTAAATGACCATATTACTCATATAATGACCATATTACTCATATAATGACCATATTACCATATAAACTATTTAATTACAAATATGATGAGAGTGTTTTGTGAAATCCCCAACCTGCCCTCACTAGAAAATAATTCCTTTGGTTTAGAAATATGTTTTGAAATGTATATAAAGAAATGAGCTTTGGCACCTCAAGATCCCAGCCCATTATCAACCGCATTTAAACACAGACACAGGTTTTTCCATTTCACAACAACCCCACGTGCTTTGTGTCAATCTCACTGTGGGTCAGATCAACACCTCTTCAGTTGGTCGCCTAGTCCTGTGCTACTGCTGGAACACCCACAGAAAGGAATGTGTTCAAACACAGGGGCTGGGGGGGAATGCACGGGTTTGAATGGAATGTGTCCAAGTACACGGCAAGAGGGCAACAGAACCTCCAGCAGGAACCAGCCAAAGTGAAAGCTGAATGGTGTAAATTTAATAAAGACATAGAGATTAATCCAGTGACTCACACTTCCTTGAGCCTCCAGGATGCCTATTCCCTCTCTCTCTCTCTCTCTCTCTCTCTCTCTCTCTCTCTCTCTCT
>JAGFZM010000017.1:179959-192417 GCA_017657215.1 Limnothrissa miodon
CTCTCTCTCTCTCTCTCTCTCTCTCTCTCTCTCTCTCTCTCTCTACCTTAGTCTCCCTCTCTCTCACTCTGTCTTTGAAATGCTTCACAATAAAACGTTCCCATTTTGTCCTTCAGTGAATGAGTAACTGGAGCAAAAGCTGGACATCTTGTCTTCAAACAACTTCATGGCAGTTTGCAAAGTAGTGGACTGTAAAAATGTAAGCCATCTATAAAATGTAAGCCATAAATATAGTTTGTATTAGAATAACTCAAATATCTATTATGATATTGTGTACTACAGTATGGCCTGGGGGCCAATTGTTCTCTCCCTCTCATGCACCATGAAGTCAAAAACTAAAATGCAATGGCCCACTGTGATATTAATATTAAATACTCATTATTTTATATGTATATATTGTCAATGGTCCTTGGCAGAATAGACTTTTCAGTAGGCCTATGTGACCTGCAAACAGAAAGGTTTAGTCACCCTTGGTGAATGCACTACCTTTCCCACTGCTGTGATGCCATCTATGCTAGTTTGTAAAGGTGTTGAACACTGGTGCACTGGAGACATGATAATGGGCTCTCATGATGGATAGGCAGCCTAGGAGGACCGGACTGGTGAACATCAACTGCTCTGCCCCCTGGGACCCCTAAAGAGCAGCCAGTGCAGGGAAACAAGTGGGTAGTCAAGGCTGTGACTGATGGACCAGCTCCTCCAGTGTCCAACCACTCACCCACAAACCATCTTTTTTCACACGGTAGCCAGCCATTTTCAAATGCCTCCACTTCAAGGCACCAGACTTTTGCCTTGTAGTTGGCTCAGGCTGTGCATTAGATAATGTCGTTCGCTGCATACACTGATCTTCTCAGACATATGGATGCCATCAATCCTCAATCGCTCTCCTCTTTACCTCTCTCACACCCCTGTCCTTCCCACGTGAAGATTTACATTCAAACATCATGGCAATATGTTTTATATATTTATTTTTTTTATTTATTTCCAGCTGCTTTTTTTTTCCTGGATCCTCGGCATCACACCGACATGTTTGAATTTGGCCCCTTAGTCATGGTGGTCAGGCTTCTCATGGTAGGGCCATGGTGTATAAAGAAGAAAAAGGGGTTCTGTTAAAACTTGGCTAAGTTTACATGTCTGTCCACACTGCATTAACAAGACAAGATCATGATGTTCTGTTTTCCTTTCTGTTTTCTGCGGATGGTGGTGATGGGGATGGGGGATAGGGGGGATTCAAAGAATATGCAAGGTACATCAACAAAGCTGACCTATCAATCATCTTGTTCTTATAGCCCACCATACCAACGTATTTATCTTTTAACAAAATAAATAAACTTGGTCATCTGGAATACATGCATGCAGTCTTGACTGGTTTCTTTCATCACAGAGAGAAGCAAAGGGTTTGTATGAGAGAAGTGGCTTTGTATTTTCTTCTTCTCCTTTATTCCATCTCATGGGGGAAAACTAAAACTACAACAAAGCACACACACAGGGTACTTACCCCTAAAAAATATTCACAAAGAAATTTGTCAATTCAAGCCCAAGGCTCGCTTGTATTTTTCCCCTGCCATGCTGAATTTTTTCCTTCATACCTCTTTGAGGAGTCATTTCGCTATTTTCTAGAGGTTATTTTACCTTTAGACATTTTGAATATTGTGAGCCACACTAGAGTCTTTCCCAAAAGGAAGCACAGGCTAATGCTCTCATAATGCACAAACCTTTCAACATTCATTACTTTACTAAATAAAAAACAACCTGCTGGGCCTGTAGAGGTTCTGAATTTTGAACTGAACTTCTAAGCAATGTATTTCAACAGAAATAAATGTTATTTACTCTCAAACAACATTATATGAAATATTTGCTGCTTACTTGAAAGGTTTTTCTTTTATTTTCCTTTTTCAGACAGCGTGTGCAACAACAGCACCTAGGCAAAAAGGAATATTGGGAAAAGTTCTCAGTTCTCACCAATATTCCAGTTTTGTTAAAAAGAGTGGACTTTCTCTTGCTGTCCAGTTAAGATAAGACTGGACGAGCATCTTCTGTTGGACTAAAAATGAGCCCCAGACAAACGACTGCCATCTTCAATATTTTGCAACAGACTAAAACAAAGCATCAGTCTTCTGAGGCCCCCAATATCTCTGGCTCTGGGAAACATCAGAAAGGTGACATTTCAGCAACCTCATCAAGAACAGTAGCCATGTCTATCCAGCAATCAATTCTTTATGCATAAAACCGCACCAAGATGTAAGAAATTAATCAACTCTGAATCCCGCCTCCTCTTCTCCTCTTTCCCATGAGAAGAAGCCATTACGTCCCATTGCTGGACAGCCATGAATGGAAAACAAATGGAGAAAAGATAAAAGTAGGAAACAGTTTTTCAATGCGGGGGGAGAAGACAGAGTTAGAGTGAGAAAGAGCAAAAAAGCTTGCATGAAGGAAAGGACAGATGTTTCTTCATCTCCTTCCCCTTATTTCCAAGCAACCAATCTCCACTCTGCAGGCCGACATGGACACATGAACAGCCGAAGCACCCTGCTGGCCGCCTGTTTCTTTCCCTCTGTGTCCTCTCCCAACATGTTTCAGGGCCTCAAAACATGGCTCAGAGAAATGGGGGGTTTGAAGACACACAACTTTGCCATCTTGTTTAGCTGGCACTTGCTGTGAATTAATTTGAAATTTCAACAGGCTGTTTGAGCAGCATAATGTTAGCATCTAGTACATATTGAGATATCTATCTATCTATCTAATATTCATGTAAATTACAAGTAAATCAAGCCTCCCTCTCTCAAATGTGTGTGTGTGTGTGTGTGTGTGTGTGTGTGTGTGTGTATGTCTGTATGTGCGTGTGTACGTCTGTGTGTGTGTGTGTGTGAGTGTGTGTACTGTATGTCTGCATACTCAACAACATGAATGATCATAGTATTTTAAACTTTTTTTTTATTTTTATTCTTAATCTTTTTCTCATTGGTACAGTGTAAATGTTAAGAGTCTCTACAGTGCAATGCTTTTTTGGAAGACTCTATAATAAGCATCACTAAACCCCAGAGAAAACTACTCCTCTCCTGTCCTGTCCTTCTGAACTGAAGCGCTCGTATAATTCACACTGCCACAGTGACCAGGCAGACGAAGGCTGGGGAAAGTTTGCATAAAAGACACTGACGAATCGCACTGATTCAGTTTGTTTAAATTTTGAACGGATACTCGTCCCTTTAAGAGGGGTGAAAATTGATGTTTCAGCCAATTGACCAATGAGCCTGCACATTCACTTGCAGAGGCGTTGGCGTGCTGGACAGACTCTCCGCTCCACCTCACTCTCTCACAGTCAGGCAGGCCAATGGGACTCAGACACGGGGAGGTTACAGCGACAGACTTTCCTTCCCAACCCTCTGTCTCACCCCTCCCAAATCTACCCCCATTTAACCCAGGCTGGGGGTGGGAGACAGGCTATAGTCTGGGCTCCTGTGGAGGTGTGGAGGAATTCAACAGTCATCTCATCTCCATTAAGTAGCACGCAAAGCGTGCCTTCTCCCAGCAGCGTGTATGTGTTTGAAAGTGTGTGTTTGTTTATGGGTGTGAGCATTTACTGTTTTGTAGTACATAGTGCTGTAAAAAAGATGTGTTTGTCAGTAAGTATTCTGCACATTCTGTGTTGGCATTAGCCACCAGGGTTCCCCACCTCCTGGAACAGAGGGTATTTTTACATTTTAATATTAGGCATGCAATGTTATGTCTCATAGACCCAATAAATAATCCCCACTCAGATTTCCATTTAACATTAGTCTACATTTGGAAATATTTGAAACTCATGAAATGCAATGCAATGCAATGCTTAACTTTTTTCAACAGAGGGCACCCTTATCAATTATTAGAAAGGCAGGAAAAATAGTGAAAATAAGCGCCATTGTGCCTTTGTCACCGTGCAGGTCTAAAAGGTCATTCTTACAGACTCTTCTCATGTAAACAACCTTCTGCTCTGAATTACTGAGATTACTTCTGTTGTCAAAATCTAGAGTCTGAAATCTGTTTTGATACACAAATGACAAACATTCAGTGCAACAAAATCAAGTCCACCCTTGCACCATACTTCACAGAGACCCTGCCATATGCATATGCGACATTTACGTGGTATATCTTAAATCAGATGCACCCCTGCAGACACACCTAAGCATTAAGCATCTTCTTCCCCCTCGCTGAAAGACGAGCGATAACAGAGCAGGCATTGCAAATCTGCACATAAGAACATGATAGGTCTACAGTGTTTGAGTGTGTTGCCGATTACAGCAGTAGCAAGCAGAGCGGCAGAAGCATGTGCAGACAGTAGCACAAGGCTGTGTGTTTTGCTGCTGATATGTCTCCATGAAAATGTGTTCCCGTAAACCAGCGCTGCTGCTTTGAGGCGTTTTGGCAGACTGGCAACAAAGGAGGCCCCATGCCACCTCGTCTCACGATTAAGAAGTGTCTCTCAGGAAACCTTGTGTTGCTTTTAAACACTAATACCAAATGTGGGGGTAAGTGTGTGTGTGTGTGTGGGGGGGGGATTGATGTGCTACTGTGTGTATGTGTATATGTGTGAGACGGGGTGGAGGGTGCAATGAGGATGCACGGCGGGAGTGGGGGGTGGGGGGTCCTCAAGGGGAGGGGCCTAGAGAAGAGAGCCACTGACAAACTGACTTGTCCATCTTTATTAGCGAAATCCAGCACAGAAAATGGATCCCCTTGCTTATCAGCATGGTGCGCTCTGTAGTTTGTGCCAGAGCCAGAGGTCGATCAGCGACATGCCACCAAATTATAGCACTGTAGTCTTATTATGGTGATGGAGGAGATGAATTTAAAGGGGGGTTGAGAGGGAGTGTGTGTGTGTGTGTGTGTGTGTGAGAGAGAGAGAGAGAGAGAGAGAGAGAGAGGAGGTTAAAAGGATAGTGCAGATTAGAAGGGGGACAGCCGCAGCACACTGCCTGCTTTTGTAAGCCCAGTTTCCAAGGGAAAAATGTGTCCTGGGGCCTGAGGAGTCTGTCACATACCACTTGTCCCATTATGGATACAACAACTTGTTTTCAGACTCCCCCTCAACTCCCCCCTCCTCCACACACACACATACACACACACCCAGACACACACCCCATGTGAGATGGCATGTTTTGAGTGGCGGCACAAGAGAGGAGGGACTTGCCATGTGAGCAAGGTCATGTCAAGAAAAAAATAAAAAACTTGTCAAAAACCATTGCGGGCCGCAAATAGAAGATTGGAGAGGGGGGATTGTACTTGCTGTTGAAAAAAATAAATAAATGGGGGGAGAGCATGAGGGGTGGATGAAGCTGGCAATTCTTCTACATCAGAGAGTGATGTCAAGGGAGTTTCAGATTTGTAAAGGCTCAGACCAAAGTTTGGGACAGTGCAGCGGTTTGTACAGTGTGGTACTGTTGGGGCTCGGAAAGACAGAGAATGTGGGCTTTTGACACCAGGACTATTAAACTTTGACCTCCATATCCCCATGACTCTTGTTTCTTAATAAAAGAAGGCCACCAAATCCATTGTGATCGTGCACTCTTCGGAATCTTTCATCTCCGAGTAGCCAAATAACTCTTACCCTATCACAGCAAGCTATTTGGAATAAAGAATGTAATCTTTTTGCGTGAAATGACCAGTATTTCTGGAAAACCTGTGCATTCACCCTGTAACTCACTGGGAATGTATTTGACTTTTCAATGGACAAAACTACCATTACATTTGTGAGCTGCCAGCTTTCAGTTCCACCATGACTTCAGTGCTAGATCGCATTGGAAGCCATTGGAAGCAAGTGACACTCACAGCTTAAGGGTAAATAAAGAAGCAATGTTTGGAAGTGTCCCAGTCACTCACCAATGTACCAGTACATAAGCAACCATGTTAAGTGTGTTAAAATGTATATATTAAGGCATTTAGGCGTATAGGATGTGTAGGCAGAATCGAATACACAGGCAATGAAAATTCTGAAGGTGTGGTGGCAAGACTTTAAGGTGCAGTGGGCCACCGCAGTCAAATGTACATAGGGGAAACCCTGTGTACAAACATAATAATAGACATGTTCTAAAGCACTGACAAATCTATTAAAAGGGTTTGAAGAACCAGTAAGCGTGGGCTCAGATCTAGCAGCTCTTTTCCACCAGCAGCATAATTTACACACTCACTGGAGAGTTCAGGGCTGTAATTCTCCCATTATTAAAAAAGCAACTCCGGGGGTTTCCCAAGGTGGCAACCAGGCCGGTCCCTGGAAACGGCCATGATGAAGGTGGCAGAGTGAGGGGCAGATGGGGTTGTGGGAGGTAGGATATGTTTGGTTTAGGTGTTTTTTATTAGGAGGGATGGTTACCTAAGTCTCCAGAACAAAGCCGCCAGAGTCTCTCTAAAACAAAGGTCTCCCAGCGCTCTCTCTGGTCTGTCGGTGTCGCAGCAGGCTCCTATCAGACATCCCATCTCCTTTGAAACATGTGATATGGAGTGGTGCGCCCTCTCTTTCAGCAGTGCTGGGATTAACGTCTCAGTCGGAAATCCCTCTTTATGAAACTCGACGATTTTCCCTGATAATCTTCCACAAGCAGCCTGCTGGAGGTTTCTTTGATAGAGAGAGAGAGAGTGAGAAAGGGAAAGACGGGAAGTGGAGTACAGAAACGAGGGTTGTGATTACTGTAACGCGAAAAAAGCCAGTTGTGTAATTCCTGACACTGAGTAATTCACAGAGGTCAGTGTCTCACACAGTCGTGTTACCTGGGCCTTGCAGCAATGTAACTCTGTGGCCTTTGCCACATTTCTCTGTGGAGGAAATTCAGTCTATCTAGTCCGATTATAAAACCCCAACAAACCTACACCCCTCTATGCCCCCCTTGCCTCATAACATCTCCACCTTACATCACCCACCCCCTGAAGCCCCTCTACCCCTCCTGAAATGCGGTAGAGTACAGGGGACCAGCTGCCTGTTGATGACATCACATCTCTCCAGCTGCCTTCGTACAGTGACATGAACAGATGTGAGCTTTTTTGACCTGTCTTTCAATCACCAAATCCCCACCCCTGACTCCCAACCAACCGAACAACCACCCCCCAACTCCTCCACCGCCCCCAACTTGCTGACATCTGCTCTCAGCATCTCCTTCACAATAAAACCAATGGCCAAGAGGAGAAAATCTCACTGGAAAAGGCTACCATGCATGGTGTGCCCCCACATCCAAATCTCTCGCCCATGCCCCTGGCACGCTTAGCAGAAGAGTGGGTTTACTGTGCTTTCCAAAGAGATGACCTCTCATTGCACATCGACAATGCTAACTCTCCAGCCTCCGCTATCTGATGCAATGAGTGCATCATCATCATCATCCTCATCATCGTCATTGTGTAAACATGTGAAACCTGTTCACCAAGCTACTTCAACGGACCAGTGTATAGGCCCTTAGGCCCATGCTAGTGCTGACCACTCTCCAGATTTTGCTAGCCCTATCTGCCACAGATCACAAACTTCAAACGACATTAGCCAAAACAACAGGGGCAGATGACTCCCCGGGCTCATACACGCACAGAGGAACACAGAGTCGCCTGGAACACCAAATCGAGTTTGCACATTAACAGCCACTTTCCTGTGGCAGGTTATGATGGATGGTTTCAAAAAGGACTTGCATCAGATCCTCAAAGTACAATGAAGTTGGGCTTTTTCCAAATATGTTTCACAGGACTTTGATTATGGAGGCATCTTAATTTGGCAGGCAGGCAGGCATTTCAGGCAGATTTCCAGTTCACATGTAGTTTATGCTTTGTTTCGTTAAGCTTTATTCATTAATTTTGTTGTGTATGTCTGTAATGGTGATGTCAACACGGGTACAGAGGAAAAGAAAATATTTAACTTTTTTCAGAATTCATTGAACTTTCGATGTCATTGATTGTTCTGGAAGAATGTTAGTGTTAAGCGCTTTGAGATATGCCTTTTGTAAAAATGCGCTACATAAATAAAATTGAATTGAATTGAATTGAATGTTATTGTAATAACCTAATTTGTATTTACTGTTATGTTAGTGGATTGACTAAATGTCAATCCTTTTTTACCAGCTGTCAAAGTGTGATACAGCAGTAATAGTAATGCAGTGATCTTAAATATATATAAAATATTATTAAACTATGACTCAAACTACAAATAGTTTTGACTACTGTTCAATAATTCAAGCATTAGACTTCATAAAAAAAGTTACCATAAACATCACCATCTGGTCAAAATGAAAATCAACAAAAAATAACAGATTTCACATTTTTGATGAAGTTCACTAAACCTCTGATAGCAGCTCTTTCAGTATGGACTGTGAATGTCCCTTCCAGAACTGTCCAGCTGGAGCTCTTAACTGTCCTGGCTGGAGCTCTGGGACTGCCGCAAATACACACAGAGAAGAGGCTGCAGCTGTTGGTACACGTTTTTTTTTCTGTCTTTCTCTTTGTCCCATGTGAGGAAAAACATTACCCAGGAATGGGTGCTTGCTCACCCCACAATTCTCATTACAGAAACCCCTCTCCTTTGCTCTGTGTCTGGCACCACATCACAACCTCTGATGCCTTACACATCTGTGTGACAGCAGTGAGCTGTCCCTTTGCGTGTGTATGTCTGTGTGTGTGTGTGTGTGTGTGTGTGTGTGTGTGCATACGTGTGAGCATGTGTGTGTGTTGCTTTTGCGTGTGCTTCTGTGTGGGTTGGGGGCATGTAGGTGGTGTGGGTAGGAAGGAATCTCAGCTGTTCTTGTTGTGTCAGAACCCTGGGAAAATGGCCTCACAACCCCCGTTCCTCCCATCCCCCAATACCCATCCCTCCACCACCACCATCACCATCTCCATTCGTCCAACTCAGTCTTTGCCCCTAAAAGCCCCCACAACCACCCACCCATAGCCAAGACTGAAACCCAATGCTCTGATTCTGATCATATTTTGGTGCTGACTCTGTACTGAGAGTCAGGCCAGGGGCTTAAGACATGAACTGTGGGCAGGCATGAGGCTCAGCATGGACAATGACAGATGAGGAGAGCTGTTGTCTACACTCACATCTCTGTTGTCTCATAGGAGACAAGTTGACAGTGTCTGTTGTGTTTGTTTGCCTGTGTGTGTGTGTGTGTGTGTGTGTGTGTGTGTGTGTGTGTGCGCGTGTGTGTGCGTGTGTGTGTGTGAAGATGGGAAGGTCCAGGGTGCCTGTTTGTGTCCACAATAATGAAATAACCTTGAAACAATCAATTAAGGTGGTAAGCAACACCCTTCATAACATGTTCTTTTTGTCTTGCAAAGAAAGATGGAATGTATAGTATTATTGGACCTCATGCTTTGCTCTCCACTGAGTTCTAGTCTGTGTCTTATCAAGGGAGGATTAATGCACTGGCATGATCACCAAAGCCTAATTAATTTGTATGTGTTAATTCAAAGGCCCTTTGTCATGGCTGAGGACTGCTGTCCAATTGTCCCTGGTTTAAACTATGCTATGCATTAGAAATTAAACATATACGCACAATTTAATGATACTGAACATTTCTATCAAAACCTATTTCCTTCAGCAAAATGGTTTGGACATGAAGTGTACTGACTGTGACTAACACTTTGGTGCTCTTTCATCATTCAAATAAGTCAAATCCACCCAAGCCTATGCTTGGAAATGAACTTTTATGCATCTTTTCATATTCTCCTGGCCTCTCCTCACTGTTGCTCACTTCCTCAGTCAGCTAGGTGAGCAATGAAGGCCCCCTTCATCCTTTCTTTCTTTTTTGAAAATGAGTCTCAGCCCTAATAATCCCTCAGCAGTCACCCAACGTCTCCAACTATCAGGTTGGATCTGGCTGATTTCAGCTTGTCCAGTAATCCTTCAAATTAAATTTTGTTGCCCCCCCCGCCCCCCCCTTTTCTCTCTTACTTCCCCCCATTGTAGCTGAGTTGCCCATATGTGGTTATAATGAGGGTGGAGCCTTCTCTTCCTGATATAAGGCCTTGTAATCCCAGTCTAACCCGTACATTAAATCCTATTGTAATTGCCTTCCATCCACACAGGTTTGCTGCTGAAGAGAAGCGCCACTGTTCTCCGGGCTCCTCACAAGGACAATGAGATGAGGATTTGTTCACTCGCAATTTCGTTCCCAGAGAGAGCGAGAGACATTAAAAAAGAGAGCTGGGCGTCTCTTTAAGCAGGTGCTTTAGATAGGAAGAGGCAAATTGATGCAGAGTTCCTAGGGCTGAGACTGAGCAAAACACGAGCAGGAACAAAGTAAACAAGGTTGTCTGATAAAAGTTGGAACTTGGAACTGTGTCACACAGAGAAAGAAAGGAGTAAAGAAAAAAAGAAAAGTTGATGTGTGTAACTTGCACAGTTATTTACATTCCAAAGTTCTGAACTGTGTTGGTAGCTGAGAAAAATTCTTTCTGTTGAGTATACTGTAAGAATATCAAAACAGATATAAACTATTTATGATAGCGTCATTATGATAGTGTCATTATCTAACAGCAATGCACGGTATTTATCATATACTCAACAGACCATTTTTACACAGTGTTTTATATTCAATATGCCCAATCTTGGATTTAATTGATATTATTGAAAATGATTATTGAATTTAATTGATATTATTGATTGAAATAACTGCATACAATAATCCTGACCCTGTCTAAATTAGGTCAGGCATTCACAAAAATAGTGATTTTAGTCCCCTACTGATGATATTGAAGTCATTCACTCACTTACATGTGTACATGTTTTGTAAGAGGTCCACCTGCTGTGCTGTGCCCCTCTCGACCAGAGGCTGTTGACAGCTCTAATGGAATGTGATCATTGGTAAGAACCCACTCATTATTTAGCAGAGACACTTCAGAGACAGACAGACGGGCGTGAACAACTGCGAGACATCTTCTGTGAGATACACACTGACCCACACTCTGAGACATGCGCACACACTCACACACACTGGCAGTCAGCAAGGTGTTAGGGCTGTCACAGAGAATGTTACACATCAACAGCAAGTGCTTGAAGTTGATGGGCGCAATTGAAAGTTAAACAAGCCGAGTGAGGACGGGGATGGGGGTTTAATTTTTTGTCATTGATTTGGGAAACAGATTTGACCTTATGGCAACACATTCAAAAAATTAGAACAGATTGACCTTTTCAGTGTGTTTTTTTGCATGCTCTCATGTGCCACACTCCCAGTATTATGTCTTTACATTAGACACTGAGTCATCACTCGACCTCTCCAACATGGTATTGAGGCTAAAAAAGAAAATAAACAGTTTGTAAGCCTAATGTAGCCCTATTGTCAAAGGTCATCGCTTCTGTTGTTATAATGCAAATTTGTTATGTTGACAAAACACTCTAACATAATGTAACATATTGTCACATGAATTTGCCTAACAATGGAGTAGACAATGCAGCCGACAGATTCATTTCCAGTGGCTAAGTTGGCTTAGTGAGATCCAAGGGCAATACCTCAGTGACCCTGTCCAACAATGCATGGACTACATTCAGGCAGCAACAACCAGACCTTGATAAAAGTAACTAAGGAGCACATGGATCTCTGAGCCCTAATGTCTAGGAGCTTCCTGGTACACTGCATTGCACAGTGAGGTGAGGCTGGAGCCTTGAAAGCTGCTGATGTGAGCTTCATAAGGAATTGCGCCTGCGGTTTAGCGCAGAACAGAGCCAATCAGCCGACTCTTGCAGGCAGAACACAAGCACCTTTTATTACTGTCATAATTAATGACCCGCAGTGCCGAATGCAGCGGGAGAAAAAAAGGGGCTTTTTTAAAAGCCTGGCATCTCCTTATAAGGGGAATTAGCAGCACAAAGTGACAGCCAAAAAAAGGGCTCAATTAATAACAAAGTGGGCAGAGCACAGGGGGAACATGACAAACAAGGCAGAACATTTCGTTTGGCATCGTTTGAATTAATCAGTCAAGTGCGCTGCTACGTTGGATAAACAAACGCCCGATTCATTTCCAAGGCCCGATGGGACAGCTGATTAAATTAGAAGGGGGTTCTTAAAGACACAATCAACAAGCCCGGAGTAAACAATTACTTTGTTCCTTGCGAAAGAGAGAGCTAGAGAGAGGGAGGGTAACAAAGCAAGAGTCAGAGCAAGATGTAGGGAAAGAGACAAAGAATCAGGGAAAAAAGAGAAAGCACTGCATTCCACTGCATTTGTGAGATGGTGACCACCTCACCATCTGTCCTAGTTCAAATTGCTGGTGGTCAGACTGAACGCACAAGGTCTTGGTTGTGTGGGGCACGTAAAGGAGTCAGTAACAAGGATGCCTTCTCATGAGCTTATTATTTTCTATGTAGCATGTGCTACATCAAAGTAAGGGGTGTTTATCATGGAGGGAGAATCCCCATGCACACAGGCATATTAGATCATTTCATTTGGAAATAAAATGTATGTCTGTGATAGCATTTGTGTGTGTGTGTGTGTGTGTGTGTGTGTGTGTGTGTGTGT
>JAGFZM010000017.1:192427-209927 GCA_017657215.1 Limnothrissa miodon
TGTGTGTGTGTGTGTGTGTGTGTGTGTGTGTGTGTGTGTGTATGTGTGTGTGAGAGAGAGAGGTTTCACATGATCAGATGACAAACATGCACATAATACTATGTATGTAACAGCACTGCAGTCTTCAGACCTAATCTCTGCTAGATGGCAAAAAAACAGCGGGATCAAGGAGTTTTCAATATTCCATGTCAAAATTATTGAAATAATGAATTAAATGAGATAACCTGTCTTGCAGATGATACATTTCACCTCAAGATGTACTTCTTGAGCTTTCATCGATATTGCAAATGACAAGTTAACACAGGCACGGTGAGTTCTGACAGCCTTTCCGACAGCCGTTGGCTGCAGGGGCCCTGCCTCATTCGCAGCCTTCATGGGGGGTTGATTTCTCTGAGCGCCTTGCTGTGCGGTCTACTCCCCTCCACCCCAACCCACCCCACCCATCAACCACCATCACCACCCCGTTCATCCTCCCCCGCAACCCCTCTCTCTGTCTTGGTATATGAGCGAGAAGCTGTGCTACTCACTACCCCCACCCACCTCTTCTCCTGTTAAGTTTGCAAAGTCCAATTTCCAGCTAATACGCAGGTCATGGCAGAGGCTGCAAAGGGCTTGGTAGGACATAATGGCGACAGAATTGTAAATATTGGTTTGGCGGGGAGTCAAGCGGTGGGGGCGAGCTGGGGGAGATTTCCATTGAGTGCGCTGAGGCACGGTCGGAGGTGCTCCCACGACCGCCGCTGACGAATAGATTTTCCATTCCGGTGTGTCACATTAGATTTTCGGAGGTGCTGGGTGGCAGGTACGTGTCATTAGTAACACTTTAACGTGGTAATGAACCTTTTATTTATCCGCAGCCCGCACTGCTCATGAATGCATAAGAGGGAGCTCTCCAGCTGTGCCTGCCAACCGTGGCGGGGATGAGGGAGAGAAGGCTGGAGTGTAGAGAAGAGAAGAGAAGAAGAGAAGAGAGCAGAAAGTGGAAAGGAGAGGAGAAAAGGGGGTGAGTGAGAGGAGAGGTGAACAGAATAGAGGAGGAGAAGAATAGAATAGAGGAATAGAAGAGAGGAAAAAGGGGGAAAAGAAGAGAGGAGAAAAGGGCAGGATAGGGGAGGAGAGGTGAAAAGGGTTGCAGAGGAGAAGAAAGCAGATGAGATAGGAGAGTAGAGGAGAGAAAAGCGGAGGAGAAGAGAGAAAATAAAAGGAGAACAGAGGATAGAGGAAGGAGAAAATCAGAGAAGAGGTGAAGAGAGTAGATAGGAGAGAAGAGGAGAGAGAGGAGAGGAGAAAAGTGGGGGAGAGAAGAATGGAGGGAAGAGGGGAGAAAAAGGAAAAAGGGATGTGAGGAGTGAGGGGAGAGGAGAACAGGGAAGAAGGGATGATCAAGAGAGAGATAGCTGTGAAAGAGAGACCGATGTAATCAAACTAGGATTTAGTAATTAACTGGTTGTGGGAGCAAATCAGAAGGTCGTTAGTAAGGTCAAACTCAGTTCTGACATCAGTCTGCTCATAACACGCTTCCTGACACCAAAAGTACTTAGATGTGATACAGTTTAGACATGTTTGAGATAATACACACAGTCTTTAAAACTGACAGAATAAAAATAAATACCACCTCACTGCAACAGTTTTTTAATTCCTCACAGAGTTAACAGAGATACACTGGTGTAATAAATAAGCTATAACATTTTAATAAACCATTCTTAATATCTCTTCTAGCTCTGCTGCATTTTGATTTTCTAAAGATGGCTCTAAAGAAGAAATGAAGACAACCAAAGGCAAACCATTTATCTCCATTCCATTTTTATTTTTGTCCTTTCGATGCACTTGCAAACCTACCTTTTGTAAGTTCTGTCTGCTCTGCGGCATTTTGCTCTGTTCTCCCACAGGCTGTGTTTGGCCCAAGCAAGCAAGAGATTCCTCCAGGAGGCCGTCTGGGCTTTCACTGTCTCCGTCTCCCTGCAGTTGGGCTTTGGAGCTGGGGCCTTTGTGGCCCAGGGTGAGGGCTTGGTGGAGGAGGCGGAGGGTTGGGTGGAGAGGTGTGGGTAGGGGCGGCAGGGGGAGAGGGAACCAGCAGCTTGGCTTGACTTTACCGGGGCCCAGAGCTTCGGCCTCAAACAACTTCAATGTTAATTTCCCTTTCATCTTGTGTGTGAAATTGTTGCCTGTGTGGCGCTGACCCCCAGCATTATGAGGTCAAGTGTTGAAATCTGATGTACGCCTCTCAGGCAAAAGAATCACACTGACAGAAAGACAGGGGGAGGGGGGAGAGAGAGAGAGAGAGAGAGAGAGAGAGATGAATCTGAAAAGAGAGAAAGTGGGTAAAAAGGTAGAGAAGTAGAGGGTGAGAGAGAGAGCAACATAGACTGTGTGTATGTGTGTGTGTGTGTGTGTGTGAGAGAGAGAGAGAGAGAGAGAGAGAGAGAGAGAGAGTAGGAGAAGGGGAAGGATAATATGAAAGATGTAGAGAGATTTTTGATTGAAAGAAAGATGCTGGCAGCTTCACTGGCTCTACTTCAAGTCGTCACATGCTAGCAGGTAGACAAGCAGCTCTACTGTAAGGCAACTAACAATATTCCACATGAAACATAGGCTCTGGCGGGATGATGGAGACATAAAAAATGAATTTAGCAGCAGCATGAAATGAGCATTCATGTGAATGATCATGTACTGTACATTTAATAACCAAAATAGTCACTTATTTTAATAGTCAATTATTTGGAGTGGATCTGTCACCTTCCCTTGAATTGTAATTACTGTAGTAGACAAACACACGCATGCTTGAATAACTTTTATGTGTTCTTAGTGGATGATGCAACAGTTCATGAGAAATTAATTTTTCTTCACTTTTTGGGAAAAAATCTAATATTGCTTTTATATTTCATATTTTTAAAGATTTTTCACATAAAAAGTTACTGAGTTATTTGCCCTTTTTTGCATCATCTCCGCTTCAATATCATATAATAGAATTCGTTTGTGTGTATGGGCTTGGCCAAATCTCTGCCCCTGTTCTCTACACTGGAAGGTCATGCATTTCATGGCATATTTCAGATTGGAGCTTTATTTGCATTTTTCTGATCACCTTTAAGTCTTGGCTCACCTACCAATTACATGCCTCCCCCTTCTTCATGCCGCTTGCAATTTGCCACAACTTTCAAAACTGAAATGCACAAGTTAACATCTTTTCTTCTCCAGGACATCCATAATCACAAATAAATAAAATCTCTCTTTTGCCTGTCTCTCTCTCTCTCTCTCTCTCTCTCTCTCTCTCTCTCTATATCTATCTATCTATGTGTGTGTGTGTGTGTGTGTGTGTGTGAGGAGTGTACTGATGGGGAAGAGACGTGGGGAGTATAAGGAGCTGAGAACATCTAAGCAGATAACTATTAGATAAGATTTCCACGATAAGGCTCCATAATTTGGCTTTTAGAGATAACTCCAGGGGCTGGCAGACAGAGCAGTGGCAATTTAGCATTTGTTTTTTTTTCTCCCTCTTCTTTTTTTTGAAAATTTTATCTCTCCTGTTGAAGGGGTTTTCATCTCTGATGAATTTCACTGTTTTTTTCCTCCCTATTACCCCCAGAAGGTGAGATCACAAGCCCTCTCAGAAGGCAGAGTGGCATGTTTAAGAGTGACGGACAAAATACAAATATTTGAAAATGTATTTCATGGTAATTATGTCAAGTTTCATGGCCTGAGCCAAGCACTGAGGCACAGCCTGGATGCCTTCATTTGTATAGAAAGTGTAATCATTTGTTCATTTCAAGGTGAAAATTGCATTTTTTAATTAAAATTGTATCCTGCGTGATAGGCTATTATCTAAGAAAAATTGTCTTTGTGTATTAGAGTCTATGCCCAGGCGTCACGCTCGTTAGGAGCTGAGTTCTTTACAAAAAGGAGGGTTTATGTATGTATCTCTTGACAAAATGCACTGGAATTTCTTCATTATTTAGGTATTCCAGTGTTTCAGCTAATTTCCATCTCCAGCTTATTAAAATTAATCAAGCCAGAAACTAAGCTTTGGGTTTATGTTTTTTTTTTTCTTTATTTTTGTTCATGCAATGCAGAGAAGCTTCACAGTGATTTTTATCTCTAACTTATCTTCTGCTTGTGCTCCAGCAATGGCCCTATTTTCTGTAAGTGTCAGGAGGTATGGCTGATTAAGGTGTTTGATGCCCGGTGTTAGCCATGCTTGAGTCAGACAGGAATAGCAATTTAAAAGCAGTTGAGAGGGGTTCAAAGTGTTGATAGAGAGTTATATGATGAGAGGAAGGTGTTCTCTCTCTCTCTTTCTCTCTCTCTCTCTCGGTGATGGGTGAGAGTCTCTGAGAGCTTTAGGCTCTACCTCTTCTCTGGTTTGCCCTCAGCTTAATGTCTGTGAGTGATGCTGCAGCACTCAGATTAGAGAGCAGAGGAGTCAGGGAGGAGACAGAGGACGGGTGACGGGATTGGGGTGTGGTGGGAGGGGGGCGGGGGGGGGGGTAACCCACTTAAGAAAGGACTCTAGACAAGATGTGGCTCTGATCTGGCCTTTAACAGATGACACACACTAGACTTAGGCCAGATCCATGCCAAACCTGGACCAGCGCAAGGCCAGATGCCACTGACAATTTAAAAAAAAAATGTTTAAGAACTGGGCACTGATGGCTGAGGAGGCTCTGGTCAGACACAATAATATGAATTGGTAGTCATATCAACAGACGTAGTAGATGACAGATGACAGAGTCAATATCGTTAAATATGACCGATGACATTTGACATATATGTCTGTAAAATGCAGTACAATATCTTAAACAAACATGGGTGTATGGATGTTAACCATAGACAGTTGTCATTAAAATACCTTTCAGGGGTCACCACTCGGATTACACTCATCACTGTGTAGACTAACCAAACACACACCTCTTCTTTGTAGCAACATCACAATGGAGTCATACATTGTCGCTCTTAACAATCCCTTTCTGCTAAACACTCGATCCAGGTTATTAGCCAATCATACTGATCTGTCGGCAGTAAGCTGATTGTGGGAATCTGGAGAATCCCCTCGGCACAGGCAGATTGGACAGCTCCTGCTCAGGTGCATATTATATCCTGGAATAATTATGGGATTTAAAGATGTTAGGCTTTGTAAGTGCTTTCGCTGTGACATTTTCAAGTGTTTGACACACAGAAGACTCTCCACAACACAATAGCCTGTAGGGCTTAAGGGAGGGGATGGAACTTCTTCCAACATGTCCTCCAATCAGTACATACCTTGTGGCATTCTCTCTCATTCTTTTCTCCTCTTCCCTCTCTCTCTCTCTCTCCCTTTTTTCTCTCTGTCTCTCTCTCCCTCACCCTCTTTAACTACTTCTTTCTCTGTAATGATGATGTTTAAGTGGTTGAAAATACACATCAAGAAAACTACATCCCTTTGTAATTAATTATGACAAAAAAAGGGGTCCAAGGAGAAATTGCAGGTTAATTATTGTAATTGATTGTGGTTAACAGTGCAGTATTTAATTTATGTTATCTGTGTATGTTTCCTTTAGGGAGAAATCTGAATGAGGATGGTGAATGGAACAGCACCAAGGACAGATTAAGATTCAATGAATTGCTTGTGTAGCAGCTGGCAAAGAATCCTGGAAATCTGTAGGGAATTCCTCCACCTGCTTAAAGGCATTCAGAGTGCAGGTTACACACTGCGTTGGGCACTATCGACCATATTGATTCTGGAAAGTAATGGGATCTCAGTGCACTAAACATATGTTAATAGACTTCCATTTAGTTTGAATGGAAAAATGTGAATAGGAATACACATGGTTTCAGTGGGTTAAATTGACCCCAGATAGATGTTTGACTGTGAGATGTTAAGGCACGAAGCTCTTAGATAGAAATGAGCATGACAGCAGGAAAAATGTCAGTATTTTTTTGTTTGTTTGTTTATGCAATAAGATGACATCTCACTGCTATTTGGAACACAAGCAAAGATTTTGGTGTGTTCAGTCAAAGCCAATCAGCATATTAACATATCACAATGGTTTCTATGCAATCATCTCTGCAACTAGACAAGGCTTTCTGCAAAGCTCTTCTTTGTGCATGTCACAACCTCCCACTCACTCTAACTACTATAGGCTACTAGTACATACAATGTTAGAATATAATAACATATGTTTTTAAAATGTAGGATACCATTTATTCAATTTTTCATTTACAAAAATGGTGCCTTTGAATACTGACACATTCTAAACAAGTAAGAAATAGTAAAAATACACTACTTATATTTCATTGATATTTCTGTCAATGACAGTTGAACAGGTGACCTGATAAAGCTCATATAGATGTTTTTTTTTTTTACTGAAACGTTTTTATATGTTTTTTTCCCTTGTTATGTCATCTAAAAAATACACCCTTTTCATCCAATCTCAAACTATTTGAGTATGGATTCATTCGAGAACAGCTAACACATGTAGAAAATGTGAAGATATCTCATCTCCAGTCTACTTACTTCCAATCAAAAGAATTGAATTTAAAGCACTCTTTTTAACCTACAAACTAGCTCAGGGAATTAATTGTCCCCTGATGCACTACACCCCTTCTTTTCCATGCTGCAGGTCTTGTAATTCCAAGAGTATCAAACAGCACAATAGGAGGCAGACACTTCAGCTATTGAACCCTCTTCCTAAAGGAATAATTATCCTTCCTCTTACTGAGTAATAGACACCCGCTCCATCTTTAAGTCTAGACTATAATTACTTTCTAGAATGTCCCAAAAATAATGGAATGTCAAGAAGACTGTATTAATTTGTGTAATATGCAATATTCATTATTTTAGCTGCTGTTTATGTCTGACAAAGTATGTTTGTTTTATTCTGTATCTGCATGAATTCATCTCTTTCCTGTTCTGGATAAATGTGTGCAAAATGGTATTCATTCACCCCCTTCATCATGCCACAGTATAAAAATGTATGCTTTGTGCAGCACATTAAATTCATAAAGTCCATATTATTGAACAGCATAGTTGCATAATACATGACTTAGAACCCAATTTAGTCAAAGACAAAAACATATTACACTGAATGGGGCAATTGTCATGCACATTCAGCTACACACATTACACTTCACAAATCATGTCAATTACATTTAAGGGTAGTTCTGACCTGCATGGTGGTGAGCCCTGTGAATGGAGACATGGGCTGTCACATGGAAAAGGAAGAGAGACTTTTGTGCGATAGATGCATGTCAAAATGCAACTGCACATTCAAGCAAGCAGAATTTAGTTTTTGGAATATTCAACTTTTCCTCAGGCTCAGTATTACTAAACCAAGCCAGTATCAAGTAATGGTTTTAATATCACACAAGATATCATTATTACACTTTAAATCATTACTAATATACCACAATATGCTCATTGTATCGTAATTCTGACTATTTAAATCAGGCACTGACAAGCCACAGACAGATTAATGGCTGTATTTTATGACTAAACCACTCAAAACAGCTGCATCCACTTAATCAGGTTGCAGATATTAGGCACACAAATGACTTTTTTTATAAGACAGCACATTGCATTGAGGAGGGCTGAGATCCCATACGCATGGAGCTGGGATTCTTCAGCGTAAATAACATACCAGAGGGATTTCTGTGGCTGTGTGCAACTGTTTCAACGCAAGCGCCAACAGATGGGTGTCGGGGATGTCGAACACAAGAGCGTCGTGCCGCTGGGCTGTTCTGACTGCTCGCGAAAATAAATGGCTTCCTGCAGTTGTCGTCGAGGTCTCGTCTCACGCAGGATGTGTGCGAGCCGATGCAAGGTGCAGACGTCCGCCGACGCCCCCCTACCACCCGCCCTCACTCCCACCCAGCACTGCCGTCTCTCATCTAACCTGCTCTGACCCCTGAAAACCCCCTGACAGACCCAGAGGTTTTACAGCGGCAGTGGCCACACTCAGGGCATGTAGACCCATGGCCGGGGTCGAAGCATAGACAAGCCCTGAGGGCCCGAAGAGACCATCACACAGGCCCTCTGTGAGTCCAAAAAGGCCCCCTTGAAACACATTTTGGAGTGCAACACTTGTTCTTTCACTGCGGAGATGAACCCAATCATGGAATGCTGTATTTTTAGCGTCTTAAATCATGACTTACTGTCATGACTCTACTTCAAAGGTTCCATAAATACACGCCATTGTTGGGAGCAGGATTAAAATCATGAGTCTTGTGATGATTTTTACATATGAAGGGATGAAGCCAGAGCAAAACAATATGAGAACTGTAGCTGTAGAACATGCATTAATTATAAGTAAAGTAGGTGACTACAAAAAATGTGTAGTAAATGAGTGATTGTACTTTGAGAATCATAACTGCTGTCAAGTAAGATTAAATGCGATGTCTTCATGATTAAGAACCCATGAGGAAGAATACTTAAAATATACCCTAACCATGAAACTCCCATTTCAATTAAATTAACATATCCCCAAAGGATATCACACAGCTGATAAAGTCATGGAATGCAATGATACTGGTATTCTTGCTCTTATTATATTATAATGTATTATATATAAGTTAATGGGGTGTGTGTGTGTGTGTGTGTGTGTGTGAGAGAGAGAGAGAGAGAGAGAGAGAGAGAGTGTGTGTACTGTGTGTGTCTAGGTTTTGCAGTAATTACGATGTATTTACTATTGTCAAAAAGGACTGATAAAAAGGTAAGGTTCCTTAATAATGAAGCTTATGAGCCAGTTAATTTCATCATATCATCAGGTAGATGGAATATCTGGCTAAACGGGAGCTGTGGTTGTTCATGTTTGAATAGTTACAGACTGAGATCTCTGTAGAAGTACACCATTCAATGACTCAAAGAACAAAAAGTGAGTTTTGGTCCAATTTTAGAGATTTAATCAATAACAATTACGCCAGTGCTACAATAAAGACAACAAGAGGCTGAAGGTAGTAAATGCCAATACAAGTTCCCACTAGTCTAATACTTCATACAGCAGAATAAATTATGCCATGATAATATACACACATGCTGAACAAAATAAAAATAAAAATAAAAATAAAAACAAAAACAAAATCAATTACAAAGCAAAATTACAAATGCTGCAAAATCAATAAGATATTTAAAGGGGCAGGTGAGGCTGAGAAAGTTTTTTTTTTTTTTGAAAGAAGTGTCACCTGTTGGGATAATTAAAGCACTAAGTTGATGGTTGTGACTTTAATTAAAAAGGAGTGCTCCACACTGAAAAACATCTGACATTCACTTCATTTCTTTTCAGTTAGAAAACAATTGAACCGTAAATGAGAGTTGGCACAAAGTTCTGTGTCCTTAGTTTAAACATTTTTCTGAACAATGGCATGGTTTTCCTCTTAGTCCAGGGTATAGATGTGTGTATGTTGTGTGTGTATCTGCATCTCGGTCCAAACAACTTTTCACCTAATGTGAAAAGGTGTCTCAGACATTATATTAGTCACCTTCCATATAAAAAATAGCTTTAAATGAAAATGAAATGGAACCTGACAGAAGCACTTCCAGTTCATTACAAAGGCCCTCTTTACTATAAAATCAACATGTAGCCTACTGTATCATCAGTAATTGTAGTAGTTGCATTATTATTCTCAACTGTATTCTTTTAAGTTCAACTGGAGTTCTTAGTTGAAGAGGAATGAGTATAGTTTGAGAAAAAATAAGATAAATTGGAATATATTATTGCACTGTGCTGTGTTTGTTCAACATGCCAATCTAATAGCAATGCAGGTAGGAATTTGAGTGACGTTTTGGTTGTGCAAAATATGTTTGCCACTATTAACTAATCTCTTGACTCTTCAGAATACTTAGCAGAGAGACATGGAATGGCCGTTTTAAAATACTAATAATCAAATTCAGGTGTGATAGAATACCCCTGAAAATTCTCATCTAACAAATTTTGGAATGGTTATTTTTTTACCATCATATAAACAATTACATCAATTACATTAGGAATGTCATAGTAGAAAAGGAACTGAAAAGTGAACCTTATCAATGCTTAAATGTTAACAAACATGTTACATTTCATGTTCAGGTATGATTTAATGCTTAGGATTTTTTTAGAATGCTTGATTCTTTCCTTCTCATTAAAAAAGACACACAATACTTTTCTCAACAAAACTCAAAATCAAATCTATCTCAGCAGAAGCTTTCCATGTGTAGAGATTGACATGTCAGTAAATGTCAGACTTATGCTTGGTCCTTTTGACTGGTTTTCTGTTGTTCTGTAAAAACACACAGCATTAACCATAATACTCTTAATGAATTCTTCTCTGCATGTGGGCCATACATGGGAGAGAGGGCGGAAGAGGATTGGTGGGGCATGGGACGTACCATTGGCCATTCATTCCCAGGGGGGGACTCCTCAGAGCTTGGCATCCCACAGAGTATAGGAGTTCTTTTGGAATGCCAGGCTTAAGATTAAAAGGAGAAGGTCAAATCTCCATCTCTCTCTCTCTCTCTCTCTCTCTCTCTCACACACACACACACACACACACACACTCACATATGCATACACACGTTACAGAGAGGCAAGCAATTGTATTTCCTGCCTTTTTCATTCCTCTAAGTCATCTGTTTGTATTATACAAAACAAAAATATCTAGTGAAGGAGAAAACTACAAAAAAAATAAACAAAGATAATTACAATAATTATAAACAGTAAGACCATTCACAACTGTAATAACAAATAGAATTGTGACAGTGGCATTTTTTTTTCATTCAATCATTCATTTGAAAAAAGTACTATAAACAACATGGTCAAAAATAGTGTGGAATGGAGTCGGGAGAATACAGTTGTCTGCGCGTGCTAACATCAGCAGTCGATGGGCAGGGATTTCAGACATCGGTCCCGTCACAATAAGTAGCTCATTTGTTTTTCCCTGCTGGCTATGGAGGCCCTGAATGGGTGCTTTTGTGGAGAAGGAAGAGGAGGGGGGTGGTCAGAGCTCGCTGGGGGAAGCGGTGGCCCTGGCCAGTGATGGCAGGCAGTAGCGGCAACATTAGCTGGCTCTGTCTCGGTCTGGAATGGCTTTGTCACTCTGACTGTCTCACTCGCACCCTGGGCAGCCGAGTCATCCTTGGTTCGTAGGGTCTACCCATGGAGACTGCCTGCCAATGGGCGCTCTCTTACTTGCACTGTTTCTTGTGTCCTGGATATGTGCACACACAGTGTGCGACCAAAAACAAACAAAGGTAAAAGAACAAAACTTGGGGGCTGCTGGTGAGAGGTGGAAGGGAGGTGGTAGGGCAATCGGTGTGTGTGTGTGTGTGTGTGTGTGTGTGTGTGGTGAGCATTCATGAAGGATAGCTGGAATATGAGGTCAAAGGTCCTAGTCCTGAAGAGCATGGGGTGGAGGTTATCAGTACGCCTGTCCCGTCTCCACCTGTAGAAGTCCGAGTACAGCTGAGTGCTCCCCAAGCTTCATTCGCCTTTGTGTGGACAAGCTCACATTCTTGGCCAAGTAGTCCACCGCTGCTATAGAGGTAAAAACAAGACAGCCATCAGCAAATATTTACACACAGTTATATGTAGACAGTGATTTTATTCTGCCGTAACCTATGGCCGTAACGTGCACAGCAAATGATCTGTGTCTTTAGGCAAGTCCTTATTTGATGGATGTATATAAAAGTCATGATTTTTCAGTTCTACATATTCAGTTCTACAGATATTCTACACGTATTGGCCTTTTATCTATGTTATAAGGGGAAACTGAACACAGCACTACTCTAACTAGTTTTGATACTGTCACAGGAAAACTTGCATATTTTTCACTTTGCTTTTGCAGGAATCTTCTCTTGTTTACTTCAGGCATATGTTTATGTGTATTCATCTGTAAATGTGTGTGTGTGTGTGTGTGTGTGTGTGAGCAAGAGATTGGGGTGTGAAAGTGAAAGAGGTTGGGGGTTGGCAGAGGTAGCGGGGGGTGAGAGAGACCCTCCTCACCAAATAAGTGTAGCGCTGGCTGTTCCAAACAACAGGGTGTGACTAACACAGCACCTGAGGGCAGGGTTCCCGATTGGCTGGGGCCGCAGTCAGGATCTCGCTGGCAGATCTTTATCAGGAGCACGTGTCGGGCTCTGACCCGCGGGCAGTGTGGGGTTCAAAGGTTAACCTCGAGCACCCCCTCTCTCCACCCCGTACCCACAAACCTCCCTCACACCGCTCAGGAGGAAACAGACTATTGATCTGACTCACACCTCACAAGGTTTCAATTTAAGCAACACAGGCGAAAGACACTGGGTGCACTTGATTGGGGGGACGCAGGAGCACACGGGGGCATGGGGTCGCCAGGACAAACCAAGGGCAGGCTGGAAACAAGTGAGGCACGGGGGGCAGAGACAAAAGAAAGCTCTTGTTGACCCCTTTGAATCACTTCCTCTTTTGAAGGAAGGAAATGGACAAGAGGAGAGGGATGAAAGAGTCTGGGCTCTGCCCAGTGTTGCACCCAAAGTCAGATTGGAAATGAGTAAATTAGAAGGTTTGACAGGGCTCGCTGTTGAGACACCCAGCAGGTGATTATTGTGCATGGAAGCCTCATTGAAATCAAGGACGCTGAGATGGAATGGAATGTCAGTAATCCCAGAGCTCTGGAGCCAGTCAGAGCCCCAGGGCTCAGTGGCCTTCACTGATCAAAAAAGACAGAGGCGCTGCTGCTGTCTGTTCTCCAGATTATGAGTCTTTTGAGTGTGTGTATG
Organism: Limnothrissa miodon; assembly: GCA_017657215.1. Taxonomy (NCBI): domain Eukaryota; kingdom Metazoa; phylum Chordata; class Actinopteri; order Clupeiformes; family Clupeidae; genus Limnothrissa; species Limnothrissa miodon. The sequence continues at coordinate 205,125 of JAGFZM010000017.1, forward strand.
CGTACGTGTGTGTTTGTGTGTTTGTGTGTGTGTGTGTGTTTATGAGTGTGTGTGTGTGTGTGTGTTTGTGTGTTTGTGTGTGTGGGATGGAAATAGAGGGAGAGAAAAACATTGCTGGCTTCCTGACACAATCAAAAACCATTGAAAGCTGTCAAAACGTGTCTTGGCCAGACAACCTAAAATAGCGTCATCTATAATTAATAGGTCCAAGCATCAGCTTCTGGGTGTGACCTCAGCCACAATGGCATCAGCGCCTGGCTGTCTCTCTGACGCCTCTGAAACCTCTAATACATCTGGTCCACTGCACATCTCTGATAGCTCTCATCCGGGAATGAGGTGAATCCAGCCCTTTCATCCAGTCATCCTTCTCTGTTATAATTAGGGGGAAGTGGTGGTAAGGGGTGTGGTGGTGTAGCGGTTGGCGGTAGCAAGCGCCGCTATGCACGGACCATGCCAAGCAACCTGTCAAAGTGACAGTAAGCGGCGTGTGCTAGCGTGAAGAGAGAGAGAGGGAGAAAGGGAGAGAGAGAGAGAGAGTGAGAGCAAGAAGAGAGGGAGAGGGAGAGTATGAGAGAGGGGGAACAGACTGAGAGAAAGAAAGGAAGCTGTCAGAAGGTGCCGCCGTGCCGCCCGGGAGCCGCATACCTGTAGGTGGGCCAGCTGTCCTCCTCACCGGAGCCGAGCCGTCTGCCCTGACAGCTGAGCTGAGAGCGTAATCACATCGCGGCTTTACCTCTCAGGCTCTCTCAGCTCTCTCTTTCCCTCTCTCTCTTTTTCTCTGTCTATCTCTCTTTCTCTAACCCAGAGCAAGACTTTCTTCCTGTCACCTGGGTTTACACCTTTAAATCCCAGCTCGAGCAGACACATGCTGCATTTCATCTTACATGAGAAAAGAGAGAGACTGAGAGAGAGAGAGCGACGTAACATCTTTCACCCCCAGCGTTTAAGAGCACTAGCTATCTTTTTACTCTCTCACTTTATCTCTCCGTCTGAGTGTGTCTCCACCTCTCTTTCAAAGACAAACACTGACATTTGTAAATGGCCTGTGACTTAAGCTGTCTCTCTCACACACATACACACACACAAACACACACATACACGCTGTGTTTGAACAGAGGACCAAAAAGGTATTCAAACTGATGTTAAGCCCAACTTCTAAGGCAGAGTGACGTGAGTGTGCAGAGGGCGTGTCAATGTGATCGATCTATCATACTGCAGTGTGTGAACACGGGGTGTGCACTGACAAAAACATAAATATTTCAAATTTAGAAAATAAACACACCCCTCCCCCATGCTCTTCCTTTCTAACTGTGTTTGGTGCCTAATCACGCCGGCCTTCACTCCTCCACAACAACGGAATACTGAACATGCACACACGCCACACAACATCCTCGCATCCATGCGTTTACATGCACACACACATACACTTCTCCCCACCTACACACACACACACACACACACACACACAAATGATATACGCTATGTAGTAACACTTTCATATTACTCACTTTGGCCATACTGGCTGTACTGGTAGCCAGCCGTGACAGGGTCCACGCTGTAGCTGGTGGTGCTGTAGGTGGGGGGGCAGTAGGACTGGGAGGAGGGCAGGCTGTCCACCGTCTTGATGGGGTCGGAGCGCTGGCTGCAGCTGCCCGAGATGGGGTTGGACGACTCCAGGCTGCCGTGCAGCGGGGAGATTGAGAAGTCGTGCTGGGACTGAGGGGCCACCGTGCTGGGGTTGCTCAGTATGCTCATGACCTGAGAGACACAACGACAGAAAAAAAGAGAGATAGAGAGATGGCGTTAGAAAAAGATAAACTAAAATATTAAAGCCTTTAAATAAATAGATAAATACTGTAGATAGATAGATTGATAGATAGATACTGTAGATAAATAGATTAATAGGAAATTAATTTGTCCAGTAGCAAAGAGACATACTCATAACATTAAAAGGACATAAAAATATGTCCCCCATGCCCCCCATTTCCCACAAAAGGATACTCTCTGGTATTTGAGCCATTGAACCCTAGCTGTTGTTAGCATCCCGGGCTCCTGAGGTACCTCTGCCCTAAGGAGGTCCCAGCCCTCGGTCCAGACACATCCATAAGTGCAGCTGCATATCACACAGTCATTTTTAGACTTTGTCCCAAGGGACCCCACTTTTGCCACACAAAGTCTAGCCCATCTCCATAGACCCCAGGAGGCAGTGAGGAGGGGTTAGGAATGGTGAGGCTGGGGTAAGAGGGGGCGTTTTTTGGAGGTGGGGGTTGGTTGGCGGGGCGGCAAATACTGGGTTGCTGTGCTGTGTGTGGTGCCAGGAACTCGTGTCCTCAGGCTCTGTACATAACAAGCACTTAGGGAGAGTTTAATCGCAGGCCCACAGTCATGGCAGTGCCACCGGCCTCATGAATGATTAAAAGCAGGCTAGCTAAATAATACAGGCGTCAGCGTCAGACGCCCCGAGAGATCAGATCAGACTCACTGAGGTGTACTCTATCACTCCCCCTCTCCTTGTTCCTTGCCTGTGTGTGTGTGTGTGTGTATGTGTGTTTAACATGCCTCAACACCCAACTGGGCAATTGATGTAAATGTAGTTTTTATTTAAGCTTTTACTGCGTCAGGGCACTGTGCTTTTTTAAGAGTGGTGTATTATTTTGTCAAAACAAGTCAATAAGTCAATATAAACACTTTTGAAATAAATACATTTTAACATAAACACACGTTTTTAAGTAAATAACTATAAAATATAATTAATAATATTAACTTTTATAATAAAAAAATATTAAGATGACATGAAAAGAAAATGAGAGGTCTGTGCTATGTACATCAGGTTCCTTTTATGAGTCAGTTAAAAGCAGGTCACTAAAAACACAGTTGTGGGAAGAAGACCTCCATAAAGCAGAGAGGGCCTCCCCATGTGAGAGCAGGGGTAAAACACAGTGCAGAAGAGGAGGGGATGCCGGGGGCGGGGGGGCTGTGACAGAGGCAGAAGGGATGGAGAAGGGGTCAAGTGAAGCTGGTGGGGGGGGAGGCTGAAGAATGGAGATGCTGCAGAGCCGGGCGGACCTGTCTGCCACATGCTGCCCGATCGCTCCACAGACAGGGCCTGCGTGCAGCATCCTCCCCAACATCAGGTTCACGTTGTGTCTCGCTACGCCCCGCTGCCCTTTGGCCGCCGCAGCGCCCCGGCTGCTAAACCAATTAGCCTGTCAAGAAGAGGGAGCCTGGTCAAAGAGGGAGGCTGGAATCAACCCCACATGCAAAGGCTGCTCCCCACACACGCAGGAAAGAAAAAAACTTCAAAAACACATTGCCCCAAAACTCTAACAACACTAAAACGTGATTTTAAGAGATAAAGTGGAACGCATTACATTTTGGTTATGGAGCAAAGAATTAGCTCATTTGAAGCACCAGACAAAAATAATTTAATTTAGCTTCATTCATTTTGGTCATCTCCAGAAAATGGCACTTCAGCCACATTAAGCAGGAAGAACATTTTGCAAAAAAAAAAAAAACGCAGGCATCTAAGCTGTGCCATACGTTAATTCCATAAACATGGAGGAAATCCCCCACCACCCCACCCCGGCCCATCAGAGTGCCTACTTTCATTGGGAGCGCATGTGACGCTTGACAGCGTTTCGTCCACCACGCCAGGACAGTCAAAGGCCCTGGTCCCGTACTTCCTCTGATTAAGGTGGGGCAAGGGGAGGAAAAGGGGGTCAAGCACACAAATGGGCCTTGTGTGGAGCCTGCTTGCTGGGGTATGACAGTGGACACGGGGTGTGTGTCTGCTGAGGCCTGCAGTGTCTGTCTGTCTGCCTGCTTGCCTGCCTGCCTGCCTGCCCATCAGGGGGGCTCAGAGCAAGCAGCTGGAGGAAAGGCAGATTTAACAGGCAGTTAATTGAGCCTTGATTATATTCAGCGCTTCTCTCTCTCTCTCTTTCTCTCTCTTTTTTTCTCTCTTTTTTTCTCTCTGCATCGTCTGGCTGTTAAATTAAACGCCCACAATAGGACCTGTGCTAAATCTAGTAACACCAGTGGTGAAAAGGCTGCTGTATTCACCCATGCATTTCTTTAACACTCTCTTTGTTCAAGGGAAGTGTAGTTTAAGCTTTAAAGATGTATCAGGTCAAGTATCATGATCTGTGAGTGTTTTCTCCTGTCTGTTTTTTGTCAACGAGCCAAATTGAGAGGTGACACTCATTTTTGCGACACAGAGCAATGCAAAGTCCACAAAGTGCCTGTAATCCTCTTTGCTCACATATGCGACGTTCCCCCGTAATACAAGATTTTTTTTTTATATCAACACACATAATAACGTAAATCTTTTTATTCCTCGTGCAGTGCACCTCTGAGGGGAGTTCAGTGTCTCACCAGGAGCACAATTCCAAATCTGATGGAGGGGAACTCTAACACAAGGGGGGTTTGCACGACAGAGAACGAGAGGCGCAAGGTGAGAGAGCGCCGGGTGCCTGACACCTCCATTCAGCCACGCGGTTAAGCGGCCTGTACCCTCGACTAAGCCTTCATTGTACTGAAAGCAGAATTATTCAAATCTTCAAATTTAGCATAACCTTATTGACATCAATTAAAGTGGGCGAATTGAAAATATTCCGACACAGCGAGAGGTAGAGCCTGGGCGCCTTTATCTGCAGGGAAGCACGTGGTGGGATATTGTCAACTCAATCCAATCACCGACAAGCCCCCAGCTATGCGCGGGAACCTTCCTCTTCATAGACCCCCCCCCCCCCCCCCCCCCCCACCCACCCACACATACACACACGCTCCCCCGCTCTCCCCACT